>VZSV01000005.1:850646-890938 GCA_013398735.1 Nothocercus julius
AAAAAAAAAAAAAAGGATGCATCTTCTGGGTAGTACAGCTGAGAGCTTGTTAGTGAGGAGTGGTTCTGCTTTGAGTTATGAAGGAACCCTACGTGATAGTTATGAAGTGACCCTACGTATACTGATCCAATATTGGGACTTTGTTTATATTGCAAATAAATATTATTTTTTCTTTAAAAAATGTGTTTGTCAGATGCTTGTCTAGCCTCTGTCTGTATAAGGGCGTGCTGTTTTCTTATCCCCACCACTTTTTTTTGTTTCTTTTGTGGTCGATTGCTGTTCTTCTGTGACCGTGAGCGGCGTTTGCTGGGCTGTGTTCAAGCGCGGTGTTTGGTTTCATGCACAGCTTAATTTTTAAGACTTGTGCTAAAATGCAGGGGGGGAGTTGAGGGCCGAGGAGGACTGGGGTATTGGGGAAACCGGGGAGCAAAGCACAGCTCGCGCGCGGGGCCAGCTCTGAGCCCAGCCCTCCCTCGGCTCCAGCCACGGATGGACTAAAGACACTGCTGCTCGCTACTGGGACACGGCGAGGCCCTGCCACGACTGTTGTGCCAACAGCCTCCTTTTGGTAGGAGAGTGGCAGGCTGTGGCCTCACAAGGCCACCCGTGACTTCTCCGCCAGGTCGTGGAGAGCAGGAGGACGTGGAGCCAAGGTGCCAAGCCGGGGGTCTTCGTGCGGCTCCTCCGTGGCACCTCTCTTGGCCGCGAGCAGTGTGAGAGAAGCCCCTGGGCTCCTGGGGCTGTTTTGGGGTAAGGCCTGGGTCGCCTCAGCTGGCGGAGCTGTGGCCAAGGCCCCTCCGATCCCGGCTGTGCAGGACTGAGCTAACAGTTGAAAAAAATCACTTAAGTATGTTCTGGGGTTTTTGTGGTGGCTCTGCTTTCCTCCCTCCTTGTTTTAATTCACAGGGCGAGAAATTAAGTGACTATCTTTGAAATTTTTTGATCGATTCCTCTAAGGCTGTGCATACGCGCGTCTATTTTTGGCTTTCAAATCCCACAGCCTGGGCACGAAGGACGGCTAGTCTTATTCTAGAAAGAGCCCCGGTGGAAAGGTGCTGCATCCATCACGGCGTAGGGCAGCTAGTCCAAGACTGGAGCAGGAGACGAGTGAGCGAGGATTTGTTTACTCCTGAACTGCAGGATGGGGATCTATATTTTGGTTTAGAGGCCTGTTTGCGGCTCGACAAATAAAAATCTACCTGGCACAGTGGGAAAAGAAGTTCTTTTATTTCTTCTTCTTCTTTCCTTTAATTACATGGTAGAGTAGCTCTTGCGGAAGACGGGCTACCGTGCTGGAGTGGGGCTGCGCCCCGAGCGGTGCAGGACAGCTTGTCAGCTGTGCTTGCTGCCATCTGAGTTCCCCTTGCAGCCTTCCGCCGCGGGGCGGAACGGCGTCCTGGCGGCTAGCAGCTCCGCGAGCGAGGCTGCGCGCCAGCCGAGCTGGGGCCGTCCCAAGCGGCGCGGCTGCCCTTAGCACGGGCCCAGGTAGAGGCAGGGCCGCGCGGGCGGCCGCCGCGCTGCTCCTCAGCGGCAGCTCTCGGGGCAGAGGCCAGTGTGCGGCGAATATCCCCGCCGTCGAGCGCCGCAGCCCGAGGCAGCGCGGGCTCTCCGCGACGGGCCCAGAAGGTGCTCTTTCCTCCAGGACCTGGAAGGATCTCTCCAGCTTCCTGGCCTTGACAGAGGAGAGCGACCTGCCTCCTGGCCGTGGCCGCGTCCTCAGCCAGCAGTGTTTTAAGGATGTCTTGCGCTGTGCTTCTTGCCTTGGAGTTTCTTTGGAGACATCGTGTCCTGCCAGGTCAATTTGGTGAGGAGGCAAGAGCAGACACCAGGAGAGGGGCAGTGCTAGAGAGATCTACATGCATACGTGTACATATAGAGAGAGGGTTCTGCCTGCAGTCCCCTTCCGCGGCGGGCACGGGCACCAGCTAAGCGCAAGAGCACAGGCCGAGTGAGCAGGCTGGTTTTGCTGAGCACGGCGGAATCTGGCAAGGAGATACCGCTTCCCACACGCAGCGGGGAGAAGCTCCTTGGTTAACCCGTTGATTCCAGACAAGCCACTTGGGAGATGCTCCGCGGTGCACCGGGGAATTTCCTGCTCGGGCCGAGAGATCTGCTACCACCGGGTTTTCACTTGTGGTGCCACAAGCCCGCAGGTAACAAAAGTGGGAACTTCTTTTTTTCTCCATGGATGACCTCGACCTCTCTAATCTCAGCAGCTAGAGGCACTGTAGGTTGTTGCTTTCAAAGGGTTTCTGCCTCAGTTTCAAGTCGCAGCGAAACCACAGAGTTCTTCACACAGGCAGGGTTAAACCCCTGCAATTCCCTGCTGGGAAGTCCACGTGGCTTCTGAGTGCTCCCAGCGATTCCGGCACGTCTTCGCTGCTCCATCCTTCTGGCTGGTTGAACGCTCGGCCAGTTCTCCCAGCCGGAGAGGAAAGGGAAGGAAAGCAAGGGCAGAACCGAGCACGAGTGTCCTGAACGAGGGCCGTGCGGGGGTGCTCGCGGTGACGGGAGGCGAGCACGCGCAACGGCCGCTCGGGGCACGGGATTCGGGGCTGGCTGCAGCCTTCTCCCCTCGCCGCCGTCTAACCCTGCCCTCCTCCTAGGCCCTCGTTCCCTGGTGCGGCCTCCAGCGCGCTCCGAGCGTGACGCGCACGAACCGCCGCGGCTCCGCGCCTGCCGCCCGTTGCGTCACCCCGAGACACCTGCGGCAAGCAGACCGTCCGCGCCATCGCCCCACTTTGGGCACTTGCATCTCCAGGGTAACCAGGTTATTTGTGGGCTGTTGTTATTTTCTTTTTTTATATTTATGTGAGCAAATCAGGCTATTTGCAGCGTCGCGAAGGCATTTAAATAGTGCAGCTAATCCACACATTCCTGTATTTGTAGTCAGCTGGCACAGGCGGCGGTAGCCGTGTTCTGGGCTGCTCGAACAGCGGGTGGAAGGGGGCTTCTCGCTCGCCCTTGCACAGCTGCAGGCCTTTCTCCCAGTCCCACCCCAGGTGTGATTAAATGCACGTGGTGTGAGGGCCCAGCTGAGGTGAATGCCCAGAGGCTGGGGGGGGAAAGCCAGGCCAGGAGCAGCGGTGCGCTGCCACTCGAGTTTGCGAAATGGCTGTGAAATGGAGGCTGGGGCAGCGTCAGCACAGGGCTGAGGCCGCTCCCTCACACGGCGTGGGGCGGCAGCCATTTTGTTGCCCCCTGGTTGCGGCACGCCTGCGCTGACATGGGGGCTGCGCCAGCGGCGTGGCAGAGACGTGCGGCGCCACGGAGGCGTCTCGTACGTTGTGCTTCCCGCCGGCAGCCTCGCCGTGGCTCTGCTCTCGTGCCGTTCTCCCGCCAGCGTGCCCTAAGCGCTGCCATGCTGGGCACACTTGGGCCACGCGAAGCCCATAGGGAGGAAGGGCAGCCTGCGCGTGACGGGTGCTGGTGACCATGGTGGCTGCAGCCACTGGTGTCCTTGGTGGCAGCGGCCGCGTGGGCCGCGAGCGGCGAGGAGCTGCTGCGAGTTTCCGACGCCTCCGGGCCGCTCCTGACAGCGCCGCGTCCCCTGCCGGGCCGCGTCTCGGAGCTGTTTTCGCGCCGGGAGCTGGGTCAGGAAGGAAGCTGCGGTTGGGCTTTGATGGCGCCGTCAAGGGCTGGGCATTAATTATGGGCTGGGAATTAGTCGTGCTGCAGGTGCAGGCGCTCGGGCTGGCTGTGCCGCCCTGGGCTGCGCAGAGCCGCCTTTGCTGGGGTCCCCTCTCTGCCCGATGCAAGATGAGCCAGTCAGGGCCCTTGCCGGCCTTTATTTCTCCATTCTGATGAACATGTGCTGTTTTATTTCATCATCTGCATTGCCCTTGATTGATTTCTCTGGTTGCTTTCTGTCACCTCAGGTGTTGACAACTGATGTGGGAGCTGCTCCTGAGGAGACGTGGTCCTCCTGCAGGATCCTGCGATCCCGGCTCTATCCCGGAGGCGCTGGGCGTAGGAAGCGCAGACCCGTCCTGCTGTGCGGGCTCTGGGGGATGCGTTTTAGCTCCTTGCTGCTTGGTGGCACGGGGTGTTTGAGAGCACGCAGGGCCTTAAGAAGTGAGGAGGGTCTCAGCTGGTGAGGAGACCAGGTATGAGTAGAGGGAAGAGGAATCCAGACAGATTTATTTATTTTTCTGCTTGCTTTCCCCGGAGAAACATCTGGCTTATGTAAAGCCATTTGCTGGGTTTCTCACTGCTTTATTTTGGTAGCTCTGAAAATCTCTGTTCAGACACTCTGCTCTTCTCATCTCCCATCACTGCCTCAAGGGCAGATTCTTTGTGATTTGGGGTTTTGCTTTTATGAAGTTTACTCTGTTTCTGATCTGCATTGCCTTTTCTTTCGGTAAAGCCTGGCTCAGTTTCCTTGTGGTTCTGCCTTTTTTTCTTCTGCAAGGTGAACTGTTGGCGATAAACCCCGCACGAAGTGTGATGGAGCAAATTGTTGCCTTGGAGGGACCCTGCTCCCCGATAAGGTGTCGGTGAAAATGCGGTGCTAGAGAGAAGCTGAGACCCTGTGAGAGCCCGGGCAGGATCCTCCAGAGCTGTGCAGAGCAGGATGCTGTTTAGCCCTCTGGACACGAGGCTGTGCGGCCTCTGCATGCTCCGGCCTCCAACGGAGCGAGGGCTCCTCCGTGTCAGCCTCCCGCTCCGTGTCATGTCGGGCGTTCGCCGCCCTCCCCGTGTCCCGCTCGTGCCCCGCTGGCTCTAGGCTCAGCTCCCGTTCCGTCTGCTGCCTTTGAATGAATGATCCTGCGCGAGAGCTTCAAACAGGCTCCTGCGTGTCTTGGCCCTGCGTCCATTTGGCAGAAAGCAAGAGAGCTGTTCGGGAAGCTGTTTTTTAACATGAAGCTTCACTATTCATTCCCCAAATAGCTTTCCCTCTCATTGGATAAGTTCTTCCTGCCAGGACAGTCCAAGCCTGTTCTGACAGGCAGCTTATCTGCCCTGCAGCTCTTGCTGCTTCCTCTGTCTGTCCTTTGTGTGGGAGGTGTTTTGTCTTTCCAAACTTCTGCTGACTTCAATGGGCCCTTGCTTGTGCCCAAACATGCACTGATAGTGCAGTTCAGTGCTGAAATTCCCTGCTGGTTTTTATTTATGTCCTTGCAGCATGTTTTTCTTTGCAAAGGGAAGTACCCAAGCGGTTTGGGGAGGGGCAGGAGGGTGGTTGTTGAAAATCAGGGAAGCGGCAGTTCTCTCTGGCCCTGTCTGCCTCCATCCAGCGAGTCTGGCAGCGGAGCATGGCGAAGGCACTGGTGTTGAGGAGCGGCAGCCTGATGAGGGTCCCAATAAATTGCTGACCTGTGCTGAGCTGTGCAAGTGCTTCATGTGAAAAAGTCCGGAGCAATCAGCTTGCTCTTTTCCTGTGTTGATGCCTGCTCGGGCTCTTTGAGAGATTCCCATTAAATCTGGTAAAAGTGGAGAGAAGTGCATATGTTTGTGTATGGAGCAAGAAATACAGCTGTCAGTGGTGTTTTTTTTGTTGTTGCTGTTTGGTTTTTTCCTTTTTTTCCTTTTTTTAATAGAACAAATCCAGTCGTGTTGGAAGCACAGCCTCCAGGGTGCAGTTCCTGAGATAGAATCCCTGCGTGACATGTTCAGCCATCCCCTGAGCCTGCAGAAACGCTCGGTGCCTCAAGCAGGGATGGGCTGCATTGAGATGGACTGGGCTGCGTCGAGATGGACTGGGATGCAATTGCTCCCGTGGAAAGTCACGGCTGAGCAACACTAGCCGCTAAGACCCCTGTTTCCAGGGCAGACACCTGCCCCATCACTTGGCTTTGGCGAGGGAGTTGGTGTTGAGTTGTACGCAGGAGGATTTCGTCCACCCCAGTGTTAAAGTCCAAGCTCTGATGTCTCAGGACCCAAGGTAACTCCCAGATGCCACTATCTGGGAGTAGCTAGGAATGAAACTCTGGATGCTGGTGAGTTTTTCTGAGTCACCAAAAGTCCTATGAGCTGGTCCCTTGTGGAGGCAGGTTTCATTTTGTCTCCCCTTCCAGAACTGTGGGATGCCATGCCATGCCACCCTGGGCCTGGTGCTGCTGCTTGTGCAACGGAGGCCCAGGGATGTTTGTAGGTCAGAGATGGGAGCAGGACTCATGGGTGCTATTATTTAATTGCATTCCAACAGCAGCGAAAGCTGTAGCAAGAGTAATAAACAAATTATAATCTATATTATGAAGCTGACAAGTGCCACCCACTCATTACCTGTCTTTAACCACTCTCGTTACTACCCTGCCCTTGTGGGAACTAATCTTGCTTCCCAATGTCCAACTTGTTCACTTAATATCATTATCTAAAGCAATCAGCCACTCCCTATGAAAGAAGAGGAAGGTGCTTTTCCTAGGGATTGTTCTCTGGGTGCTGAAGTGTGGGCAACTCTGGGGTGGAGGAGGCTAAAGCAACACCTCGCAAAAGTCTGGTGTGGTCGGGAGGTGAAGACTGAAGTCTGGAGCAGAAACCGCAGGGGCAATTTGGAGGGGTGGTGGCGAGATGGAAGATTGGCACAAAGGGAAGATGCTGAGCCCTG
The DNA here is from genome assembly GCA_013398735.1 of Nothocercus julius. Classification (NCBI taxonomy): domain Eukaryota; kingdom Metazoa; phylum Chordata; class Aves; order Tinamiformes; family Tinamidae; genus Nothocercus; species Nothocercus julius. The sequence continues at coordinate 857,194 of VZSV01000005.1, forward strand.
CTCCTCTCCCTAGGATTGAGGAACAGCATCCAGCAAAGGGATGTCAGGAAGACCCACATTTTTCCCCCCGCATGGTTTGGGAGCAAGCTGAGTTGCTGAGTGATGAGGTCTTTGTGGCTGCAGCAAGGCCAGGGCGCTGCAGGAAGAAGGCCTGGTAGTGTTTCTGTGGCGACCTGTTAAGGGTCAACCACCAAAATCTGTTGAGCTCCATGATTTTCATGTAGTGATCTAGCAAATGGCTGGAGCCCAGGAAGGCATTTGTGGTAAAACTTAGCTGCACACTTGCCGTGTCTTTATATCCTTCTGTAGGTGCTGCTGTCAGCTATCACTGGGGACAGGACATGGCGCATGGCCGGAGCAGCAGCTCTCCCAAGGTTGTTGTACGTCTGCCCTCGAGAGGACCCCGCAGGAGCTGGAGGGCAGCAGTGCACACCTGCAGGAAGGCCGTGGCAGCTGAGCATAGGGCAGCCAAGGTGAGGAGAAGGGCTCTTGGGCAACAGAAACGCCCAAAGACTTTGTGCTTCAGCAGCTCAGTCACTCGGAAATGAGCAGTTTCCTTTGGTGGTGGGAGGCTGATCAATAAGCCTGCTCCTCCCGCTGAGGAGCGTTGCAGGCAAGGAACCAATTCCCAAAACATTCTCTTCCACCCACCTCTGCTTTCCCATCGCTCCTTAAGTACCATGCTCTGGTTAAGGAGGACTGGACGGCACAGGGATGTAGCTGGCTGGGCCTGGAGGGCTCACCCGGCCCTGCGAGACCCTGTGGGCTACTTTATCCGTGGCCACAGTGGGGTGGGACACTGTGTGGGAACCTAAGAGAGTGGGATTCCTAATGTCTGTGGTGATCAGATGGCCCAGTAAGTCTTCTGATCTGCTGTGAAGATAAGTTATAACAAGGACTCTCTCCTAATCCTCATTATCCTCTGTTGGCGCTTTCCTGCCCACATACACCAGATATTCCCTATCAACAGGGAGTAACCTCTAGAGAAGATAGGATCAGATTCCCAGGAACAAGAGGCTGTAGTAAGAGAGAGGGAGGAATGAGGAAACTGTCCTAATTTGAGACTAATCTTTATAAACACAGGGCTGGATATAGACAATAGCAAGAGAAATGCCAGGAGAAACGCTTCAAGATTTAGTGAGGGAAAGATCCTCTTTTACCAGGAGTAGCCCTAGTTTTGACTTGTGATGTGGCAAAACTGCTGTTTGATCTCAGTTTCCATGGAGGGAAGAGGCAGCGCTGCCTTGTGCCTTCAGAGGAGGTGCAGTCTGAGAAAAGAACAGGAAAAGCTGCTTTAAAAGTCACTTTCAATGTCACTCCAAAATACTAACTTAATTTAAGCTGTAATGCATAGATGTAGCGCTTTCTTCCTCAGTTTTGGCTTGGATAAAACTCTCAACCCCAGCATGCCTCCATTAGGCAGCAGGATGAGAGCCCGAGCTTGGGATGAACCAAACCACTCGGTGGGGTGCCTGGGGTCCTTACCCAGGGCCGTGCGGAGCTGCTCTTCCAGCGCCATCTCATATCCATACAAATGAGCACAATGCAATAAGGTGTGGACACCGGTTGCTCATCCCCACCCTGGAGGTGATGTTGCAAGTTCCTGGAAAATGCCGTCATGTCCGTGCGGGTTTGGACTCGTTTGGCTTTTTACCATCCAAGTCACTCGCAGGAGTCTGCTGGCGTTGATATCTGCTGGTTTATGGATTGCCCAGGTCCAGGCTGTTTCCTTGGGAACACTTGCAGGTCTTGTCTTGGACTGAGCTTACGAAGCTAAGGAATGCACAAAGACTCTGCTGCTTCTTAGGAGCAGGACTCCCTTTCAGGTAGTCCAGCTTGGACAGGAGATCTCCCCAGGTACCATGCAGCAGTTCCTGTCCTCCCCGGCTGCTTGAGCATATCTATGTCTTGGTTTTCACTATTGTTTCTGGAAACGTCAGCTGTGGTGCTGCAGTCACTGCTGAAACCCCGAGCTCGGGGGCTCCTGCCGTGTTCCCCTCGGCAGCCGCGCGACCTTGCACAGGAGTGTGTTTTTGGGCTGTTCTCAGTTAGAAGTTACCTGGATAAAAATCTGAAGCGAAAAGCAGTGCCCAAGAGCACCCAGCGGGTTTTAGTTGCCTGCGGTTGCGTCTTCCTAATGAACAGAGCGAAGCTCTGAATGGAGAGCACTGCCTTCCTCCAGCCTCTGCATCTCCCTGGTGCTAAGCCAAACTTGGGGTGCCTGGCTCAAAAATATGGGGTGAGAACCAGGCTAGGGTAGGTGCTGTTCCCCTCCTGCCACATTCTTGCACTGCCCCAGTTGTCAAGGATGTGATCCTGGCGAGCACCTCGGTGACACGGCTCTCGTGTGAAACAACAAGCTGGCAAGTCCTGACTCCGTATTTATTTTTTGGTGATGGTTTTTATCGTGTTTCCTGCAGACACGCACTGAGAGGAACGGGTGGTTCTGCTGTTGGCGTGCCTTTCTGATAAAAACATGCAGAAAAGGCTTCGTTTTGGAGACATACTTCTTTAAGAGCCCACTGCAGGCGTGGAAGGTCTGCAGACCAAGTATCAATCGGTGTGACGTACCAGAAAAGGAAATGTTTAACTTTTTTGTTTATGGCCAGTAGATCTTGATGAAGCCTGCATGAAAAAAACATAGAAGGGAGCAGTCAGTGATGGAAAAAACAGCAGTGTGTCCTGCATTCCTGTTCCCTGTGCAGGTATCTGAAATGTCCATTTAGCCAAAAAAAAAAAAAAAAAAAAAAAAGTACTTTGAAATCCTTCTATTTCTGCACTGGCTAAAACTCCTTTTCTTCTCTGTCTCCTGTGCATCCCAGGAGGATGCGAGTGGGAGGGATCCCTTCAGAGCTGCAGCGGACACTTCTGCAGGGCCAGCTCTGCGCTGGGACAGTGGTTACGTGGAGATCCTGGGCAAGCGGAAGGTGGCCAAGACTTTGGTCTCCTGAGTGTAAAACTTGCGCCCCTGCTAGGGCTGGGTTTCTGAGGGTCTCTTGGGTTCCTTATGGGCTTCCCTGGGGCACAGGGAACCTGATGGAAGTGAGGTCAGGAACGGGAGCTGGAAACAAGGTCAGGAATGGGAGCTGGTGGGTGTCCCCCTGCTCCCACCGCCGCCCGTGGAGGGGGAAGGCCAAGTGCTCTGTTAGGAGATGCTTCCTTTTGACCCTTGTCTGGGGTGCCGGATCCCGTGCTGGGAAGTGCTCTGCGCTGCGGGAGCAAACGTGGGTCCTGCTGCTGTGTGATGCCGCAGGTAGCCAGTGCTCCTCGGCACACAGAGATCGCGCCGGACAGGGGGACCACTGAACTTTCAGGCAGCAATTAGGACTTGGGCAGTACCTCTGAGTCAGCTAATATGTCGTCTGGGTGGTGCCTTGGTGTATTTCCGATGGCAAATCCTTCCTTTGCAAGCCTTGTGTTCGTGCATTCTCCTCTGACATCCCGACTGCTCTGCCTGGAAACCTGATCAAAAGCCTATGGTGATATCAAAGGGAGACTTCCCATTGAATTCCGTGGGCTTCCCGTGCTCTTCTAAACCTGCGGACAGTCCCAGGCAGTTTCTTTGATGCCCTTTTTCCCAAGTGGATGAAATAATTATGACTTCTGTGCGGCAGGCTAATAGTCTAAAGGCTTTAGTCAGGCCTATTAGCAACAACTGTGTTTTAATGAAAAATGTTTGGGTAAATCCTTCTGAATTGCAACCCTAATTACTCTGCAGCCTGATGTGCAACAATTGCAAAGCTAATAGGATCACCTGCATCTAGTTAATGAATCCTCTGTTACAGCTTGGCTGTGACTCACAAGATGGGTAGTGTTTCCTCTGCTCTCCCCTGCCCTGCTCCATTCTTGGGAGAATATTTATGCTCTGTGTCCCTAAAGGTAAGGGGTGGGGGGTAATCTATACTTTGAATTAACTTAAATATATGTGTATACTTCTTCTCATTATTTGCAGGGAGCGTGTGGATCAAGAGCCTGTGTTTTTTGTTGTAGACTCCAAGCGAGTTCATTCAAAAACGTCACCGACGGTTGTTGCCACCGAGGGCTCTTTACAGGCCTCCCTGCTGCTTTTGGTGAGAAATCTCCACAGTTCAGTCTTCTCCATCCCCGGTAGGAGTTTGCCTCTGTATTGGAGAACAGAGCTAGATAAAGCACATTTCCCCCCTCCCAACTGGCATTTTAAGGTAGTTTGTCCTGTATCAGGACAAGGGAAAAATGCTGTCAGGTTAAATAGTTTCTCTGGGATGCCTTTTCTTCTGGTTTCAATCCCTTCCGGGTAGGGGAGGCTCCCTGCCCTCCCTGCAGCTCTTTCAAAGGAAGCGGCCTGCTAACCAGCCCCGTTTTCCTGCCCCTCCAAGGCTGGAAGCTGGTGCTCTGGGTTCAGGAGGCTCAGCACTGTTCAGGGCAGGGATTTTAAGGTGCCTTTTCCCCTTACAGCTGGGGAGCTGGTGAGGTTTAGGGCTTGCTGGGAGGTTACGTTGAAGGCTGATGTTGTTTCCTCCGCTCTATTGGGGATGAACAAACGTTTGGTATGAAAGGGGCCTTTCAAAACATGCCTCCATGTTGACCTGCCCTGAATATATAATATATATATATATATATATTTTTTTTTTTTCTAACAAGCTGTAAGTGTACATAGACTACAGAAATGCATAGTTTTATAGGATTATATCCCTGCTTAGGCCCACTATAAAAAGCACCTCTGACCCTGCACCTCGTAACTACTGTAATAGCAAGGAAGTCTCGCCGATGAGTTTAGAGGCAGGAAGCACAGTAAACATCCAGGGGATGTGATGAAGAGATGTGGGTAGGAAGGACAGAGCGACACACAAGAGCTAAGACCTGGCACCAGCTGCGCTTCTGCGCAAGCCTCTCTGCTCCTCGCCGCTTGCACCACATACGTGGCCTGACTGCAGTACTCAAAGTCCCTTGCGAGGTGCTAGGGCAGAATACAGAGCTGGGCGTTTTCAGAGGCTTAAATAAATCTCTGTGCAGGAACTCAAGGGCTTTGGATAAGAGGGGAAAAATGTTAAATGATTCAAGTGTTGCAGCAGAGAGAGATGAATGAAGTTATGAAGGAACTGCACAAATATTTATGTCATGCTAACAACAGATTTCAGGGCAGTCTGTCAGAGCTGGGGGGGAGGGAATGGCACTAGCTGTGGCTTTTATGTGCAGTCTAAAGAAAAATGTTTAATGAGTTTTGGTGACATTTGGAAAGAGGAAGCTAACCAAGTAAGTGATAAGGCGAGGAGGGGAGAGCTGCGGAGACAGTGCTGGCTCCCTGGCATTCAGGGTGCAGGGTAGTTTCTGTGGCTGCTCCTGCCTTGCTGGAAATGCAGAGAGCCCTTAGTGAGTGCGTGGGCTGGAAGGGAGGAAGGAAACACTCTCTATTTCTCTTGGATTTTTAAGTATTAGAGTATCAATCTTCTGCATTTCTTTTCCCCTAAAAGTTCAGGGCTTGCTTTTTGAAGGCTCCTGTCATTTTTAGTGTTTCTGGGTATTTATCATCTGTTCCCTCTACTGAGTTTGGTTACCAGGAATGGATTAGGAATGTAGGGGCCGTAGCACAGAGAGATACCCTTTTAATCTCTGTTTTCTTCTTCTGGAAGAAGTGAGTAATATGTTGTGGGGCCAAAACTAGCTTGGCCCTGACCTCTGGCTCCGAGATGCCAGATGCCTTCGCAGTCCCCTTAGCGGCGTGGCAAGGGGTGAGGGTTACCGTGCGTTTGCTCCCTGCCTCCCAGAAGTCACCGGGTTTTCTGATAGCGGCGGGAGGAAGTTGCTCGCCTCCTCCTCCTCAGACAGAGAAGAGGTCAGCTGTCTCACTTCTGTTTTTCTTAATTTTGCTGATAAATATTTTTGGTATTGTGGAAGCTAGGCATAGGAAGCTCCAAAGTCAGCATTTGTCAGCTTTCTGGCAGGGTGGGAACTGCCCGCTTCCCAGGGCAATGCTTCACGTGCGGCACGGAGTTGGGCAGCGCCTCGCACCTCTCCACGAGAGGCTCAGGCCATTGGGAGGCCTCCGTAGAAGTGAGGAGCACGGCTGTCTGCTGCACGAGGAGACAGCGGCTTCCATCTTGGCTCCTTCCCAGGTCCCGACTGGAGCAGCCAAGCTGCACTCTCCTCCTCTCTGAAGCTGCTGTAACTAGTGGTAGTTTGCTGCATGTTCCTGAGAGGGACAGAGTTTTAACACCCTTACCCTAGCCCATGGGGAGGGTATTGGAGAGACTTTAATCTTTGGAAAAGCATTGTTTTTCTTGGTGATGAAAGAGCCATTATTTACCTATCAACAACATAATCCCCCTCCCTCCTACAGATTGCAGGCAAGCTCCTGGGGCAAATGGCACTGTAATTAAGAACAAATATTTACTATGAAGGACTAGCTGAGGCCTGGCTGGGCAAGCAGCCATCAGCATTGTCTGAACTTGCCTTCTGTTCCCCTTTGAAAGCAGGGAGTCAAAGTCTTTTGTCGGAGGAGTGTTTGTGAAGCACAAGAAGGTGGGTCAGGCCCCTGAAGCAGCCGGGAGCCATCAGGCTGTTTGTTCCAAACCTAGGAAATCCCCCACAAGCCCGGTTAGTTACATCAAGAGGCAATTCACTTTTTTTTTTTTTTTTTTTAATTATTATTATTATGAATTGCTCTTAGGTAGTTCTGCAGAGGAGGGTGGGTGCTGAGATGGATCTGCACACAGAGACTGCAGCTGCTACTGTGCTACAAGCAAGGCTGTGAAAATATTTGTTGGGCAGCTTTAAAATTGCCAATTAATTTAGTCTTTCTTTGCATCTACTTTCCATTATGATTTCTCTTGCAATTCCAGAGTATGCTAACCGGGACTCTAGCCCTGATGTTGAGAGACAAGGGAACTTGGCTGCTGGAGAAAGTTTGTCCTTACGAAATGGCCAGCACTGCCACCGTCATGGACAGCGAGGAGGGTGACGATGACTTTGCTCATGTCCTGGCGAGGCCTGGCAAGGCGGAGTTTGATAAATAAGTCAATTGTGAGTAACAGAAGCAATTGCAAGGATGTGGTGTGTGGTTTAACCAGCTATCGCTGGGGTGGTAATGCAACAAGGCATGTGATTAGACTGGGAAATTGCTGCAGCGTACCAAGATGCATAATGTGAGTCCCACAGAGCGAGTAAATGTGGGCAGCATGTGCATGGACACACACAGGGTGTACAAGGATTGGGCTAAGTGTCTGGACAGACAGCATGAGATGGCCCGAGCCTGCCTGCTCTGCCGCGGTGGTGGCCTCTCTGCTGAGATGGCTCCGCTGTGCTCTCCTCTTCAGAGCTGCTGAACCCCACAGACCTCCTGCTTCCTATGAACTCGAGCTTATGCAGGAAGCATAACCAGGACCAGAGGAGAGGCCCCTGTTTTAAACTGTGCGAAGGAAGAGTTAACTGCTGCTGCCTGAGCACACCCTGAAAGCAGAGCTTGGTTGGCTGAATGCTGGAGAGGTGCTTCTCATGCCAGGTGTAACAAGGATCATCTGGTATAAATGTGTGTCTGCCCGAGACACAGATCTCCCTTAGACATGGGTTCAGCACGAGTGGAGCTTGCTGGCTCCTGGAGGAGCCGGGTCCTCAGTTGAGAAGAGCCTGATGGAAATTGGATCCAGACCAAAACGTCTGGATGGCATATGATATTTGCCGAAATAAGGCATTGCTTGTATAAGCAGCCTGCCCTTCTCTCTCGCTCTGGAAACCATCTGGGCTTCATGTGCGAGCGGTTAAAAACCAAGAGCAAGGGAGCATCCGATGCCGCGTGGCTCTTGTCATGGTACTTCCCACTCTGTCCCGCTTTTGTGGGCCTGGGAGTCTTCGCCGTGCCCTGACGTCCCCTGCCTGACAACTGCCTGGGAGTTTTCCTCCCTTTTCCTGCTGTGGTTTTCCAGGCATGAGTGTGATGAGTTTGCACAGGGCTTCACTGTTCAGGTAAGGGGCAAACTCCTGCCCAGGCTAGGACACAATCGCTCCACTGGCCAAGCCTTCCTCTATTTCTAGCTGTCTCCGCAGCCTGCAGCTTTACTGGCTCTAGTGACTTTTGTAGCAGCTGGAGTCCCAGCTCCTGGGAACAAGGAAGGGAAGTGTGCCATGTTCCTGCTCTAGAATAGGAAGTGGTTTGTCCCCAGGAAGCCACCGGAGCCGAGCAGCGCTCGGCAGCAGCTTGGGACGAGGCCGGGCTCTCCCTGCCCTTCCTGTGGCCAGGCCCCCTTGGCTGGAAGGGCACCAGGGGCCAGGGAGGGCAGCGCAGAGGGGCCCTGAGCACCTCTCTCTGCTTCCCCTCGCCTCCTGTAGCACCTCTGGGGTGGGGCTGGGGCTTCCTCCGCTGTTTGCAAGGCTTTCCTTGCTGCTGCCTCCCTGTCTGTGTGCACACTCTGTGGCTTTGGTTTCTTACAGGGAGCGTCATATGACAGCCTAGCATCTCTGATCTCTCTGGCAGCCCGATCCCTCTTCCTTCCTGAGCTTGATAAACAGTCCTAGAAGCCGCGCGTGTGCGAGTGCATGTGCGCCCTGCAGAGATCCTCCCCTTCCCTCTCGGTGGTTGTTGTTGTTTTATTTTTTTCTTTTTTATCCTTCCGTTTCAGTTTCTGGTGCTGCTCTGCCTTGTCTCCTCATCTCTTCCTGCTGTGGTTGAGTTGCTGCAGATTGATGTGAAGATGTAGATAATATTGAACGCCCGTTTCTGAGAATCTCAGCCTGCGCCGCACTGGCCTCACAGCCCGATGGCACAGGATTTCCAAGGTGTTTATGGTTGGGATTTCGGGGATGCCTGAAACGACATTGAGACCTGCCAAAAACCAGTCCCCTCTTCTCGCCAGCATGTGGACTCTGTAGCTTGCAGGTTACCCAGGTGCCCGGTTCAGAGAGGTGCTGTTTGGAGAGTGCTGTTTGCTTCTAGCTTGTGCTTTTGTGGCCAAAGATCTGGCTCTAGCCACAATTCTGCTGTTTGAAAGTGGGAACTCCCTGTGTGGAGACACTTGCCAAGGCCTAGAGGGTCTGGGGGCTCCATCTCTGCACTCTGCGAGAGGAGCGGGGCCTTGTGCAGAAGCCCCTTGGATCTGTGTGATCTCTTGGCTCAGAGGGGTGTACTCTCTCCCTTTTTGAAACAGTGCCCATGTTTGAATCTCATCCTCCTAGACAGGTAGGTCGATGCCAGACCTGCGTTTCCAGAACCAGGCTGGCCTTGTGCTGCATCAGCAGCTCTTTGACTGCGTCTGACCCTCTCCTCAACCACAGCTGGTGCTTAGGAAGTGACGTGTGTTCCTCCCTGTTCTCCAGGGGAGCAGGAGGTTCCCTCCTCCATCCTCCCTTCCTCTTCACCACAGTGCCTTGAAGAGATCTGGCAGCTCACCGTTGAGCAACAGCTTTCAAACAGCTCTCTCAAATACTGAGGTGCTCCTCTCCCTCTCCGCTTTTTGCTGCCTTTAGCCTCGCCTGTTTGATTTCATTTTGATCCATCTCGGATATTTAATCCGCGCCCTGCAGGAAGATGGGCTGGAGAGATGCTTTTGCTTCCCTGAGGTGCAATGAAGAGCTGCAGAGTGTTATTTCATTCAGTCCGAAGAAGCCCTCTAGTAACACAGAGGACGTGTTGTGCTCTAGTGAAAGGCAGCTTTGAGAGGTCTGGTCATCTGCCCCTGCTTGGCCATGTCCTGTCTCTTGCTGTAGGACTGGAATGAAAATACCATCCCGGAGGCTGTAGCACAATTCACTGGAGTCACTTCAACCAATTCCAGCTCTCTGTTTTGGAGGAAAACCTATTTCTCCTTCTTTCCCATTCTAGCCAGGAATGATGATGCCTGGAAAGGTTGGTGCTCAAACTAGAGATTTGCCCTTCTGCAGGGAGGTGACCCTGTGAAGGAAGAGATCCGCTGTCTAGCAGGTGGGCTAAGGATCTTGGAACAGGACTGTGATGGGATGGAGAGTTGATGGGCCCCATGTCTCTCAAACAGAAAGATTGTCAGGGTCAAGGGTTATTCTTGAGTGAAAGAGTAGGGGTCAGAGCCCTAGTACAGGTTCAGTTCTGCCAAGCAAAAGGTTTCTTGTGCTCCTCTACGTTGCCCGTGTCTCTTAGCAGAAGAAGGGGCTGAGAGCTTCCATCTGGCTGTGCTCATTCCTGCTGAGCCTTCTCTCTTGGCAGCCCTTCATTTGATGTTGTATCCATATGGTGGTGCCTTAGCCAAGCTGAGCTCTGCGAAGCCCACCAAGGAGATGGACCTCATGTGTCCACAAAATAGAAGGTTTTTATGTGACCCTTTAAAACTGCTCTTTACCAGGACACAGCCTCCTGGGGCAGGTCTGTGAATGGAGCCAAGTCCTACTTCCTTTTTCCTGACCACTGCTCTCCTGGGCCAACTCGGGTATTGAAGGCTTTTTGCAAGCAGGGTTCTGGGATCTTCTTTCTCTAACTTCTTGGGGGAAGGATGGAAAGAGGCAAGACCTTTGCTTCGGTTGCTGCCAGCTCCCTCCTGGAGCTCAGGGAAGTCCTCACTACCCCCGTGTTTCAGGGGAAGCTCTTGCAGCTTTATTTACTTGACAAGGGTGGGGATATAACAAAGAGAAATAAAGAAGCCCACACCATGAGTGGTGGCTTTTTGTTTGCCACCAGCAATACCGCGAGTCCGGCCCCACTAAAAAGCGAACGCTGAATGGCCAGCTGCCACCCATCCTGCTGGCAGAGCGGAGCAGAGTCCGGCCCCTTAGCTCCCACCGCGACATGAGGCTCTTTCCCGGGAATCGCAGTCGGAGCAGGCGTGCGTTCAACCGCGGTAGGTCGGCCTCTCCAAGTGTTCTCAGCGCCTGACCCCCTCCTCTTTCCAGATGCTGAAGTGTCTCTGAAGAATTCTTGCTCTGGATAGACTTTTTTTATTTAACTGCTTGGCCTCTGCCCAAGGGAGTCTGTGTGGCTTTCTGGGAAGAGGCCATTGCTGTGCTGCAGTGGTGATGTGCGCACTGGAACGTGGGCGCAACCCTCGGCCACATTGGATTTGCACTCTCAACTGCAAATGTTTGTGCACATGCATTGACTGCACTTATCTGTAAAGTTACAATCCTCACTCAGGCAGAGCTTCTGGTGTTAGCAGTGTGCTTATAATTCTTTGTCCGTGCTCTGCATTTGTTAAGCCCTTTGCTGCCTCTTTCACTGCGGTGGACAAGGAGTGGGGAAGAGGGGAGGCTCTGTACACTGAAAGATGAAGGTAACATAAGAAAAAGGACCCAGGGTAAATCTCGGTTTGCCATTAGAAGATTTCCCATTTACTGTGGTGTGAGGGTGTGGAGCAGCCTCCAGAGCAAGGTGGCATCGAGAAGCTAAAGCTCTCTGCAGAAAGAGTGTTACCATTTTTAGAAGACGCTTGGTTACGTAAAGACGCTGTCTGGGATCGTGACCTGATGCCCTGAAGCTCCTCTCTGGTGCGTGTCCCTCACTGCCAGCGGCTTCTCGAGCTCTGTTGCGTGTCTTGAGGTGGCAGAGGACGTGCTGTGTCAGTGCAAGGATGCTGCTTTCCGTGCAGGGGACACACAGGCAGAGAGGGGCCCCCTTTTCTGCAGAGTGCCTGCCGGGGCGTCTGGTTATTTTACCAGGATGCGTTGCAGGTAGCCGATGCAGCCATTTGCTAATGATTTGGGGGACAGTGTTGTAATTAGGGTTATGGCTTGTGTTCTGAGAGGATGGTTTTGTTTAGTTTGCTCATACCCCATCAGGATGGGGATTTGGGAAGGGGGCTGGCGCTGGGAGGAGGAAAGCAGGAAGTCTTCCCGTTCGTGTTTCTTGGAGAGGAAATGACTGGTTTATTTTGGGGGGCCCTGCTGGACGCGCGGCGCGGGGATGGCGGTGCGGGGAAGGCCTCCAGGCTCGGCGGTGTCAGTGTGAGCTGCAGGGAGCAAGGAGGGATAAATATAGAAGCCGGCCCCACGACGGCTCTGCCCCTCGCCGCAGTCCCGCGGCACCGGGCCCTGCCTATTGTTCCGGGCACATTCCTGTGTCCCACCACGGGGCCTCTGAAATGGAATAAAGGGAAGAAAAACAGATGGGAAACAATAACCGAAGGAACAGGCCCTGAGCTTTGCTGGAAGCTCCCAAAAAAGCATAAATCCCCAAATGCATTTGTGCTGGGTGAGGGAACTGGAGCAAACCAAGGGCCTTCTCCAGTAGCTTTCCCGTGCAACAAATGGTTGTAGTGACAACTCTATTTCCTTAATCTTTTAATTTTGGCAGCATCCCCAGCTGTCCTTCCTGCAAGTCTTGTCTTGCAGGCGTTCAGGCAAACTGAGCCCTCGGGGCTGGCACCGGGAGGCTGAAAATCCTGACGGCCAGACCCCCTTTCCGTGCCTGCCGGGTACCAGGGCTGTGAGGGAAGCCAGGCACCCTTGCAGGGCGGTGGTGCAGCCCGGTGCTGCTAAATGCACTGCAGGAAGAATGATCGTTAGTGCCTGCAAGTCTTTTAGAAGTGGAGAGCTTTGTGTTTGGTGAACAGGAAGACTTTGACAAAATTAGAAGTCCCGACCCCGCTGCAGCCTGATGCTTCTTCATGTTTGAAGCCAGCATATGGTATCTTCTGCAGTGGATGATTGTTATTTGTAGTACCCCTCTCTTGAGCGTGTGCAGGAAGCAAGGGCAGCTGGTGTCTCCGGAGGTGAAGGAATCCCAGAATCCCGGAATGGTTGAGATTGGAAGGGACCTCAAAAGATCATCTAGTCTAACTTCCCTGCTCCAGCAGGGCACCCAGAGCATGGTGAAGCTTGAGCCTCTCTGCTGAGCTTGGTCTCAACTCACTCTCCAGCCACAGCTCGTGTGATACGTGTCACGGCTCTCAACGGTCACATCCGTCCCTCTGCATCCAGAGGATGCTGGAACTACGAATGTGCTGAAGTGGTCCGGTCCAAAGCTACTGAAGCCAACATCTGGGCTCCCATTTTGTTTAATAGGCTTTGGATTAGCCTATTAATGTTGCTTATTTAGATTATTTGGGTTGCCTGTTAATGTTATTGATGTTGCTTCGGCAAATGGGCGTTGCAGGATACAGCCCTCGTATGCGGCTGGCCCCAGTGCTGGGCGGCTGTACAGACCACTGAGCACCCCAGGATGGTAGTTACATGGGCTACTAAGGCAGTGCGTTGCTCCGTGCGCAGCTTTAGGAGTTTGTTTTCACTGAAACGATGGCGTTTGTGCTGTTTTTGTTCCGCGCGTATGTGGCACCCACGCGATTACTGGTCAAAAGTGAACTTGAGATCCGCACAAACCACTCTCTTCTCAAGGTTCTCTGACTGCTTCTCAAATGCAAGTGAACATTTTCTCAGCAGTGTAACCATTGTGGAAGCAAGGGCAGGAGGCTGGGAAGGTAGCAGGTACCTGTAGGCACCGTGGCGCTGCATGGATAACACCAGGGGAGCGGGCAGGAGCCGAGCAACTTCTGCCTTTTGGAGAGCTGCACACACAGAAAGGTTTCCAAGAGCAGAGTCTGCTTGCAAAGTGAGGAACAAGGGGAAAAAAAAACCTCAGCTTGGGCTAGTCTAGCTCGGAGGTGAAGGAAGGAGAATTCTCCTGTTGTTCTGCTTTGCATCTGTGTGTGGAGGCAAGGGTTGCTTTGGTCCAGTGCAGCTTTAAGGTGACAAGAACAACAACAAAAAAGCAACACGTAGTAGGGCATAAGCAATTGAATCCTTGGTTAATCAGCTGCACACATGGGAAAAAATGAGGCTTCAGTGAAGTACTGAATTCCACCTGGATGGGTTGGCATTCAGTGATGCCACACTGCAATATGTTGTTTTGGAAAGAAACCAAAGTCACTTCATCCTTTCTTAACATGGAAGCTATTCTGTAATTTGCAAATGGAAAGTGGAGCCTGGGGGAGCTGACTGCGTTTGTGAGCGCCGGTTCCGGTGCTCCATGCAATCCTTCAAGGTTTTTGAAGGTTTTTTGATTCTAGGAGTGCATTTGCCTCTGATGGCAGTAGCTGCATCTACTTTGCAGCTGTAGTCTCCAAACTAGCTGATCTTGAAGAAGGTGTCATTCTTGCTGCAGTTCCCCAAGGCCTCATTGTTCTTGTCCCTGCAGGGTCACCGTGTTTGCTGGAAGCATCAAACCAATCCGTGCCAGTTACTGCAGTGAATTCCCTACTGGAGACTCTGTCTCTTATTCTGGCAAGTGGGTGATGCTTTATGTAGGTTTTAGTATCATATTGGTGCTTACGTAGGGATTATTTTTTTTAATAATAGCTAGTGTCCAGTCAGTCCTGGCCTTTTCCATGCAGTGATCTAATCTCCCGCGTGCGTGGCCAGAAAAGCAGCCCTGAGCGGATGCAGCACATCCAGAGCAGGGGCAAATCCAGCTCGTGCTGCAGGTTATCAGTGTGAATCGCCTTCCCCCTTCTCCCTGTCTCTCCTGACAAGAGTAATGGGAAGTTGAAAGGATTATTTAACATAAAATAGATATTTAAAGAAAGACTTCTTCCTGTAAAGTGTGTGCGTGGTTATCGACATGCTAAGGAAGAGCATTTTGTCTTTTGCTCCTCAATGATAGGAACTTACGACGCTGTAAATTACACCAATATAAAAGTTAATGTACTCAGCCTTAACACAGGTATTTTACTGTTATTATCACTATGGAAAGTGACATCCGTCATGGTGACATGCACCCAAAAAGGAAAAAAATGCCTGGTGTGGTTGTGTGTAATAACCCCAATTACAGAGCTCTTCTAATGCCTCTTTTATAACAGTTTTGCAGCTCTGTGTTATTTCCCATTTGTCTGATTTCTCCCTTGCCTATAAATTTCTCAGGATCACCTCCTCCACTTTCCATAATTGCCATTTCTTATCTGTGTTTCCCATAAAACAAGGCTACAGGCGGCAGGGAGACAATTGTTATGACCCAGGTAGCCCCTGCTTTTCCTTTCTGTTCCTCCAAGCAGTAACGCGCCCGTCCCCGTGACATGGAGGGTTCCTTAAAAGCTCCGGATTCTCCTTGCGGGAGACCGGCCGCATGCCTTGGCGAAGACGGGCAGGGGTCAGTTTAATGCCGAGGGCAAAGAGGTGGTCACGTTCTTGCCAAGGAGGCACCTGGGTTTCCTTCTTCCCTTTGCAAAGGGATACAGGCCCTCTGGCCAGCACCGGGGAGCGGGAAGTATTAGGACCCTTGTAATTAGCCACCAGCCTGTCCCCCTCCTTCGCCTGGGTCCCTCTGTGTGGTGCTGAGTAGCTGGTCAAGTTTGAAATAGAGTTTGGCCTGTTTGGCCAAAACCCACATAGCACCGGATTGTCGGACAGCTCTGGGAAGCCAATGCTTCGAGACCTCGAAAGGCAGTGGCGACTGGGCCAGGTCGGTGTTTGAGGTTGGCCTCTCCGTGCGGGATCTGCCATTAGGCTTCTGGGCTCAGGAAGGAAGAGCTGTTGGGGCTGCCAGGTGGTTTCAGTGTTTAACACCGGGGTTAACAGCATCGAGTGGACTACAGTTGGCACGTGAGGAACACGTACTTGCAGCAACAAACAAGGTAGCGATTGTCCCCGAAAGGCCCCTGAAAGATTTCCATGGGCTGGGCATGGGCTCAGGCCCTTGGTGCCTGTACATTGTGTGCTGACATATATTATCCGAAGGGGTCTTTTAGCTTTTGTGCGATGGGCACTTAGGTGTGTTGAGGGTTTGGCCTGAGTTTGGTGATGTTTTCAGGATCCGTGCCGGCAGTAAGGAACATCTCTGCTGACAGTGTCACAGTGATTCCCCTTTCTGCTGTCACAGAGGAAATGCTTCCGAGCCTGAGGACAGTCGCCGGGTAACACGGAACTGCAGTGGGGATGCGGCTACAGGGAACTGCTTGTGCTTGTCTGTCGGGAGCTGCCACGGCCTGCGGAGGGTTTCTGGACAGCCACTGGTCAGTAAGTCCTTAGAGTCCAAACTCCTCAGGTCAGACACCGTGCAGCTCCGTGCTGCGTGTCCTGTGGGGCCTTAGTGAATGGGAAATGGCACCTGGAGAGGCTGTAAACTTGACTGGGCAGGAGATGGTGGCATTGCAGATAACAAATGGATTTGAAGACTATTGTTTTAAGCCGCAACTTCATTGGAGATGGCAATCTAAAATAGATGCTCCTGCCAAACTAAAGACTTCAACAAGAATGGCTGTGTTGGGGGGCGGAAAAAGGAATGAATAATGTCCTTAAAGGTTCTGTGACTTGAGAGCTTCCTGTGCGCTGGCCAACTCCATGGCTTGCTCTGAGAAATCCGTGTCCGGTGCTGTCGCACATAGACCTGTCTGTCCAGTCCCTCCCTCATGGGCAGTGAGGTTTAGCTGCTTCCTTTGTGCAAGTCTCCTCTTGTTTCCTGTGCCCATTTGTGACCTTCTTGGGAGGGCTGGAAGGCCCAGAGTTTCCCCTTGAGGGACTATTGCTCATAGGTGAATAAGATGTTTACTCTTCCCTGTAATTGCTTAGGGCTTGAGCAGTGCCAAACCCTAACTGTGCTTCCTTCCCATCTCCTTGCTTTCATGTAGAGACATGGGTGTGTGAATTGCTTGGGGAGGTTCAAGTTGTGGCATGATAAGCTCCATCTCTGGCACTTTCCCAATCCATTTTGTCAGGAGCAGGTTCTACTCCTTGTTGTCTGTCCATTGCAACCTCCAAGGTAGACCAGGGTCTCCTGGCCTTTCTCCAGTACTTTACCTACCTCTGGGTCAAAATCTGTTGAGGACGTGGCTACTGCTTTTAAAATCGGAGGGCATGTTTCCTTTATTCCTTATTATGCTCTGAAAAACGGGAAAGTTTGGAGCAATGGAAGGAAAAGGAGAGCATGGGTCCCTTCCAGTATTTATTTTGTTCATTGAAAAATAAAAATATTTACCAGACGGCTTTCAGAAAGTAGCAATCCATAAACTTGGTTTTTATTAAAAAGGCACTCATTGCTTTTCTCTTGAGGATTTACTGACATTTTTCAAAATCTTCTCTGAACAATAATTGCATATTTTTATCAAATTTAGTTCTGACTTTGTGACCACAAAAAAGTTTAGGAAACTATTATTTATTATGGGCTAAAAAATACCGTGTGAATCTGGCTGCTTTGCTTGACTACCGGATCACACTGTGAGTCTTCCCCCCCACTGCAAACCCCCATTGTAGCTGCTGCTTTCAGACTCTGTGGGATGTTCCCAAAATGTCATGGAGAGCTACTGACTTCAGCATCCATTGCAGGGCTGGGTTGCTAGGGCCCTACAAGAGAAACCTGGGAATAGGTGCTCCAGGGAGCGAGAGGAGGGGATATGTGATCCCTTTGGGTTTCTCCTCGGAAGAGGATTCTCGGAAAATCTTTTATTTTTTTCAGAGATAGGGAAGTGACCTACAGAAGATCTGGCATTGCTGTAGCCTGGTTTTTAGCTCCCCTAAAAGCCTGAGAACAGAGGGTCCGTGGAACACATGGACATCAGGAGTCCTGTGGGTCTTCAGTCCCTTGAGCACAGGCTCTTGTTCCTAGCAGAGGCATGAGAGACAGAGCCACATGGAAGACCGCAGAGAAAAGATTATAGATGTGTTTATCTATTCTCTGTTTGTCCCTGTAAAAAACATCTTAAGGCATGAACAGATTTTTAAAATCCAGCTTCCGTTCAGTTTATGGCCTGAACTTGCATAACTACCTGTGTAAATAATGCATGAAATGTCTTGACTGTTCTTCTGCATGTTAAACTGCCACAGCCAGTGTAATTGCTTGCAAATACTGTGTATAACAGCAAGAGAAAAAAATGGTTGTGCTCGCTATTTATTGCATTTTCCTCAGCTTAGCCACCAGAAGCAGCTTTGCTTCATCTCTCACACCCTTAACCCAGAGCTGCATTGTTTAGGTTCCTAGCAGAACTGGTTGGGAATCTTTTGATGAGATGCTTATTTGCCAGTAAATGCTCAGTTACATAGTTGGTGACTATTAATGGAGAATTTTGTTTAATATTTTTGTAGCCAAGACAGAATTCTAGTGCTGCCACTTGCATGCAGAGACCCCTGTTCGCTTGAGCACAGACCCAAGAAACGGGTATATCACAGTGTGAAAGCTCCTGCCAGCAGATCTGGCGCCCCAGAGACTCCCCTCAACACCTGCTCATGTTGCCACTTGCAATGAGCCAGAATCCTTCCTGCCCTGAGGGGCTGGCTGCCCCGGGGAGCCGGGCCTGGACAGGGGGCAGATAGCAGCTCTGAGTCAGCAGGCGGTAAGCAGAGCCCCAACTCCTGACACCAACTGCAGCATGAAGTGGGGCCGGGCATGGGGCTGTGCCTGGAGGTTTGCCAAGGCTGGGGCTGCCCACGGTTCCGGCCTCCTCGCCTGGGCTCCACGTCGATGGGGCCCAGCGCTGCTGGCCTCTGCGGTGCAGTCTGGCCTCTCCTGTTTGGAGAGGTAAGAATGGCCTCACTTAGCTTTTCTGATGGGAAATGAGTCTTTCACGTCCAAAACGGAGAAGCCTTCTTTTGTTCTGTTTGTGTGTTAACACCTACAAACTGGAAATGCCCAACCTCTTGCTATTGCTGTTTGCTGTAGGATTGGTCGGGAGCTGACTTTGCTTCCCCCACATCCCCAGCTTCACCAGAGTGCTTTGTTTGCAGCAGAGCTTTGAGATTTGGCTCCATGCATAGGCTGTTTGAAGCTCAAGCATTAAAACTTAGGAGGGTTGATTTTTTTTTTTTTTGTTTCCTTTTTCCTTTTTAAAGGAGGTGGGAGCCTGGGAGTCCCCATGGCCAGAATCGGTGTGAGCAGCCTGCGTGTCTTTTCTCCTGAAGCCAGCTGACAGTTCCAAACCATCTTACCTCAAATATTTGTGATTAAGATTTACTGAGAACTTTCTACAAAATATGGTGCTTCCCGTTTAAAACACAGCTCCTTGAATCTGCTTGGGCAGCAGCAGAAACGTGGAGCTTTCAGGTATATCTTTATCTACACGTGCTGCCGAGCCTTTCAGCAGTGGCAGACACTTCCACATGGCCCGTTCAGAAAGCTGGAGTCTCCTAGTGTCTGCAGGCAGATCCTGCAAGCCTGTAGATTTATGTGAGTGAGGGCCAGGAAGCGGGTGAATGGGACAGGTACCTATAAATATAACGAGCTAGTGATCCACGCAGAATAGCTGCAATCTGGCTTTAAAAATAACAGCAGCCTTTAGCTTTCCTAGGAGGTCTGGCAGTCTTACAAACGAACGCACTGCTAGTTAGCTGAGATCAGAGTTCAGAAGGGTGTCCAGGAGTGCTGTTGGCCTGCTGCCTTTTTTAACCTGCCCCTATTCCCCCCCCATTTTTTTTTTTTTTTTTGGCTTGTTTTTCTGTTGTTTTGTTTGGATTTTTTTGGTTACTGAAGCACAAACCCTGCCTGGGCTGCTCTCTCTCACTGCTTGCTGAAGATGAATGATTAAGCAGGCCCAACCTGATAAAACAGTGCAAGCTAGTCTCTAAAGTTAATCAGACCAAGAGAAAGAGAGGATGGAAGGGAAAAACAAAAAGCCCCAGAGCTAGTTCTAATTTTTGAGCCTCCCCTGGGAACTGAAAAATGCATATATCATGTTCTCAGCCCAGCCTCGCCATCTCCTCCAGCCTTTGTTGGGAAATCTGAGTGCAACCAGGCGCTGGGTTTTAAAATGCAACTTCCGATGTTGCAATGCAGAGGAACATGATTCAACAGGACTCGGGCTGCAGTCGGGCCGCTCGTTCGCGGCGCCTCGTTTGTTAATAGCGCCGCGGGGCAGGCGGCTGCGGTTGCAACCTGCTGATCACTTCCACTCGGATTCGTTGTGTCATCCCGGCACGGATGGTGGCGAGGGGGCCGGGGAGCTGCCGACGTGAATCACGCAGTGCTCTGCTGTGTAATTAGGAAGGAGCTCTGTGCTTCCCGGCGCACCGGTGAGATTTCTCAGGCCTGAAACATAATAAGGACTTCCACCCACTTGAGCGCTGAATTAGCATCACCCTTGCTGATGCTGAGAGGCTGAGCGCCTGCTGGAGGCCCCCTCACCTCGGGAGCGAGGGGAATTGGCTGTGAGCAGGCTGGGCAAGTCTCCGAGTTGCCCAAAATCGGAGTTGCTGCCGCAGCTGGAAGATGGGGAGACCAAGGGGGTGGCGGTGCACGAGGGCTGCGGCTGCCGGTGGCTACGCAGGCCCAGCGACGGAGCGGAGCCGAGTCGCGCAAGGGCCCTCGCGGGGCTGCCGGGCTTCCCAGGCTGCTTCCAGCTGCCAGTTCTGGAGCTGCGGAGCATCCTTTAATTCCTGCTGGCGGCCGGCAGCTCTGCGTGACCTGCTGCCTTCAGGCACGACAGGGCCCCCGGCGCCGTGACTGAGAAGGCAGCTGGGGCTAGCGGTTACATGCGCCTGTCGCTGTTTCTTTTCATCCTTGGTGCTGTCGTCCCCAGGAATTACCCTGAGCTCCTAGCGAGCAGCAAGAAATGCATTAAGCCTGGAAACCTTCACACCACCGGTGGCCTTGTTCCAGAATGAAGAGACTAATTAATCAGTGAGAACACTCCGAGGGATTTCATCCAATTATCCTGTGGTTCCTCCTGCCCTCCGAGTCCACTGTACACCGGAGAGGCATCGTTTTGTTAGTTTACTTCAGCTTTGGTGTATTCGGTGTTTAAGAGTATTTTGTCAACACAACTGCTCCACGTGATTTTAATTCAGAATTAAATTCCAGCAATACTGTCAGGAGAGAAGCCACCCTCGGCTGCTGCGAATCAGCAGGACAGCGCTGACTTGTTCCAGCCAAGGGTCTGGCCCACCCTTCTTTGAAAGGAAAACCCATTTCCTCGCTCTGGCTACCAAAACATTGCATATTAATACACAGCGTTATCTAAAGCACCTCCTTTTGCTTTTCAGCACTTGTTTCGCTGGGTTTGTGTTTGCGCTGCTTGCGCTCCGTGCCAGGGCAGGGCAGTTTTTCTTTTGGAGATAAGTTTCATCCGGAGGCTCACGGGTCTTGGCACAGCTGACTTCTCCGAGGGTGGGTTTAATGTTGCACAGAATATGAAAGAGGAGATTATCTTCTGCAAAATAAGGCTTCTGGCTGCAGTATTCTAGTTCTTGTTGCAAGCAACCTTTGTGTTTTATATTGGAGCAGGGTGGGGGGGAGTCTCCAACTGTTCTTTATTCTTTAAATGGTGCTTCAAGAAGCCAAGGGTTGCTGTGTGATTGCACTCCTCAAGGCAGAGAGCTCCTGAAGAGCTGGGTACCTCTTGAGACAACTAAGAGGATTTTTAGACTGGCTCTTGAGCAATTTCTCTGTAAGAACCACCTCTCTTGGGTTCAACGAGAGTCACTTTATTTCTGCGAGGAAGCATCTGGTCGCAGCAGCACAGCCGTCGTCGTTCGCGGCTGCTGCCTGTGGGCCCAGGTGGCAGCGTCCTTGGCCACGCAGGGCCACGCGTGTGACAAATCTGAAGCAAACAGAGGGGGTCCCGCGCGCGCCGAGCTCCCGCAGCCGCTCCCTGCGCAGACATCGGGAGGCAGGATCCGCGTGGAGCCGGCCCAAGGCTCTGCTCGTCCACTCGTCTGACGGGAGGTCGCTGAAGAAAATGAAATGAGTTGGAAAACGGCCTTGGCAGCAGAGCAGCCTCTTACGGGAATGGGCTGGTTCTGCAGCAGTAAATGGAGGACCCTGATTTGCCTGGCCCCACGCAAGTCCCACGAGGAGGTTACAAACCAAGATGTGATGAGTGACACAGAGCAGCGGGGCCGCGGCGGGGAGTGACGTGCTCTAAATCTCTCATTTTCGTTTGACTCGGTTCCAGGCTGACACAGTCCACCTTCATTACAAATAGCTGCAGAGGGAAGGATGGCACTTTTTTCGTTGGTTTAGTCAAGCTTCAGGATATCTGTTGGGAGCATCGCTGCTGGATGCAGCCCTCGTGCTGAGCTTTCGGGCCGGCCTGGCACCGGAGGAGCCGTGCCATCGTGGGCTGGTGTCAGGCTGCGGTGACTCGCACTCTGCCAGGGCCTTGGGCTGCCTTCTTCCCCGGACGTGAAGCCGCAGGGAAGGCTCAGCCGTGCTCCCGTTTTTACCCAAAACAGCTTTTCATCCAGAAGTCGGGGAACGTATGGGCTAGTGTGTTAGGACTGGTTTCAGAGCCAAGATATGGGACATCTGTCTCCCAGTGTCACTTCTTGGGAGGAAAATGTGTTTGTGGTTTGCTGTGTCATTCCATCACGGCCTTCAGTTTGCTTTGCACATGGGTCAGTAGAAACCTCTTCCCACTGTCCTGTAGTCCGGTTTTGCAGAAAAGCTCCTCCTGTGCGCCTGCTCCCACCTGCAGACTTCAGCCAGGTTTGGCAAAGTGGGTGAAAACTCAGTTATACCAATTTCCGTCCTGTTTTTTTTTTTTTCCCTTTTGTGCGAATAAGCAGTAGGTAGGGAAGGAGATTCTAATGCTTCTCACTGAGTTGCAGCCAGAGCCCCATCCTTGCTAGAAATCCTGGGGGGGAGAAAAAAAAAAAAAAAAAAGGTTTACTGACTCCCTCAAGTCTTGTCTGTTAGAGAAGGGACTGTAATGAATCCCTCTGCTCTGCGCCAATAACTAATCCAGTTTCCTGTGGTTACTGGATGAACAGAGACCTGCCTGTTTGTGCTACCCGAGGATCTGCCTGCTTCAACAGGGGAAAGTTGGTGTTGTCTCCTGCTCGGCAAGGGTTAGAAGGCAGCTAACGACAACAGGGTGGAGGAGAAAACCCCCCTTGAAGAGATGGCAATTGAGGAAAAAGAGCTGTAGCTCAAATAGTGTTTCGCCTCCAAGTAATCCTATCCTTTAAATATCAGGTTAGGTTTAAAACAGCTGTCTCGAGTAGGTTGGTCTGTGGGTTTTTTTAGCCCACAGATGTTTTTATTGCCAGAATTATTGGGGAATTTGAATAGTTTCCTGCATTTCTCTGTGATTTTTACTGTAAAGCAAACAAATGACCTCAGCGGAGCGTGGCTGGCTGGCAGTGCCACAGCCAGCAGAGAGGTGCCCCGCAGAAGGGAGGCTGCAGGCAGACAGCCCTCGCTCTGCCAATTTTCTCCAAACGCTGAATGGTGCCATAGGGTGTTATAAATATTACTGTCATCTAAAGGATGTTTCATGCTGCTGCAGACCAGGAAAAATCTTTTCTAGGAACTCAGGCCTGAATAACGTAGCAAATACGTGTTTTTCCTGGTTTTCTCCCTTATCTTCCTCACAGTGCTAATTGTCCTCCGCCCACCACGGGGGCTGCTGGTTGCTTGCAGAGAGTGTTGGCTGCTGCTCTGGATGGGCTGTGCGCCGGCCTTACCTGCTGCTGCTTTTCCTTGCAGGAAGCGTGGCTGGCACCCCAGCCTGCCGAGTATCCCTGTTGGGAGGCAGAAAATGGCTTCATCTTTGGCTGCTGTGCTTTGTCCTGCTGTGCAAAGCCCTTCTGTCAGAGGCACTGCCTTACTCTTATGCATGGTACACACGTGTGGACATTGCCTTAAACCACAGAACGCGTCAGGGTAGGCAAGAGGAGAGCTGCAAAGAGGAACAGATGGATGTGCCAAAGCAACGACTTCCCCATGTCCTTTTGAGGGGCCAGCAACCAGAGGCAAATGGACCCAGTAAGGTCAGTCTTGATTGAACAGAGGGAGCTTGCAAGAGAAAACGTGTGTGCTGCCCCTCCAGCTCAAAACATCTTCTGGCCCATCGTTGTCACCGTCTTGTGCGCTCACAGAGAAGCCCTATTTGAGATGTGTGGGAGGGCTTGGATCTGCTGTGGGCAGGATAACAGGCAAAGTGACTGGCTAAAGACCCTTCCAGTGTCTTAGGATGGACGGATGGCCCTGCGAGGGTGGATGCAGCCAGGGAGGCAGCTGGGCTCACGCCTGCCACCGTGTTGTGTTGTTTCCTGCCAGCACAGTGAACTGAAATGGCTGGCTGAAGTGCACTAGTTCCAGAAACGCGTATGGAGAAACAGTGGGGTCAGCAGCAGCCCTTCTCACAGGAAGGAGTTGACAGCTTTCAGCTGCTCTGCTTTACTCACACCTTGTGCCCCTGCTACACAGGTGGGGCCTTCGGATCCCCAGGTTTCTGTCGTTTCCTATGAGCCTCCCTGATGAGCACGAGGGTGGAGGCAGCGCTTCCAGCGCAATCCGTGCGGCACTGCTGGAAGTGTCCGCAGGAGAGCGTGCGAGCGGGTGGGGGGATCTCGGAGAGGGAGTGCGCGAGCTGGAAGAGGGAAGAGCAAGTAGTGCCCGGGGCGAGTGGTGGGCATCGTTCAGAGTAGCTGGTCCTGCAGTGAAAATCAATCAAGACTTAATATTATTTACAGTCCTTTGTGCATTTTTTTTTTTTTTTTTCCTTCAGGGGCAAAGAGTGGATTTCAGCCTGTGTTTTTTAATCCAGCTCCTCCCCATCCTGGGGATGAGACTGCAGCAGCCCCTCAGCACAGTACTCGAGGCTCTTATTAAAACAGCCTCCAGACTCCTGCAGTTCTCAGCAGGGTGAGGGTTCCTCCTTTTCTTCAGGCCAGTTGCATGAGGTGGATTGAACTTGTAGAATGTCCTCGCACGCATCTCTCTCTTTCTGCTGTATCATCACGTCTCCCTGCTATCAGGCATCCTATTGTGGCTGATACAGAATTTGCTGAGTGCAATTTGTGGCGGGAGACTTTGTAAAGCGTTCAAGGAAGAGGAAGCGGTGGGGAGGCTGTGATGTCTCCATCCCTGGAGCTTTTAGGAGGAGGATGGCTGTGCTTCTCCCAGCCGCGCTGCACCGCACTGGGGCCTGTTTCAGGACAGGCTGTAAACTGCTCATCTTCACCTCTGCTTTACAGAGTTTGCTTGGGCAATTGGCAGTGACAAATGCTCAGGGAATATTGCGAGTGCGTGATTAACCAGCTTAGAAGTATTTGGGAAAAGCTGCTCCTGGCATTCTGGGTTTGAGCTTCCAAACTAGAGCTCCCAATAAATGAGCAAGAAGAAGACACGTTCCCATAGCTGTGGGTGTCCTTGCTCAAAATGTGTGGGCCACAAAGCCGTGCAGAAACCTTCAGCAGTCCTTGCAGGCTCTGACATGGTCCCGCTGAACCCAGAGGCTTCGTGTTATGTGCGAATGCAGTGACTTTACTTTCTGACATTGGACTGGCTTTGGAAGCTGGCTGCTCTTTGCCTTGTTTTCTTCCATGCAGCTGAAGTTTCTCGTTGGTGTGGGGTGTTTTCGTCACGAGAGAGGAGCGTGGGCTTCTCCGGAGCCCAGGAGCTGTTTGCCCTTCAGGAAGGTCCCTCCTCTGCACAGGGAGCAAGGGGAGACCTGGCTGGAGGGAGCGAGAGCCGTGAGGCTAAGGAGAGCAGAAACACGGGCTGGCAGAAAGCTGCCTTTCCTCGAGGGATTCCCTGTGCATGTTGTCCAAGCAGAGATGATCCTGCTGCTTTTTGTGCAGCAGGTAACTGTGTTTTGTGTGCGCTTCCTTTACTCTGCCTGACTCCCAGTTCCTTTCTTTTCCCAGCCCTTGGTTCTTTCTTTGCCCAAAGTCCTTAGTTCACTCTTGTCCTCGTCAGCTCCTTGCGCGTGACGCACGGGCTGGAGGTGACCCTTTTCCAGCGCGACTGGTGCCGGCCATGTGTCGGAAAAGGAGCGGCTGCGAGCTGGAGCCTTCCCAGCAGGTCTCCCGTCCCGCTCCGCGCCGGCTCCGCGCACGCATCCAGAGGAGCCGGTCTGCTCGCCAGAGCAGCACTGTGGCTTCAGCTAGCCAGAAACCCGCGGGGTTTTGCCTCGTGTGACACTGAGTCACAGGGGAGAGGAAGATCCTGATTCACTGTCGCATGGGAAGCGCTCTGGCTCCAGGATCCCCTTAGCGCTTCCGCGCTCAGATGCCAGCTCGGCAAAGCGTTGGGATAATGAGTTAAGTTGCTGCCTACACCTCGCCTCCCCCAACAACGTGACAGGAAAGGTCCCGGGGCACAGATGGTCGTTTCCTGAAGGAGTCTCAGCTTTGTATGGAGCGGGGTTGGTTGCTTTGCTATTCTCTACTCATGAAAAATTGAAAAACTGCTTCGTGCCGCCAAAATCATGATTTGGTGACAGATTTCTTTTTTTTTTTTTTTTTTTTTTTTTTTTTTTTTTTTTTTTTTTTTTTTTTTTTTTTTTTTTTTTTCCTTCCATTTTCAGCTTTTGCAAGCCCTGTCGCATCAGTGGTGGGGAATGTGCGTGAAGAAGAGGGAAGGTCTTGTCTTTTCCCCACTGCCAACTTTCCTGAGCAGAGGGGGAGATCTCTGAAGATCACCGACTGCTTAAATACTGAAGGTTTTTTGCATTTTTACTTGTGAGCGTTATCGTTATTGTCGATTTTATGAAAGGCAAGAAATTTGGTGGTTGGAGTCTTGGGCTGGGACCCCGGAGAGCTGGTTTGTAACAGGTTATAACATGGGCCATTCAACACACGTGGGCAATACCACCTCACTCTGTTGTCAAATCACCTCTGTTGGGTAGTAGTTGGATGTAGCCTGTAGTGTCACCCAGCGCAGGAGGAGCTCTGCTGCTCACTGACTGTCCGTCAGGCATGCAGGGAGTGGACAGTTGAGATGAGTCTTTTTATTTCCTCGCTTCCTACCCAAGAAGAAAATCCTATAGCTTCAGCTGTGAGATTAGTGGGTCAGGACTGGGAGAACGTGTTCATTTTACATTGGTTTATCTCCTGCTGTTCGAAGGTAACAGTTCTTGCTCATTATTGCCATCCAAGCTGTTGGTGAATCTCTAAAGCCTCCTTCTGAATCCCTAGAGTCTTCTGCCTCTCTTACTGAGGTCTCTTGTGTTGCAGACCTCACTCTTGTGGAATCCATCAGGCTGCAGAGGTGTAGCCTGCTGTTCAGATCCCATTTACAGAGGGCTCACTGTAGACATAAGCCCGTATCATATTTGTTTCTCTGTCATGCTTACATTTGTCTTGTACTTTGTCTGGGAATTCAGACTGTGTGTCTTGGCCTAGCTGTTTCATATATGTTTAATTCCAGCCTCTTTGCTGTCCCGTAGGGACTTGCAGGGAACAGGAAGTAAATGGAGAGTCTTGTAGAGAGGGCTTGCGGGGAGCGCTGAACGCTGGCCAAAAAGCCCCTTTGGCTACAAAAGCAGCTGTTTGGGCCCAAGGATTCTGTAGGCAGAATTATTTTCTTAGCACCTCATCATGCTTCCTGTAAGAAATGGGGCAGACGGGTTTTCCACGCCGGTTGGCTAGGAGACACAGGACGCTTGTTTAGGGGAGCTGGTGTGTGTTACGGAGCATTGCGGAGAGGGGAACGCTTGAGCCAAAGCAATGCTGGGGTTTTGGAATCAGGTTTCTGCCTGGGTTTTCCTGTGCCTGCTAATTCCAGGTTTGCTTTGTCAGCTGAGATCCCTTCCTTTTACAGCTGGATCTGGAAAATGTGTGTATGCGGGCCCCAGGCACTACGGAAATTTTCCTAGACTCTGAGGCACAGTACCTGGAGGACTGACTCTGTGCTCGCTCCAGGGAGGTCCCAGCTCTCCAAGAAACAGTCCTGCCTGGAACCTGGCCTGTGCTGAGAAGTACTTGGAGTTAGAAGGAAGGAAAGTTGTTGGGGAGAGACTAACTGACATGGGAGAGGAGAGAGACCTGCTCTCCCCTGTCTGACATTCCAGCCCCACTGTGAGTTCTCCCATGGAACAAAATCCTCCAGATGTGACAACAGACAAATGGGAAATAGATTTGTTAACGTTATTCCAAGCAGCCTGTGCAACCTAACAGAGAAATATCAATCCCTTGAAAATACTCCGGATCCGCAGGGGATGTTACGGGCAGCTCTGCAACATGCTTTGTAAGACGGTGTCATGTTGAGGCGCTTTGGGGAGTGCTGCAGAGGCGGTGGCAGAGCTGCTGGCCCTGTCCCGGCATCCTGACCATGTAGATGATGTCCCCTGCAGGCGTGGGCAGCGCTGCTGCTGCTGCTGCTCCTACACGTTTCAGCTTGGAGGCCACAGAACAAGCTACGCATTTCGGTCGGTGGAGGGAGAGAACGATGTGGGTCTGTGCTGGAGCCTGGAAGTCAGAGGCTTGGTCTGAGACGAAGTAAGTGTGGAGGATTGGTTCCCCTTTGCTGGTAACCCTGTCCCGTCCCAGCAGCCTCGCCTGGCATGGGGAAATTCCTTTTCTCAGCCATCTTGATGTACCCTTTTGGCCAAGTTTCATCTTCCCGATGCGCTTGTGTGGAGGCTGTGCCTGGCGGCGGAAGACCCGGCAGCTGTTTGTTTTTCAGGTGGTATCAGCCCTTTGTGGGTGTCAGAGGGTCTGGGGAGCTGCTGCTTCAGGATGCTGGGATGGCAGGGAGCTGCAGTGGCTTTTGGGCAGGTCCTCATTGAGGACATCTGTCCTGGCGTGTCCCAGATGTCCCTGCCTTCGTGGAGGGAGTGACTGAGCCTGGCAGGCAGCAGCTGTGGCACTTCATAGCCCAGTGTGTTGAGATGACACCAGTTGGTGCTGGTTGGCAGCACCTCATTGCTGTGTGCAGTGACAGACTGTAATGCTGCTGTTGCAAATGTTGTTTCCCACTATGATTGTGAAGGGCACTGCTGTCCTGAAATGGAGACAGACTGTGGGACTCCAGTTCTTAGACTCTATTTTTAAAATTTATTTAGCATCTTTATGCCCTTGCAGGGCCTTTGGGACTCTAACTTACACTCTCAAAATTCTCAGTTTACAATTTGGTCCTGTCTGGCTCTGTTGTGCCCTGCACCTGTCACCAGAAAAGCTGTGTCATGGGGTAAGGGACCTTTCAGCTGGAGGAATCTCTCGCTGGCCGAGCTTGGCCTGGGTCTCTGAGCAGGGGGTTTGAGGAAGGTCTCCAGGGCAGAGCAGCAAGTTTCAGGTCATGTCTGGCAGCCCAGTCGTGTACTGGGGCATATGTCCCTCCTTCAGGAAGGGCTGCACGATTCTTCCTTGGAGTCTTCCATGGTACTTACTATTTTTATGTACTACCTCTTTTATTCATAGGTTTGGCTATTGGATTGGAGCGACTGAAGAGCAATGTCACGAGCAGTCAGCTGCTGCCAGCCTTGCTGCCTGGCTGCTTGAGGCCACCGTTTTGGAAGCGGGATGCTGGAGGCAAGTCGTTTGTCCTGAGCCGAGGCTTTATGGCTGTGAGCAAACCCTAATTACCAAGCAGATGCTATCTTTAGACTGGCTTATCTGATTCTGCACCTTGTGCATGCAGCAGGACCTAGTATCCTTTTCTTCCTGGCCAATCTGTGGGCTATCATTTGCTGTGCGAGCCTGCAACTGCATGGCTGAATTTCCTTGGATAAAGTGATGCCTGTGTGTGGATAAGAAACAGATGAGAGCATAATATGAGCTGGCAGCTAGAAGTTAAAGTAGATAAATCTAAGCTAGAAACAAGGTGCATGCTTTTAACAGCGACTATTTAAATGTTGGCAGCAGTTCCCAAGGATAGTGTGTTTTTTCTGTCACTTGAAGCCTCTGAGGAAAGCGTGTCTTGCTAACTCAGCCAAAAGACTTGGGAAATTCAAGAACATTTTTACGTGGGAGGCCAGTCTAAATGATCACATACATTGCTGCTGCCCTCCTAAAGCCTCAAAATGTAACAGCAGACGTTTTAAAGGCACTTGGCGTTCTCTAGAATGGATGTGACCATCCTGTGACAACCCCTCTCTCCACCACCTCCACCCTGTGTTCCTAGCAGGTTGCTGTGGCCTGGTGGGCACGTCTTATTCCATCAAAAACTGTTCCCAAGCTGCGTTCATTAAATGCCTCGATATTTGTGTTATGCAGAGCGGCTACTTTATACCTGGCTGCGGAACAGAGAGGTCAGTGTGCGAGGAAGCTTTAGGCTGGGGTCGTGGCCTGCCAAGAGTTTCTCTTGGTAGCGGTTCTGTCACAAGCAGCTCTTGCTACTCAGTCCTGTTTCTGTGCTGCCCTTTTTTAAAGCTGTGGTCAGGATGTCATTCTTTTCCAGCAGCAAAGGTTTTCCTCCTGGGAGCTTTCTCGTTGACTTTCTGGCTTGATCCTTGCCTGAATTTGTGTCTCAAGATGAGTTTGGACTTGTAAGATTTGTGGGCTCCCTAAGCTGTCCCTTGCTGCAAGGGCACCCCTTGAGTGCTCTTTTACTGGGTGGGAGAGGATCGTTACACCCAGAGATTAGTTAGGACCTTAGCCAAGGCCTGGAGAACATTACTGTGCAAGAGATGTTGATGTTTCTGGAGGAGATAGGGCAGAATGGTCTAGGGACCGGCATGTCCAAACTCTGCTTGGGTTTCGCTTGGCAGTGAGGACATCAGGGGCAGGGAGAACGTACTTTTGAATGTCCATGATCCCTGGAGGGCTCCAAGCCATGGAAGGAAGCCTGGGCCTTCCGAGGCATCCTGTGTAGCAAATGCAGCCTTGCTGTGGACGACTGTATCAAACCTGGTTTCCTGATCGACTTCCCGTCCACTGGATATTTACGAAGTGTGAGAAACCTTCAAAATGAATCTAGATCCTTACTGGTCACTTTTTTTCAAATTTGTTTTTATGTGGCTCTGCAATCCTATTGCCTGTCTTGGACTGAGTAAATTAAAAACAAAACAAAAACTATTTCCTCCTGCTCATGGAGAGGTTGTTTTCAGTGCTGTAAGGTAATTTCAATGCTTGCTAATGCTATGGGCATGTTGGTCCTCTCAGTTTCCAGTGAAATGCTCCAGGCTAACCAGGGGGTGATAAGATACGTTCCCACTGAACTGTATGAACAGATGTAGGAGAAGAATCTTTCAATAACAGACATTAGCCAGCAAACCTTTCTGGTCTGTCCTAACATGGTGAGAGGCTTGAAGTCCGTGGGTTGCTGGGAAGCTTCTGACGGGCTCCTGTGAGGCTGCGTTGTGCAAATACAGCACCCAGCCACTGCCCTGCCATCTCCTCCCCTCTCAGTCTCTTCTGCTTAGAGAAAGTTAAGATTGCAAGGTCAGGCTTTCAAATTGACTTGACCAAAGTGTGTTTGAAAAGTGCTGAAGATCTCTGAGATCAATAGACCCAACCATGAGGTCAGCTAGACCTGTGGCCTGCTTATAGAGAAATATTGGCGGTCAAAGGTTTGAGTAATAGGATGAGGAAGTGCTAGGCCCAGGTCTGAGTCATGATCTTTGGTTTTGCCCTTCTGGGAAGGGGACCTTTGTGCTCTTAAAAGTGTGCTAGTTTTGCTTTCTGTATTTTCTAAGGGAGGAAAAGTATGTGTGTAGAACAGGAACTTTGTCTGTTTTCTCTCTCTCCTTGCCCTAAGAGCATTGTGAAAGCATGAGTCAAATGAACTTCTGGAGGAACGGGGATAAATGAGAGCACATCAATACGATATGGTGCTTTCCCAGCCAAATGGTGAATTTAGGCCTAGGATTCGCAAGTGACCTTTAGATCCTATGTGACTGGAGCTGAGATTCTGAGTCCAGACTTGGAAGCTGATGTAAGAGGAGCAATGGAACAGTCCCGGATTCTTCAGTCTGGGAAAGAGATGGTTTCTGGAGAACCTACAAAACCCTCAGTCATCTGAAGAGTGTGGATAGGACTGACTGTTCTCATCTTTTCCCATAGCAGAACTGGGGGTCAACAAATGAGCGCAGTAGGAGTCAGGGTTCAAGCAAATAGGGGAGCTGGATCTTTGTTTCAAGTAATTGGCTTGAAGTCCTTGACAAAAGGATGTTATGGGAATGAAGGGGTTGCTTGCATTCAGAGGAAGACAAGATGGAGCATTTGGAAGAGAGGTCTATTGGGGATTGCTAAAAAGACTAACAATATCAGACTCGGGAAATCTCTTCAGCTGAAAATAATTGAAGACTTAAAATACTTTGGTTTGGGGAGGGAAGTACAATGTATTCTTGGCTTATTCTTACTCTTTCCGAGGTTCCAACTCATAGTGTCTGCTAGAGAAAGTCCTGGGTGAGGTGGACCCTTTGCTTGGATGCGTATGGCTGCCCTGCCGTTCTCACGACTGACACAGGGCTGATCTGGAAGTTCAGAGACAGTTAATCTTGGAGAGGTACAGTGATTCTTTTTCTTATAAGCTTTTTAGTCTCCAAAAAGAAAAAACAACACAACTGAAGCTTTCTAGACCATCCCAAGGGCAAGTGGTCTCCTTAGTAATAGTTTCCAGGCTATTTCTAAAGTGTCTACAGCCTCAGTGATTATTTCCTTAACTCGGCCCTTGACTGCGAGAGAAGTAAATGAGGAGAACTCAGCATGAGGAAATGTCCCCAGGGATGTGATGGCTTCTGGGCTGAAATAAGACATCCAAACAAGAGGGGACAGAAAAGGAAGGCAAAGTCCGGGTGAAGGCACTACAGTGGGACTTTGACAACAAAGTGTTTGGCAAACTGCGTTTTCTTGGAAAGCTTCATCTGGCTACGAACTGATATGTGTTCAGGGCAGCTAGCAAGAGTCTGCATGGCTGGAACGAGCAGGGTAGGAACTGGTGGTGAAGAAGCAGCTCCGAGCTGGAAGGTTTTGGTGTATCTCATTGCTCGGTTTGCTCTTGAGCAATGCTGGCTGCCGTCTCTTCTCCGAACGGAAGGCCAGGTGCTGTTGTTTCCAGGTATTCATATGAGCAGGTTCGATGATTCCTCAAAGTGATTTTTGAAGGACAACTTTATGTGATACCGACCTGGACTTTGTCAGAAAAATGCATATTCCCACTACTGTTTTTCTGAAAGCAAAGCTCTTTCCTTTATTTTTGACTTTTGAAAGACCAATTTTATTAATTTTGTAGCTGGCAGAGGCCGCATTCCCCTTTGTGGTGGCTGGAGTGCGCTTGTGCGGTCCGTTCTGCTTACACAGGGAAGGAGGTGCCTTCAGCTTAGCCTTCTCTCTGAGCTTGAAGAGCAAACCAGGGCGATACAAAGCGGACCTTCCAAGAGACCCGTGCAGCTGCACAGCATAGCCCTTACGTTGGCCCCATGCTCTGTTTATCTTTTGCCTTCAAGGAAGTGTCAGAATTAGGGGAAGCTCCCCCAAATGGGATAGCTTAAAAGACTCTGTATTCTCTCCTGGGAAGTGCACGTGCTTCTTTTTCTATAAGCCATTTGATATATTTTTCCTCCCTTTCTGTCCTCCCCTCCTCCCCTGGCAGCAAGATCTCTAGCTGTTGTATGCTTTTCATTAAGTCTTTCTGAATGTCAGCTTGTATGTTCTGACACAGGGTCAATGAGTACCACGGCAGGGATAAAAAACTCGGCAACAGAATGGAGAGCTTTTTCTGTTTTTGATTATTGGGCATCTCCAGTTATTGCGGACTGTGTTCTTGGCCGGAGTTTGAAGATTGAGTTAAATATCGCCCAGAAAGGAACATTCCACGGTGCTCCCGAAACGCAGAACGTCTCCCCTCGATGGTGAGGGGTGTGTGGTGCCGCCGCTGTGCCTTGGCCAATGTCCAGCCTCTGTAACGTGACTGTGGCTCTTATCCCAAATGTTCTGCTTTTGCAGTATCCTTTAGGGGAGGTTATTTAACTTCCCTCGCCGATAGGAGCAACGGCTGCTGTCGTGTTGCCGGGTTTGGGTTGTTTGTCTTTAACGAAAGCCCTGGGCTCGGTGACGAGCAGAAATGCCCCATCGCTTACTCAGCTCTGCAGCTTCGTTATCTGAACGTATAATCACTTCCTTAATCTTTGTTTATCTTCGTCTTGGTGCTGCTGTGCCCGTGGCTTGCTGAGGTGCTGTGTGTCCCAGCAGCTGCTGCCTTCTGCCCCAAGGCACAAAGGGTGCCTGGCTGTTGTCCTGTCTTACTTTTGATGCTTCAAACACAGGCTGCTCTATAACATCGAATCTCATG
>VZSV01000005.1:891058-952211 GCA_013398735.1 Nothocercus julius
TGGCTGCTGTAGAGTTCGTACCTAAGCAGGAGTGCGGCAAAATCCATCTGTAATCTCTGGGCAAGTTCAGAGAGGTGGAGGAGGAGGGATTACATTAGATCCCCAGTTACCTGAAGCCCTGCTTACATGGTGGAGGCTCGGAAGAGTATGCTGTAGCAGAGGCTCCAAATTGGCCTGAGGCTCTCCTCCCTTCCCATGCTAATTCAGATCCTGCGAGATCCTGCTCCTGCGAGGTCACTGAGGGGACCAAGGAGGGGTAATTCTTCCAGAACACTCTTCTTGGTCCAAAACATGTGCCACTGTTTGAGTACAAGCAAGAGCGTGTGGCAGAGAGGACAGTCTACCTGCTGGAAAGGGTTTTCCATGGAGCAAAACCATAACTAGACCAAATATATTTCATACTGTATCATATATGTTGTCATCAGTGGCACACTGAGTTTTGTTTCTGAAGGGTGTGTGGAATTTGAACTGTCAATTTCTACATTTCCAAGAGTCAGGTGGGTCACACATGCTTGTTGTTTTCCCCCAAGTTCCCAGCCAAATATGCTGACAGGAGAAAGTGGTCCCACTGTTCCAGCACCGCAGAGAGCCTCTGTTGAGGCTTGTTCCTACTGCCCGGACTGTCCCCACTGTAATCACAGGACGAAAGAGATGTGCGTTCCTAATCTGTGTTTATTAACCTCCATGTGTACCTCCAGGTAAGGTAGACCCTAAACTCCCTGGGACAACACATATGCACGACTCTGGTACGTGCTCAGATGTTACGTGTTACCAACAGCAGCTGAAATCAAGAATATGTTTTTCTTTTTAAATAGTTAAACACTCACATTTAGTCTTTTATCTTCTTACAAGACTGTCCTGAACAAATAACGCAGGCCCTGGCCTTTCCAGGAAGCTCTGCTCTGAGGTGGCTGTTGCTTTAGGTGAATCCATTGCCCCTGTTTCTCTTTACCGTATGAGGGGCGATGAGGTTCCCTCCAAATGTCATGATGAATCAGCTACAGAACATTTCTTCAGGGGGACTTCACAATCTCTTGGTCGCTGTCACATTTTTTTACTATTTAGAGGCAAATGAAGAGTACTGCCCAGGAGCTGCATATGTTATCATGACTTATAAATGGCTCTAGAATCTGTTTTCTTAACGAACACTGATTTGCCAAATTAACAGCAGACCAGTTCACAGCTCTCCCCCTTCAAGACTGAGATGATTTACATTCAAACTGACCCGACAGCAGGTATCTACTGAGCTCTTCTATGTGGGGATCTCAAAATGGGAGAGATACTTGCTGCCAGTTCCGGAAAAGAACTAGAATTTTCCTGTGTTGATCTGGAGCCATAGTAACTGTCCATGACTTGCAGCAGTTAGGAGGGACTCCCACATAATCCTGTCTCCTACATCCCTGGAAAACCTATGGGATGTGAATGCTTTCCCTCAAGCACAGATTCTGGCTTGTGAAAAAGGTAAGATGTGGGCGTGAAAATATTTTGTGGCAAATCTTACATTCCCAGTGGGTCTGATGTTAAAAGGCTGTTAGTCGTGCACTAGACATCCCTCAGTCTGTGGGGTTTACCCTTCGTGAAGGGTAGTATCTGCCTATCTCTCAAAACTTCAAGTAGCTACATGTTAAATGTAGTGTTGGATGATTCCTGCCCTTGCACACATCCTACTGCCTTGTCTTCTGCTGAAATGATCTATTACTTACCAACTCATTCGTACTAACAGCTTCTGCTAGAAGTGAAGAGTGAATCTCCAGAAACATCTGCATTTCTTCCGTTATCCCTAAGACCTGAATTGTATGTGGCATTTAGCCCTTGCAGTAACCTGAGAAGGGGAGAGACAAGCACATCTCATCTGAGCTTGAGATGCAAGTGGAGCATGTAAATGGCTTTCGATTTAGTTGATCTTGAGTAGCAAGTTAAGCGTTCAGCTGCCCACAGCTACCAGCTCTTCTGCTCTCCAAACCCTCTAATGAACATACAACCTGGGGCAGTGCCGGGCTGGGAGGCGCCGGTAGCTGAGAGGCAGTGAGAGGAAGGTGCTTGCCGTAGTGTCTGCTCCTACCCCATCACTGAGAAATGCTTGAGAAAAGACTGAAACGTGAAGGCTCAGCCCTGCGAGGTGATTTCTGAAGCTGTTGCTTGATGCTACACAGAGGACCCGAAGGATGAACAGGTTCAGAGACAATCCCGACAGAAGCGCGAGACCTTTCATACACACAGCGCTGTCTGTGGGAAATGCAACAACAGAAGAGCGTGTGTGACTGCTCCCACTTTCTCCTAAAAATGATCACTTAGAAACTTTCATAGCAATTGATTCCTCGGGTTCCTTCAGGGAGGGGAAGAACTGCACTGTCTTACAATGCAGAGCAGAATGTGCTAATAGAGCTGTTAATCCTTGGGTTAATCCCCTCTCTTCCACAAGAAATTCATACCTGATGAAAGGCAGAGCAGGCTGTTGAAAAGCTCCCTTTGGCATTTTGCAAGTACATAGTATTTATCAATAGGAACTCAGGTTTCCAAACCATCACCCAAAAGAGGAGGAGGAGGAGAAATACCTTTTCAGCCTGTTTGGTTTGCCTTGAAGAAAAGGGCGGAAATGGACTGAAATTCTGAGGCAGGGGAAGATGGGCAGAGTTTCTTGACTGTTACACTTGGTCCTCTTGATCCTAGCAGGGCACCCTCTGTCCTTTAGCAGCCTCTGGAGTAGCCTCCCAACAAAACACCATTGTGGAAGCATGGAAAATGGAGTCAAAAAAATGCAAGCGGCGGTGAGACCGCTGGCAAGAAACCACATTTCTGAGGGTTTGTGGGCAAAAAGCGTAATTTGGTTATTATGAAAGAGCAAAGCACTCTGCTCTGTGCACCAGCCTTTCAAAAAAAATGATGCCATATCAAAATCCCCCCCCACTCCCTTTCAATGCTTTTGTTTTTTTCTTTTTGTCAAAAGTTTTTGGGAAGTGACGTGCTGTGGTTTTCTCCTCTTAAAGCTGTCCTGCCTGTTTGGATCCGAGTCGTGAGCAGGGAGCGTGGTCTTCCTCCTGTGTCACCGTGCGGCAGCTTGTAACCCAGAGCTGGAGTTTTGGCAAAACCTGGAAGTTTTGTCCCTCTCAAAACTCCTGCTCTCAGCTTTCCTCTAGAAAGAGAAGTAAGATAAAACTTTTGGAATAAAAATTGTTCAGGTCAGGCTTTTAAATTTTTTTTTTAGTCAGCTTTTATCAGAATGGCATTATGTTTGTATGTCACTTTTATCTTTACTTTTCCCTCCTGTTCTGAGATGTTCTAGTTCCACAGGACCCTCAGAAGAGCCTGAGGCTCCTGAATACATTTTCAGTTTTCAATTTTGAAGCCCGGGGAGCTCTGTCAAATTCAGTTGATTTGAAACATGCAAGTGTATGTGTTCTGGAGCTGCTTTTTGCTGTCTTATGCTGTATGGATGTGCTAGCGAGTGACTTTTACTGTAATGTTGACTGTTGAAACTGAAAATTGCCGTTGCCACCTTTTACCAGAGCCAGGCTTCTAGATGATGGGAGCTGATAAATATGGAAGGTGTTGCTGCCGAGCATGTCACCTACCATGAGCTCCAGCAACAGAGAAGGGTAGTTGCTAGATTTCTTTTCTGACATGAAAAGACTCTGCAACCCTAAAACTGTAAAAGAGCTTGCAGCTTAAAAATATCCCCTCCAAATAACCCCAAGTGTTATTGAGGGTATTGGTGAAGACAACTTGCAGCTACTTGTACTGTATCGTTCTGTTAACAGGCTTGTGCCATATTGGGAACTGAGAGTTTCAGGGGAAACTTTGATTAACTTGCAGCTCAGAGCAGGGGACAGTTCCAAATGTCCACTTTGTGGGGCCTGCTCATCTCCAGGATTGCGTTTCTGTCCCTGGATGATCATGAGGTGAGTGATTTTATCTTCTGGGAGTTAGGAAGAAGGCAGAAAGTCATCAGAATTTGTAAATCTCTGTTTCTAAAACGTAGTCTGCGAACGTTGCGGAGCAGGCAGCTTTGTGGTGCAAGCACACTAGGATAGGTTTGTGTTCTTAGAGAAATGACAGTTGCATTGCAAGAGGAAGGTGAGTACAGGAGGAGGAGAAAATGCTCCACTGAGTTGCCCTTTCACACCTGCCATAAGACACTTGAGGGACCTTAAAACCTTTAGATCAAAAAGTCTGAAAGAATGATGTACAACACAACGCAGGGAAAATGCAGAGCACGCTGGCAGGGAGCACACGGGAGGGAAAAGCCACGTGCTCTCCTGGGAAGCAGAGTAGTTGCACCCTGGAGAGGGAACAGCTAAGGACTATTGCTGCCCTGAACCATCTCTTCTAGGGAAAACTCCTCCTTGACTCCAGGTCTGGCACCAGCAGGCAGGTGGGACATTCCTCAATCAGCTCCTCAGGGAGGAAGTTGAAAGCAGCATTTGGAACCAGCTGTGTGCAATTTGCCTCACCTTAATTATTTAATGGATGTGGCAGCAGTGGAGGTGGGGGTCAGATGCTGGGGTGTCCACAGGGCTTTCTGAGGACTTGTCTGAAGAAAGAACTGTATTGAAATGAACATCAGAATTGCTCTAGGAAGCTTTTGAAAGTTGGGTTCAAGAAAAGTGGAGTCTGATGTCTGAGAAAGAGAAGTTTGCTCATGCTCCTTGCTGTTCTTGCCAGCGCTGTTCAGTTTATCAGGTACAGTTATCATTTTAAAGCAGCTTTCTGTGTAGTTGGTGTGGGGGGCAAATGGGGTTGTCTCTTGCAGGCTCTGTCTGCGTTCTGGTTTTTCAAAGCAATTGTGCAAAAATGCTGCTGTTCCTTCCAGAAAGTGATTAGGAGGAGCAGCAATAGTAGCTGGCTCAGGGTTGGTGTAAGCCTAGCAATGCCTGTGCCAAGCCTGCCTTGCCTGGGAGCCAGAATCAAGGGAACTGGATGAGTTGTTTTGCAGAAGTTGAGGCAAACCCCTTTATCTCTGGCACAGCCAGGGTTGCCTGATAGAGCTTTGGCTCTAGGTTGGAGGTTCCAGTAGAGGTCCATGTGTTTCCTGTAATGGTGAGGAGCATCAGGCTTCATCCGCTCTCCTGTGTGGTGACTCAGGGCCCAGGTACATTTGAGTGTGGGATAGTCAAGGATGCCTGAACACCGATTCCATCATCACTGGTATATTTGGGCCCCCCACCCTTTGTGGTTCTGCTCTCTTGCAGAGCAGCACAGAAGCAGGCATAAGGCTGTACTTGAAATAGTCTTGATTACTAGATGGAGGATTTGCTAGTTTCAGTCACCTGTTGTAAAGCAGGGTCACGTTGGGTTGATTCATGCCAGCTGTGTGAGATCTACAGGGGCAGGTGGTAACCCCTACCTTGGCTTTGGTGGCTGTGGGAGCAAGGAAAAGAGCTGGGATCTGTGTCAGCCTGGAGAGAATGGCCCTGGCCTGGGGGCTGAGCTGTGCCGCTTGAGCAGCTTTGGATTCTCTTTGCTTTGGGAAAGTGTTGCCTCATGAGCGTGAGGAGGTGAGGAAAGGGAGAAGATGCCTCATTTCTCACAAACTTGGTTGACTTGCACTGCTTTGATTTTCTTCAGTCTTGGCGACAGACAAACCATAACCCTCATGACTCTGAGGGTTGGGGTGTGTGTGTAAAGGCACCCCTCAAGGAGTGCTATCTTTACTGAGAATGTGGTGACTCATTAATTGGGACCCCCTGGAGACTTGTTCCGTTTGGTGCTGCCTGGAAGCAGCATCACCCTGAGGGCTCCCAAGTTAAGGGTGACTGTGAGTAAACAAGTGATCTGTGTTTTATTGACCCGATCATCTTGTTTGTGCCTGGGAAAAGGGCCCTATCTTCCCATCTCAACCCTTCCC
Source organism: Nothocercus julius (assembly GCA_013398735.1). Classification (NCBI taxonomy): domain Eukaryota; kingdom Metazoa; phylum Chordata; class Aves; order Tinamiformes; family Tinamidae; genus Nothocercus; species Nothocercus julius. Next base: position 896,904 of record VZSV01000005.1, read on the forward strand.
CACATGTGATTCTATCTTTTTAGTGCTTTCTGGAGGATTTCTTGCTGTGGTTGTTCAAACAAGTGACTTGTTGTTACAGGATTTTAGTTCCTGAACATTTCCCCAAGCTAGTGGTAGATTAGAGCTTCTCCAACCATGATTCGAAGTGCTTCAAGAAATGCTGCACTGCGAATTCAGCTCCTGTGCTTGGGTGGCTTTAGGAGGTGTCCTCGACGCTGCGGGTGGCCCTGCACCCAGCAGCAGGTTCCTGCTGCGTGCTCTGCTCTCCCTCAGGAGAGGCAGGATCTGAATTTGGGAGTTTTGGCTGCCTGAATTAGCAGGGGAACCACCAGCTTGGGGCCTCAATCTCACACTGCTGCAATCCAGGAGAGCTTGAGCAAGACCCGGCTGCAGGGAGGCTCAGGGATCGGTTGCTGCTACTGGGGTGTACTCGTAACAGTGATTGCTCTTGTGAAAACCCGAGGGAGCTGCTGGTCTGGAAGGCTCAATATCCTAAGGAGGCTTCTTGGTTTATGGTCAAGTGAATGAAGGGGCTATATTAAAAAGCACAGCTATGGGGGGACTGGCTCTTTCAGGCCATCCATAGGGCAGGAGGAAGGATCAGACTGGCTTTCGCTGACATCCCTGGCTCTGAGTTGCCCAGCTGCCTTGGATCACTGCTGAATCACAGTAAATATTGAACGGGCCTGAGTGTTAGTGGGTCGGTCCCGATGAACACCCAGCATCTCCCCTCGTACCTGTGCGATGCTGAAGCGGTAGCTGTTGCAGCTCAGCTGAGCCGTGCTCACTGCAAATGGAAAGGACCAGCGGGAGAAGGGCAGGGCGGGAGGCGACGTCTCTGGCAAAGAGTGTAAAATCCCCCCGCGTTTCCACGCGCCGTGCTGCGGCGCAGGGCCCTGGCGGCCCTCCGCCCAAGAGCGACGAGGAAGGCCTCGTTGGCTGTACGAGAAGAAAAAGGCTTTGTCTTAGCACAGACACCTTGGTGTGAGCGGCAGAGGTGCTGGAGAGTTTGTGCTTAATTAAACAGGCTTCTTAATAGGTTTTTGTTACCACTTTAGTGCTCTGCACTTGAATCGTGTCTCTTAACCTGAGGAATTCATTAACTAGCCCTTTATCTGACAAGTAATGTTCTCTGCCTCCTTGTTATGTAAAATTCATTAATGTCTCCCTTTGCAGACATTGGTGAGTAACAAATATTATGGCTTAATTAGCTTATTTCAATTTATGGCCAGGGGAGGTAGGAAGGAATTTATTTCCTTTTTTTAACTTATCAATTGTATGCAGAACTGACTTGCTTAGAACAAGCAAACAAACAAATAGAAGCCCTGGCTGCCTGGGTTTCCTAGCTGAGGAGAACTTGATCCCCAGCACCTGGGGGCCCTTTCCTTTCCATGGCTGCTAACTCTTTCTGTCCCCCAAAAGAGCGGAGCAGTCTGCTGGCCCTGAGCACAGCCGTGAGCTGCACATGGGCAGCATTCAGCCATCGAGGTTGTGTGAGCACAGAACTCCCACTGATATTTTGGTCTCCAAACGGATCCTTCTCTCTTTCCTTTGGAGTCAAATCCTTGACTGCTGTAAACTGAAGTGCTTTATCAGCAGACCTGAGAAGGAGCTAGAAAAGTACCCCCGTTGTCCTTCCTAGGCTTGCTCAAGATTTTGAACTATTAACAGCAGCAGAGAAGCCAGCTTGTCACGGGTAGCCACGCAGTCCTCGAGGCCGTGCCGAGTATCCGAAGTTCCCGTTTAACCTAGCAGGGCTTGGGGGCTCATCGCTTGGGCGCCCCGCTCGCGAGCCGCGGCCCCCGGGCGCTCGGGAGTGACGTGCCGGGGAAGGGGAGGCAGGCCAGGCGGCGAGGTGCCCGCTGTCCGGAGCACCGAGGGGGTTTGCAGCGGGACTTTGGCCCACGGCTTAGTGGTTGAAGCTTCCTTTCTTCCACCTGTGTTGCATTTGCAAATTCTTTCCTGCTTCTTTTCCAAGCTTTCCCCACATTGTAACTTGAGAGAAGTTAGGCTGTGTTTGGGTGCGCGCTCTCTTTCCCTTTCAGTGTCCTTCTCTTGCTGTAGCAGCCTCCTCGCCCTGGTTTTGCACGGAGCTGCCTCGGAGGTAGGGAGGTGGCATCCTGCTTCAAGCCCAAATGCGGCTCCTTGGTCTGGGGGCAGCTGGGTTCGGTTTGGAGATAAATCGCACTAACAAGGGCTTAGAAAACTGGGAGCCTGATCTCCCTGCTTTGACCCTCCTCTTGCTGGTGTCTCCCCAACTTTGTGTTTCAGCCTGTGACAGGGGCCACCTCTGAAACTGCTCATTTTGCTGGGGAGGGTTCTTCCATCTCCCTCTGAGAGCTGGGAATGTTCACAGATTTGGTCTCATCTTGGGTTTGGGATAGGAGATGAATTTGAAGGGAAGAGTTTTAGATGTGCTGTAAGACTTTTAGAGATTTTTTTTTTTTCTTTTCAATATTGCTTTCCTCCCAGGCTGGGCTATTCTGTTACAGATCTTCTGTGTTTCCTAGCGTGTGACAGAAGATTTGGTTGGCACCAGTAGGAAAGTCTCATTTTTGGTTTCAAGTCTTTTGGTTTTAATTCATCTACACTCACTGACCATAAAGAAAATATATCTGAAGTTTCTGAAACAAGAATACTTATGTCCTACTTTTTTTAAAAGACCACCCTGCTGCAGCTGATGTTTTCTCCCAGCTGGGTGAAATTCCCCTGTGAATCCGGGCTCAGTGAGAGATCTCCTTGGGGAATTCCTGCGTGGTGGGCCCAGGGCTCCCTCACTGACTAAGGCAGGAGCTTCCCTGCCTTGCACCCCTGAGGGGGCAGAAGGCCGGGGCGTAGGTGCCCTGTCCCTCTGCGAATCCCTGTTGTTCCGCAGATCGGAGCCTGCGGGGCACGTTCAGCTGTGTAGAATGGATAGTGGTTCCGGGTAGCTGCTTCCTTGCCCTCTGGGATGTCCCACCTGGCAGTGCGTGCGGAGGCAGCGCCGCACGTGGTGCCGCTGGACGGCACGTGAGGCCCGGGAGTTCTGCAGTGCTCCTGGCGTGGCCTTTGCCAGCACGAGACCCTTGTGTCGCGCTAAGGAGATGGTGAGTGCATGTCACCCCGGGGAGGCAGCAGGTGAAGGGATGTTTGATCAAGGTCTGCCCCTCGTCCTCATCTGGGGAAGACATGGAAACCTTTGGGGTGGTTTGGTAGCAGAACAGCCAGTGCACAGAAAGCAGTTGAGGTGTTCAGCAAGCCGCAGCTGTCCCAAGCCCGGGTGCCGATTCAGCTGCAGGCGCCCGGGCTGTGTCCAGAGGTCCCAGCTGCCCGCGCTGCTCCCTCTGTCCTGTTGCTGCTCCCTGCTCTTCCCGGGCTGTTGTGCTCCTTGTGTAACGCAGAGCTAGGGGATGTCCGAGCCGCTGCATCGTGGTGGTAATGTTCAGCCGAGTGGCCCCCAGGCTCCCTCCCCGAGCTGGCTCAATCCTTTGCTGGAGCTTTTCACACCAGCCCTGGCCAGCCCAAGGCTCTGCTGGGCTTGTGCCACTGTTCTGGTGTTAGCTGTGCAGTGCTCTGATGTCCCCTGCGTGCACAAGAATCAAAGCAATTAAATAATACTGCAAATCCCCAGGGAGGCAGAGAAACGGCAGCAGTGAGAGATGAGGTGGTGGGCAGGAGGGCCGGCTGCTCTGGGCGGTGACACAGGTAGAAAGGGGCTTTGGAAATGAAACTGGCCATTCTGCGTGTTGGAAATCTTAATTTGCTTCCCTAAGCTCCATCTGCAGTTTAGATTTGGAGCATTATTCTGCACGGTATAAGAAACTAGACTATTACGAACGTTTAGGAAAGTTCTTTCCTCCCCCAAGCTCAGGCCATGGTTAAGTGATCACTGCATGCAGTTTCAGTCAAAAAAAATGCTTAGGTTGCTTCCAATTTAGCCAAATGACTGGAAAAAACCCTGAGTAGTTGGGCTGTTTCTGCTGTATATCCATTGCAGACAAGCCTCAATTCTTCCCTGGGGCTACTAGTGTGTCCCCAGTGGGCAGGTGGAAAGCTGGGAACTTCCTTCCTGTTGGAAGGATCTGATCTCTCGTGGAGTTGTGGTTTGGTCTCACTCTTGAGCCCTTCCACAAAGTTTGGACCTGGATTTAAGAAGTGTCTCCCTTGAAGGAAGGCTTGGGAATTTGAAAAAGGCTTGAGGTGGATAAAGTTGCAGGCTTTTGGTTTTTTAACTTCACTTTTTTTCCCTACAGTGGCTTGAATCGCCCTGTCCCCTCCTAGCTCTGGTAGTCATCTGTGCAGTGACACGAGCCATTGAGCTGGAGGACAGAGCAGTGGTGGCCAAACCCATGCCCTCTGTGTCTGTTTTCTGGGGGGTTTGAGGGGCTTCTTTTGGGTTTTGTTGAAGGAAACAGAGGTGACCCTGGAGTTCTCTGGTTTCTCCAGCTCTCCTCTGCTGCTCTGGCTCCTGTCACACTGGGTTCCTGCTGCAGTTGTTTTTATCACCTTTCCAGGTTGAAAGCAAAATACTTGTGCTGGGGTCCCCACGGTGGTGCTGCAAGAGAGGGCTTTTCAGCACCTTGACTGGAGCTTGCAAGAGCTCCCGTGTCTTGTTTGCAAGAGAAATCCCTTTGGCATTCTGCATGAGAGCTGGGTTTACTGCAGGCAGGTCCCTGATGAAACCCCCCCTTGTCTAACACTCTTCCCGCCTGCAGGCAGCGGTGCCCGGCAGGGCCTGGAAGCCTCCAGCAGCCCGCTGTTCTGCGGATGTCCGCAATGACGCTGCGGAGTTGGAGAACAGCAGCATTTAGCACGTTGGGGTGCTTGGACAGGAGACATTGCCGTGGCTCTGGGCATCACGGAGCGGGTAGGTGACGACCCTCCTGCACACGTTCAGTCCTGCTCGCTCCTGAGGGCGTCTTGGGGCCATGCTTGGAAAAGTCTTTGGGATTAGCTTGCCTGCCCAGGGCTGCAGTGCCAGGGCCTGGATTTGCAGATGCAGATCTTAGGAGTTGGTGGGGTGGGTGTTTAGAGGACAGGATTTTCAGTGTTGATTTAGCAGCGTGGCCACTGTGAGCGCGGTTGCTGTTTGGTGGTGCTCCTGGTGTGCGTGGCAGCCAACCCCCAACACACGGGTGTACGCTCATGCTCGCGGTGACACAGTCCCGTGAGCTTCAGGTGACAGCCCGGGTCACCTCCATAATCGCTGTGTTCTGTGCAGCGCTGCTGGGGACTGGTCATGTGGGACTAGGCTGTGACTTTGGCCCCAGCGTGCACCTTGTGCCTGTCCTGCCTGCAGGTATTTGCTGTTAAATCTCATCCAAGATCAAGCAGGGATCTGAGGCTCGTGGGTTCCTAGCCTTTTCGGGTAGGTGATGAGGCAGCGTGAGCAGTGTAAGCATGTCTGTCCTGTGCTGGGATGTTTCTCAGGGCTTGGATGCAAAATGAGCCCAAGAAAATCATTTTTGGGGGCTGGGTGTTATTTCCAGGCAGGTAGGGATGGATTGAGGTCCTAGCTGAAGGAAGGGTGAGAACAGGATGGCTTTATGCTGCAATGCCAATAACACCTGCCTGCCCATAGGAGTATCTCGAAGCTAGAGAGCTGGGGTTTTGGTGAGAGGAAACTGAGGCACCAGAGACACAAATGCAATGCCCAGATGGAAGGAGGGTGATGGACCATGTGCAGGTGTCTGCCCAGGGCTGGTCTGTGACTGCTGCTGTCCTGGAGGCTCTGCAGACGGAGTCCCAAGCGACTTGGCGAGGTCAGAATGTGAATTACTGGTCGTGGGCAGATGAAGTGCCAAAGGGAAGGACTGGCTGGCAAGGAGATCCCTGGGAAGCGCTGTGCCATGGAAAATGCCAGTTGTCTGGCACAGAGATGGAAAATTTTCATGGAAAATATTGGTTTTGATGAATTTCAATTTCTGAAAAATATTAGATGAAAATGTTTTGAAAACTGTTTGACCTTTTCCAAATGGCAAAGTTTCAGTGTTTTTCTAGGTCCAAATGCTGCTTCATTTTGGTAGTTAGCATTAATTAAAGGTTTAAAAAAAAAAAAAAAAAAAATCCTGGAAGCAAAATGGGATTCCTGAAAATGAATAGAGACAAACTGTTCTCTTCCTCCCTGCCTCCCTCGGCATCCAGGGGCAACGCTGAGATTCTGACTTTCTTGTCTCTCTGAACGGGGATATTTAAAACCTCCCCATTGACTGTGGGAGACACCACTGGCATCCTCTCCAGCTCACCATCCACCTTCTCCATCCAACAGAACGGTAGGGCACGTCTGAAAAGCCTCAAAGGCATGAGGAGCTCGATGTGCTGCTGCTCCTTAGCTGTGGAGCCGTGTGTGCTTTGTCCGTCACGTCACTGCAGGTGGCGGGTGATTTCTTACTTCCATGTACAGAGTATTGCCGTGATCATGACACATAGCTGCTGCTTTTGAGGCAAGGGGGGGCGTATTGTTGGAGCGACCTTAGCCTTGTCTTAGTGGGAACAGGAACTTGTGCCTCTGTCCTCTTCATGCTGGGAAGCCCTCGGTTTGGATTTTAGCCTTGGTGAAGGCTGTAGAGCCCAGATTTGTCTCCTGGGCTGCTCATGAAATAAGGAAAAGCACATCCCTTCTGACTTCATGTAGGACAGGAAGGGCAGAAAGACCCTAATATTAGTAAGTGCATTGAATTTACAAGGGTCAAAGCCATAAACTTCAGGGAAAGAGCTGCAGACAATACATAGAGATGGTGAAGTGATCTTAGTGACAAGGATGCTCCTGGGGTCTCTGCAAGAATCTGGATTGCATGGAGGGGAAGGAGAAGTAGGTAACATGCTGTCTGCAAGCAGCGTTTGGGGACTGATGTATGGCCAGGTATAGTGTCCCCATAAACAATAAATGTGGATGTCAGTGCAGGTGGTATTAGTTTTAGCTGGGTGATTAATCTCTTTCTAAAATGTGGTGCACTTTTAAAAACCCTGTCAAGCTGAATTGCCCCGGAAAGGGCTGCTGTTGGACAGGCAGTAATTGGCTCTGCCTCTTTCCCCTGCTCTGTAATAGCCAAGCTGCCCCCTGCCCCTTTCCCCTCCATTTCCCTGGTGGTGTCAGCAGAAATGCCAAATATGAAAAGGCTGCCCTGCAAGCAAACAATCTGAAACAGGATATTAAAGAAAACCCACAGGTGGATAAAGCCAGAGGATTTAAAAAATGTTTTGCCTCACTCAGATGGGTGCAATTAGGCTGAGAAGATGAATGGCTAGGAGAGAATCTGAGGTGAAAAAGCAAAATATATAATTTCTAGGAGAGAGATAGAGCTAAATTCATCCTGGGTGTGACTCCAACAAAAATTCAATACGATTACTCTAAGGAGTAATTGAAGGCATTTTCTTTTAATTCACCGGATATACCAAACAGATGGCTTTGGTAAGCTGCCTGTCTTGATTGAAATACTTGTTGTATTTTCATATCTCAGTATCAGGTCTACTTTCGAAAACACACACTAGAGTGTTCTTATTTTGGGTACCCGGGTACAATTCAGGTATATTTTATGCTCTGTCAGGCATTCGCCATACTCGAATGTTGCTTTTGCTGAATATTTTGAAGCAGAAAACCAGCAATGCTGTGTTCCACTTGTGTGTTTTTATGTGCTCCAAAACCACCTGAGTTGAAAGGATGAAGCTTTCTGCTATGGGCGTAGCTGATGTTCCTCTGAGCAGGGCCATGCAGCGCCTCGGAGAGGGAACTTGTGTTGCCAGATGGCAGGGGGGTGCTTAGGATTTGTGCCCTGTTTTCCTGGCCTGGGCATTGCCTTGACAAATGGAATCAACTCATCCCTAAATGCCCTAATCAGAAAGGGGGAGTATCTTGGCTTCTGAGAAACTCAATGGCTTTGGCTTATGAGAGACTCTTGAAATCACTTTAAAACATCTTATGTGATTTTTACAACCCTCCCATTTGTTGCTTTCATTTGGGGTTCAAAGAAATCCTATAGGCTTAAAGACTTTAAAAAAAAAAAAATTGCCAATTGACTCTTGCTCATCAAGTTCCATCAAAACCACTTGCTCAGTAACATCAGCATTAATTTTGAGCTGCTGTGCTAGCCACTCAGAAACACTTGTTGAGGGTTTCAGTTGGAATCAACTCTGAAAACTCTTTCAGACTGAAATTCCTTTTCAGATTTTGGGCTGTGAGTTGAGGGGTTGGCATAAAAGGATGAGCAAAACGAGGCAAACTCAGACCTGTAATGTAAACTGACTGTGCTTGCATGTTTCCTGAGTGTATTTAGAGCCAAGAAAATGGTAGTGTAGTGTGTGTGTGTGTGTGTGGATTTTTTTTGTTTTGTCTTTTTTTCCGTTTCACATGAATGATACGTGAACCTTGGAATGACCTGTCAGTATTTCCTGCAGACAGAATTTTGCACGTGAGAGTTCCCTGAACGTTACTTTTCTGGGACTTTGGAATGGAATTAGAAACCAAAAGCAACCTCATCCCCTCTTTCCAAGTTCTCTTTGAAGAATGACTGCTTTGTTGTTTCTCTAGGATGTAAATTCGAGCTTGAAAGTAAATGCAAGGAGGACAAGTTCTGGCCCATGACCTCACCTGCCAGCTGGGTGTATTTTGGGGGTTTTATGGCTCGAGGGACCAGGGCTCTCCCTGTGAGACACGTCACGTGCAAAGTGATTTAAAGAAAGGGGCTTGTAAATGTCCCCATGGGGAATAGTAGCTCCCATTTTTAAGTAAAATTTGGCATCCAGAGTTACCTCATGCAGGTGGCCTTTTAAAGGTCCGTGTAGGTTTTGGATAGCTATCCTTCTCTGCCTGTTGTTGTGAAATGTGAAGAAGTGTGATTTGTCTAGCAACGTTAGTCAGCTGAGTACTAGCAACGCTGCATCAGTGTTCCTTGGGAACGTGGTAGTGCCAGCGGCTGGAGCAGCCAGCCGGGCTTGCTAGAGTGTTGCTGGAGCTCGTCGGCTTTGACCCGGGCCTGTTCTTGGCTCTGGAGAACTGCCCCAAGTCTGCTGGGTCTGCCGTGAGTAGGGAGGCGGTGGTCACGCACAAGATGCTCTGAGGCATCAGCAGCCCCCTGCCATGGGAATTATTTAAATAACTTGGCAGTATTAGCGAAACTGCTGCTGTGAGGAAAGGAAGTGGCCGCCGCAGAGCCGAGCAGAGCCTTAGCAGTGAATCGCTTGGAGCGCAGTGTCAGCTGGATGCCACAGCTCCAGCTCGGAGGGCAGGAACGCGGAGTATCTGCACGTGGATGGGGCAGGGGGTTGTCGGCGCCCAAAGCCGCCGCCACGTGCCAGGGGCGCCGGAGGTGTCCGACGGCTCCGCGTGGTGTGCGGGCCCGACGGGAGAAGGCCTGGAGCAGCCGTCAGAGCGTGACCGCTCTGCACTCTCCTTATGCCGATGCTCACCAAAGGTCAGGTCTCTCCTGACACTTTCCCCAAGCGCTGGTCCTCTTAGCTTGGGCCGAAAAGGATCCAGCAGTAGAAGTGGAAAAGGTGGAAGGAGAGACTGTTCTGAGGAAAGGTGCAGAGGACTTTCACTTCCTCATCTTTTGCAGTGTCACCATATTCTGCGGTGTCACCTCGTTGCTGTCCTGGTCGCACTTCAGGGCAAGTTGCATCCTTGGCTCTTTGGCCATCTGCTTATTTGTCGAGCGTTCCCTCCCTTAGGAGCCTTCCCATGGCCGTGCGAAGCAGCCGCTCCCTGGGGGAGATGAGGGCAGGGTACGTGCGCCAGCGCCGCGGCACGGGGCTCCCCCCTTCCCAGTGGCGCTTCGTGCACCTGCTGTCACAGCTGGAGAAGGAGCAGAGCTGCACCGTGCATCCCTCATCAGCTGTAGCTTGGGAATGGTGTTCCCTTAAAATATACGTATAGCACCTTCAGAGGGTCCTAGGAAGAGTGGAGATGAGTTGTGTCTCACTAATGCCCTTCCTGGCATCACGTGCTGTGGGGATCTGGCTGCCCGCTCCCTGGGGCTGCCTTGGCCTGGTGCCTGCAAGTCCAGGTGCTCCTTGGAGCCCGGCACGTGCTACCCAAGTCCAGGTGCTCCTTGGAGCCCGGCACGTGCTACCCAAGTCCAGGTGCTCCTTGGAGCCCGGCACGTGCTACCCGTGCATCTGGGGAGCCCCAGTGCCCCTGCGGAGTCGACACAGCTGGATAGTGCTGCAGTGGGGTGTTTGCTGTTCATGTGAAGGCCTTTACCACTGATGCCTGGGGAGGAGGTACAAACAGAAACCGAGCAGGGATTTGGTGGCCCTGACTAAAGCTTGGGGAGGGGTTGCAGTCTGTGTAGACCTTGCCCAGCTTCGCTGAGCGCTCTGGCTAATGGCTTCTCGTCTCCAGGAGCCCCGGAGCTGCGCCGCGCCGCTAAGGCGACGTGCGGTACGTGCTACGTGGCACGGCCGGGGCCTCCTCACCCGGGCCGCGCGAGCGGCCGGTGTCCTTCGGCCGCCGCGGGGAGCGGAGCTGCTTGCCGAGTTAATGTTCTACCGTGCCGCGTGTCGGGCGGCGCCTGCAGCGCGGGAGCCCCGCGCGAAGGTAGCAAAACAAGGAGCCGTCTCGAGGGTGGCGTGAGGTCCCTGGCCAATGGGCAGAGCGTGCGAACGTGAGTGAGAGCTCAAGCAGTGTGTCGGCGTTTACCTAGCAGGGCCCATCAGCTGAGATGGGAGGCATCTTCTCAGGATCTTGCTATTTCCAATAAAGGAAACTGCTCACAATAAACTGTGTAAGATCAATGATAAAAAGCGTTCAGCTTGGCTACTGCCATTCTGCTGTGCAAGCAAAGAGGATTTCACGTGACTGCTGAGAAGGAAAACCTATTTAAAGATTGGTTATTTAATTGGCCTATCTTTGTCTGTCTCTTTAGTGGTCAACTGTAGGCAAGTGAGCCTGGAAAGGGCAGCTCTGGAGAGGTGAAGTGACTTGACCAAGATTAAAATAAACTCAGGCTTCAAATCTCCCCTCTGAAATCCCAGTGGAAGGAGCCTGCCTGCTTGACCCAGAAAACTCTTCCTTGCGTAGCTAGCAGAGATGCTCAGCTTGGAGGAACTGAAATACAAAAGTACATTTAAAGAAATGCCATTATTTTAAAGAGTATATGGTCTCGCTTGGTAGGCTGCCGCTACTGAGGCCTGGCTGTTGTGCCCATTTCTGGGGACAGCACTTACTGCGCACTTCCTAAGCAGGCAGCTGAGCACCTCCCACAAGCTTTTGCCCAAGTTTCTGAAGAAAAAAACCAGTATTTGTTGCAAAGGATTGCCTTTGTCATTTCCCATCCTGACATGGTAAAATTGAGTCAGTGCTTTTAGAGACTGGATTGGTTCTGTTTGTGACCATGCAGTCCCAAAGATGCAAGCTGCCAAGTACCTGTCAATAATCAACTAGGGGATATCTTATCTTTTTCTCTTGGCTAAACACATTGTAAGGGCTAACACAGCATGAATAACAGTCATAAAAAAACATATCCTCTGTAAATCTGTCCCAGCTGTTACTAGGTTGCATTTATGACAGCAGTAGGATAATCAAACTGTTTTCAAGAATGAGGTTACAAAATAACTGTGTTAAAAGTTGTGGGTCCACCAAGAAATGGCTGCTTTCTGACCTGTGATGCCAAGGATTGAGATTTGGGGGCTGAACTTCAAAAGGGTCTTTCTGACAGCAAGTTCTCATTGTAGGAAGGAAGAGTTGGTGTTTTCAGAGCTACTTCTGAAGAACTTGACACTGGCTGAGAAACAGCTCCATTGTGAGATGCAGATTATTTGATATGGTAGTAGATATGTCTAATTATTATCTCTAGATATCTCTAACTATTATCTCTTTTGGGACACATGTGTGTGCTTTAAGGGAACTTGGATTTCCATTAATTCCCTCCTTAAATTCAGACTTGCGTTCAGCTTTCAGGTGTTCTTTGCAACATCCAGCCTCATTCTGTTCACAAGTGAAACTTGTGGTTTTTTTAGCTCTTTCCCCCCCCTATTTTTTGGATGTTTTTCTCATGCTGCCTGTTTCAGAGGTCTGATAAATAGGCCAGGTTATTCGACCCTGGAAGTATCTGTTATACAAGTGACAGTTTAATGGAGATAGGGTCTTCAGTTTCTCAGTTTTCGTGCGTTTGAACTTTAGAGGTTTTTTTTCTTTCCTGCTTCAGTTTTTGAAAGCTGCCTTTTTTTACATAATCACATGGCCCTGTGTACCTGGAGTTCTGAGAAAAATGTTGAATACTGCCAGGGTCCTAGTGAAAGGCTGTGAGCATCAGAAATAGTGTCACTAACGGCATAGAAAAGTGAAACAGTCGTATAATGTAGGACTGTGTGTTGGGATTTAGGCTCCTGAACGTTTCCTTGCGTTGGAGCTGGTGCCTGAACCGCCTCTTCGCAGCGGAGCATCGAGCTTAGTGGAATCCAGCGCTACGGGAAGTCATTGAGTTGACTCCTACATCCAGGCAACCTCTGTTGGTACAAATAACATGTAAGTTCAGATAAGGGCAATCAAGCTGTGCGCCTCGGGTTGTGAGATGCTATCTGCAGGGCTCGGCAAGGAGGCTCCCCCACCTCCCCGCTGCCGGCGGCCAGGCTTTTCCATCGATTCGCCTGTGAAGCTCCCGGGGAGGACAAGCTCCATTCGGCATTAAGAGCGGTAATGAAACCCATCGTGTGCCTGCTTTCCTCAAAGCCTGGTGTGCTCGGAGGTGCCTCGGAGCAGCAGGTTGAAGGATGCGCTCTGTTCCTCTGAGCTTTTGGCTTTTAGTCTTTCAGTGTTGTAAAAAGTCTCCTGCAATGGGCTAGGCGCCGTGCAGTTCCTACGGGCACGCGAGCCTCGGGATCTGCACCTCGGCTGAGAGGGTCTGTCCCGTCGGAGCCCTTGCGTGTCCCGCGCTGCCCCTGCGGTATTTGGCCAGCGGTGAGGGTGGATGAATAAGATGCCCCGAGGAAATAACTGCAGAAATAAACCGTCAGTCAAGGCTGTGACTCCCTGTCATCTGAAGAGATCTGGGCAAAATCTACAGCCACCACATAGCAGATTTATACCCGGTGCTGCTGCAGCTGCAGTAAATCTATCGTTGGCTGTAATATGCCCAAGGCAAAGCTTTCCAGGCGTGTTGCAAGAGCGGCTGAGGGCAGTGGTAGGGCAGTCCTCTCGGGTCCCGGGTGAACATTAAGAACTGCAGAAACATTGGAAAGGGGGAGGAAGGGCTGGGGGACATCGCTGAAGTATACTGGCCTTGAGATGAAGGCCAGGGGGGAGATGGATTTTGCTACTAGATTTACCACTGACTTGCTGGATGCTCCTGTTGCTTTTGTTTCCTCCGAACGATTGGTACGGATGGGAAAGATTGGTAAGTGTGCTCAGAGCTGCACTGCCTTCAAGAGGAGGGAAAATGGATCCAGTTTGGTTTGTTACTTGGAACCTGTGTCGAAAAATGCCCCGTCCTTCCCCTTTCATCTCTAGCTCCTCCTTTCCAGTGTCCTCGCCCCAGCGTGGCTCCTTGGAGCCCCTTTCCCCCTTGGCAGCAGTTCCTAGGCCCGGAGCAGCCCTTGGAGTTGGGCCCTGCTCCCTTCTGCTCACACAGACCTGTGTCATCACTCGCTCTTGTCCTATGCATGGCACTATCTCCAAACATCTTATCAGCATTAGCGCTGCCCTGCAGAGGGCTAATTTGTGTGATAAGGCCTTATTGCTCATTCCTCCAGCTGTACCAGCACTTCTTGATCAAAAGTAGATTAGGCTGATCAAAAAGATGTAGGACGGTCACCTTCCCTAGTGTTGTGCTCCTAGAAATGGTATGAGACACATGTTTATCAGCTTGTCATTTAACAAGGAAGTAAGCTAGTGTACTTTTACCAGCATGTATCGAGTATTTCACGTTTTTATTGTGTGGAGTTTTATTATTTTAATGAATTGCCCAGATAATGCGGCTGCGCTGTTTAGCAATAAGAGGGTGCCAAAGTCCATTGGCCCTGGCTGAAATCTCAAGAGTGACTGAAGCCCAGATGGAAGCATAGCATTAATGTAGCTGTCTACTATATAGAGGTTGATGATCTACTATATAGAACTTGATGGGAAGCCTGGCAGGTTTCCTGACAACAGAGAACCTCAGAACTTTAATCAGAACTGTTTTATTTTTATGAACAAGCCTCATCTCTCCAGGTTTCCCTTTAAAAACAATCGGTTTAATTGCCTAATCTATTTATGGCACGATGTGTATCTCAAGTGAAGGGCATTTCTCCATCACCTTCCCTCCACTAATGAAAAGCACAACCACAGTAAATTGCCTGCCTTGGGAGAGGTGTTGCATCTCTGCAGAATCGGGTGCGATGCAGAGAATGCCCTGAGACCTGGCTTAATTTCCCCGTGTGCTGTTAATCTTTCCCACCTGCAAAGTGTTTGGGATGAGGCTGAAGCAACCCAAAGCAAGGGGAGGAAGCAAAGCAGGAGGTCAGCCTCTCGCTTCCTGAGCACTAAAAAGACAACAGGTTTGTTTTCTAGTTGGTTCCAAGTGGCAGGCGGTCTATTTGGAGGCGCGTTAGCCTGGCACGGGTGTGTTTGTCCACTGATCTCCTCTCCCCTGTGCATGCGGGGTTCTCGGTAGGTGACCTGGCAGGACGCAGCGCTGGCGTCGCTCGCTGCGGGTTTCCAGAACAGGTTAGGTTGGTGCGTGGCTAGGAAGAGGCAGCTGTAATTGCCCTAGCCTGGGGCAAGGAAATGGGCGAGACTGACATTTTTGGAGAGCATTTTGGTATCCTTGGCACCTGCAGGCAATGAGCGCTTTTACAGGTTGCAGTTGGAGCTATATGTCAGATTTAGGTGTTGGACTTCATGACTCCTGATCTGAAAGCTTTAAATGGCTTGGCTCTCTGGCAAAGCCAGGGCTCCTCACAGCCAGGTCTCCTTCCTTCTCCTTTTGTGTCAGGAAAAGGTGAACTCCACGATATCAGTTACGAGATTGTGGGCTCTTAAGCAGGGGCAGAAGATAGCAGCAGAGCAGCTCTCAGATAAGGTTTTTCCATGCATAAATATACCACAGTGGCTTTGTAAGTCAGTGTATTTGACCAGCTCTGTGTAATTAAATACACGATTTTTTCATCAGCTCAATAAATTTCAAAGGGTGCCTTATCTCATTGGTGGCCACGAGAGAGAGTTCTCCATGGGAGGGCTGTGGGGTAGAGTGGAAAACAGGCTCAATAATAATTATTTGTAAGTAATACTATGTTTGTACATTATTTGGACTCCTGAGTCCTCTTCTCAGAAGCCTCTTCGGGCTCCTCTACGGCCAGCCTTTGTCATTTGGGAACTAAATCCCATGAGAAAACCAAAGCTTGCTGTTTGACTGTGCTGCTTTTGGGAAAGCTCCTCAGCAGCTTCCAGGCAGGGCAGCCTGGAGTCTGTCCCACGAGGGGATCCAGGAGGGAACTTGAGGCTGCGAGCAGGTGTCTGAGCAGGGGCCCTTTAAAGTAACTGCAAGCGGGCCTGACTTTGGCCTGCACGGTGCTCCTAGGGACAAAAGAGCGTTTCATAATTGTTTGTCCAGATAAACAAGTGTCAAGCCTGCGCCGTGGCCTGGCTGTCGTGGCTTAAGGTGGCCTTTATTATCAGCACGGACGTTGTTTGATCTCTGGGGAGAATGCCTGGGTTTGCTGCTTAGTGAAGTCACATACCTGACTTCTTTTAAAATAAGTTCTTGGGTATAATTTTAAGCAACGCAGAGCAACATATCTTTTGATCAGGATAGCTTAACTGCAGTGGAGGTGTCGGTCTGTGCCAGCCCTGGCCCTAGACCTGGGAGGTGACCAACTCTGGACAGGTTGAATTCTTCTGTAGTCAAAAGTGACAAGTGATAAGATTTGGAGTTGAATAAGGTGAACCCCTAGGTCAGAGATTTGCAGGTGTAAAGAAAAGGGAAGGATGTAGCTTAGTTATGTGGCATTAAATGTGGCATTTGAGGGAGGCAAATACCATAAAACTGTATGGTAAATAGAAATTAATTGTAAAGCTCATGAGAAGAGACCTCCTGAGTGGCATGTATAGCCCAGCCCTGGGGAGGGCCCGAGGCCCTGATGCTGAAGAGGGCTGCAGACAGACCCACGGGGCAGCAGCCCTCCCGTATCCCGCGCGGAGCCCGAGCTGCTTGTCGCAGTCAGGGCCGTGCGGGTGCTTGAAGGTGGCTCGCGAAGGGGCCGAGAGAAAAAGGATGTTGTGAGTCAGTTTTCCGTCACGAGGGTGTCTCTGTCCTTGTCTCCTCCAGCAAAGCTTTGCTCTGCACAAGTGGAAGCTGCTGTGCTGTGTGGCAAGAAAGGTACTAAACAAAAATAACCCCAGATTGCCATACAGCCCTTTCTATTCAAGAAAGAGAGCACGAGCATTTTGCAGAAGAGCAGCAAGTGGCTGCTAGCCTTGTCTTTCAGTGGGTGACTTTGGGCTGAACTGCACTTCCTTCTTCTTTATCCTTCATGGAAAATGTAGGGGCAAGGCTGTTCTTGCCTATCTTTTTTCCTGCTGTCAGCTTGGTCAGGCCTTAGCAGCCTTTGAGACATTTAGTGTTGTGTTAGTAGCTGAAGGAGAAGATTGTATTTGTCATAAAAGCAGAGCCATCTAATACTTAGAGGTACAGAAATCTTTTTTTTTTTTTTTTTAATGAAAGCTTAGACTTGGCTCTCAATTGAAGCATTTTGCACCTTTGTACAAGTTTCCGCCTGTTTTACTTGGCAAACAGGTCAGTACTTCTAGCTGAAATCCGCCTTTCATTTTGCAGCTTCTCAGAAACTCGTGCGGGGTCAAGCAGTACTCATCCTCCGATCGAGCCCTCCGTTCTCCTCCTCCCCGCTGCTTCCCACCCGGGGTACGAGACTCCTGGGCGCGCTGGGACCCCAGAGCTGAGCCGCTCTGAGCCACGCGGGTGACGTGTCCGAGGCTGCCAGGGTTGCCCCGCGCGCGCCCAGCCGGGCTCGGCTCCGCTTCCCCCGGGGCCGCGCGGCACCGGGCGCTCCTGGAGCGCGGCCAGGGGCCCGGGAGAGGTGCCCGCTCGCCCTGCCATTAGGAAGCGCTTTTGTGATTGCGGCGCTTGTGCAAGCGGGGAGCAGGAGGATGTTTATATTGCCCACATCCCTTATCTGCCTTGGCTATCTCCTCATTACCTGCATCGAAGGATTGCCCTGCTTAGTGGCCAATAAAACTAAATTGCTAAATCCAGTTTTGTGTAACCCTATTTACCTTCTGTACCAGATAAACCTTTATCATATTTGCGGGTGTGTTGGGAAGGTAACGTAAACAGCGAGGTGGGTGGTGGAGGCAAAGGCTGGCCTGAAAGAGCCAACAGCCCTTTGGCCAAGGGCCCGTGTGCGAGGGGAGGCTGGTGCCAGGCCGGCCTCGCGGCCTGTCCTCGTCAGCACGAGAGCCGCAGGAGGCGGTGACGCCGTCCCCGCGGTGGGAGCAGGGTGGGATTGAAGGGCGGCCGTGCCGCTGTGGACAGGGCAAGCCCCTGGGCGAGCGTTCCCCTGCCTCCAAGCTGTTTCTGTGCAGCATGTTTTGCCTTCTAGTGTTTTAAAAACGTGTCTGCTACAACCTACAATTATTATGACCCCAGCAGAAATTTCTGGAATAGGCTAGTTGGTCTTTTGAATGAATGCCGCGTGAACAGTTTGCAGTTTGGTTTGAGAAGTTAAAAGGGGAGTGAGAAACAGGGCACTGTTTGGATCAAGTCGAGATCTTCTGAAAGTTGAATGTGTTTCCAAAAAGTGTGGCTATACGTTTTCTAGACAGAGCACTTGAAAGATGTCTGCATTAATAAGTGTGGTGGTACACGGTTGACTCTTTCCTGTTATTTTGTTCTCTCTCTAGGACTCAGACTGGTGGAACGTTTCGATGCATGTGCGGTGTTTGGACAAGCACTAGGCGCTGGGAGCTCTCTTGCACTGCTGCGTTTTGGTTGGAACAACAGGGATCGCAGGGGTAAGTCCCATGAAAGGGAAACTGGAAGTCCCCTTGGTTGTCCGTCATGCTTACGTTCTAGTATAATTTGCTCTTAGTCACCTATTGTTGTCCATAAAATTATAAACATGTGATACAAATGTTTTCTCTCAGTCCTGCTGCTGTCTGCTGGGAGGGCAGTGGTAATGTGGAACCACTGGGAAGCTGTTGTCTGGCCTGGGATGAGCTTGCTTTGCGCTTTGTCACCGCTGAGCTCCCGGGGGCGTCTGTGCAGGCTCAGTGCAGGCGGTGTCTGATCCAGCCTCCATCAGATCAGTGTTAAGCCTGAGCTGACTGATGTCCTTGTCACTTCAAAACGTGTTTTCCCTTTGACCTGTTTAAAACGTTAACTAGTAAGCTGACATAAATAGACCAACAGGCACAAGAGAACTGAGCTCTTGAGCAAGAGCCACTGCGAGGCACTTGGGATCAGGCCCTGATGGAAGCAAGTTCTTTGTTAAAACTGGTGCTTTCTTCCTTTTGGCTGCAGCTCTGGTCTCATTCTCACAGCCTTGTTGTATGAATAGCTGTTGCTGCGTCAATCTGGGGTGAATGAGGTACTCCTTGAAGGTGTCCCAGTGTACAAACTTTCTACATCCCCCAGGATGGGAGCTGGATTTTACTCGGTTCCCAGCCTGGCACGCGGCTTGGACGTGGAAGAGGTGTAGCCATGGGAGTTCTGTAATCCAGAGCGTCCTGCTCTTGAAAGCAAGTGGATTATTTCGCACCCTTGCATGCCTTGTGTGCTATCAGCACGTTAGGGTGCATGGCCTTGTATACGGTTTGTCTTTGGGCATGGTCTCCATTTAAATGCCTTGATGTGCATCCACGGAGGACAGAGATGCAGCAGCAGAGGCCACGTGTCTGCCAGTGCATCTGTGTCTTGGCTACTTCGCTCTATACCTGCTTTGCTGTATTTATTGCTAAGGATTATTTGAGGAAAAAAAAAATATTTTGTACCACTTCTGTGATACCTAGAACAGAAAGAGTGTGAAGCTCTTGGGCACAGTTGCCATGCAGTGGAAGAAATGGGTCTTGGAGCTTTCTGGAGGAGTGTTACCCCTTCCCCTTTGCTGAGGCTGAAGCAGGCACACACTGGATCTGTCTGCCGAGTGGTGGCCTGAGGCTTCTCCATGTGTTAATGGTCTATGATGGCTGTAGTCCCAACTGACAAAGTTTGCTAAGGATTTTGTTAGCACTGACATTCTCTTTATTCATTTATTTTTAATGAATTAAAGAGTTGCATCATGGAAAATGCAAGCTCAGTGGAAATTTTACTGTCTTGGACTCTGTAACTTTCTCAGTGCGAGCAGCAGCCGAGCAGATAATCCCATCCTCTCGTGTCTGTCTGTGACTTTGTCCTTCCTGTCCTGGCACGACTGTGGCTGCGAGGTCTGCGTGCGCTGGCCCCTTTCCAGCTCGTGGGAGCTGCAGGGAGCAATGCTGACCCAGGTGTGTGGCTGCTCGTTAACCGGGATCACTTGCCAAGATGCTCTAGAGCAACTGGGAATGGCCCTTAGCTCTAGAGATTGGAGACTGGCAGGCCACGCTTGGCTTTTGGGTGGTTTGAGTGATGAAATGAGGAGATTGCACAAAAACGTCAAGGTTCAGTTTGGAGCCTGGGGCGGTGGAGGATGTGGTCAAGCACCAGCTTGGGCCTTGCTCCTTGAAGCTGCCAAGAGCTCTGCTAGCTGGGCTCAAAAGGGAAATAGAGCATTTCCAAAAATGAAACAAATACTGAGTGAGAGAAGGACCTTAGGCAGAAATGTCACATAGTAAAGCGAATGATTTGCCTGTTCTCCCTACAACCCTGCGTCTTGTGGGTCTGCAGAAAGGTGGTGCCTGAGGAAAAGAATATAACGCGAAGTGGCCACAAATGTCTGAGAGTATTTTTATTAGTGTTTTTCTTTTTTTGATAAATAGAAACTTTTGTGAAAAATGATTTAATGAATTTTCCTGGTTTACGAAAGCAAATTTAAAGCTTCAAAGATATGTTCCCCCTTCTTACGAAGAGGGACTTTGCTTCCCCTCTCCCTTCTTCTCGTTTGGGCGCAAAAATTCCATTTGGAACTTTGTCTAATTTGTAGTTCTAAAAAGTTCCAGGCAAGAATGGTAATCAAAGGAAAGGAAAAGGTCAGATCTTTGTGGTTCTGTCTCTTTCAGTACCTCCTAGTGGAGGTAACTTCCCGACAGCCTCCGGTGAGGCCGTTCATGCACACGAGCTCAGACACCTCATCAAGTAAGTTGGACGCGCAGTTAACATGTCTGCAAGGCTGTGCCTTTAGCCATTCTGCTTGGGCCGAAAGAGAAAAACCCACGTCTTCCAAAGCAACTACATTCACCAAGGAATATTTCAGGAACATTCCTCTTCTCCAGAGACTAGAACTGCAGAAGAAAATCATTTTAGCTAACGATGAAAGTCTGCTTCGTTCCACCATCTCATTTTATTTAGTAGATGGTATGTCAAGGTGTGCGGATCCTGTGGGGAGGCCATGGTGGTGGTGACTGTCGCCTTTCATTCCCCTCTGCTCCCCTGGTCCAGGTGTTTATTGTGAACACATCCTGCGTTCAGGATGTGGGTGAAGGACACACCAGGCATGCCGTGTGGTCATGCAGCAGCCCTGGAATTCCAGGGATTCACTGCATAGCCTGGATTTGTGCTAGCATGTTTCAGCTTTGCTCTTGGTAATATTTAGAACAAGTTTGCTTTTTTGCCGTTTTCCCAGGCTGCAAGGGCCTGAGAAAACTCAGTGGAACACAGGCGGCAGGAACGTGAGTCAGTCGGGGTGTGAAATCTTTGCCTAGTCATCCCTGGATTTTCCACCGTGTTTTGAGCAGGCAGGTTGGGTGATGGAACAGGAGATGAGTAAGTTGCTCACACAGAGGCTAATGTTCTTGCCTGTCTGTTGGGAACGCGTGTGCTCTGTTGTCCCATGATGACTGGCCTGTTCACGTGGTGACCGGCAGCCTGGCCAGGTCCCTTTGTCCTGGAGCCCCTTCTGAGTGGGCGTTCAGGAGAAATGCGTGTACGTGATGGGAAAGGGCTCTTCCTTGCTTGTTCTCTGATCTACATCCTGAACAGCTGTAAAGTAAGGATGGCCGGGCAGTTTCAGGAGAATTCACGTGGTCTCTCATCTCTCTTTACATTGTGTCCTTTGGCAGTTTTCATTCCAAACCTGAGGCTTCAGGCGCATCCTGAGAGATGGGATGGTCCTGGTCTGGGATTGCCACCACTCCGGTGATTCCACCTCTCCCCAGGCCTAACCTTCTCCTGGTGCCAGTGTCACTAGCCAGCCTGCTAATAATGCATGGCTTGAAAATGATATTGCCGTTTGTCACGGGCGCTTGTATTCAAAAGTCAATAGGCAAAATGCTTCCCAACTCCAGTGGAGCTAGGATTAGTGTTTGAGCATGGGAAGGGTTATGAGTGCGTCTTGTCTGCTCTCTGCTGCTGCCTGGGATAATTCTTCCAGATGGGCAGTCCACCCTGAGGGTCGCTGCTTACGCAGGGACAGGAAGGAATGGGTGACATCCGTGTGGGGGGCTCCTTGTCAGAAGATCAACAAAGAAAGAAGAGTGGCTCTGTTACCAGTGTAACACAGCATGTCATGAGAAACAGAGGCGGTATCATCTCTTTTTCAAGTAGCTGAAAACAGGATGGGACCCTCTGAATTTCCTATGGTATTTTCATAATTTCTCTCCTCGCTTTTCCTTGCATACCCTCGAAGCTGTTGACTGTAATTGGTCTACATCAGGGAAATGGAATTTGTCCTGAACTTTCATTTCCCTTTTATCGCAGTCCGGGGATGTTTCCCCTTCTGTCTCTGAGCACACAGATCAATACTGATTTCAGAATGGGAGACTGTCACGACTAGGCTCTCTAGTTTCAGTTTTAATTTCCATGGTTTGTTTTGTATGACTAAATTAATAATCATCTCATCTCAATGCATGCTGTGTGTGGCGCGTGGAGGAAGCAGTGCCCTTCCAACAGACACAGCTGCCCAGTGTGTCACCGACCCGCCCCGCGGTGGCCGCAGAAACGTCCTGCCTTGTTGCACCAAAACGTCCTCCCACTGCTTTGCTGCTAAACCCTGGTGTAGGCTGGAGAGACTTGGCTAGTTCAGCAAAGTGCACTTAACCCTTCCATCTCCTTAATAACCGGTCTGCAATTAATAATTAAAGGCAGCTTGTCCAGCTTGGATAGTTGGCCAACATCAGTGATGTGTTTTGGCAGGTTGGACCCGACTTAGTAAGAGAGATCAGTTTTTCTCAGTTGAAGTTGCTTGCAGCTTTTGGTACTTCTGTGTGTGTGTGGGTTTTTTTTTTTTTTTTTTTTTTTTTTTTTTTTTTTTTTTTTTTTTTTTTTTTTTTTTTTTTAATTTATTTCTCTCCTCTTTCTTAGTACCAACTTCTTCCCAGTATTTATAACAAAAGCACTTTGTAGGCAGCCCTGGAACAGCTGGGCTGAGTCCACTGCGATCAAATCAGTCCCTCACTCTCGCTTCCCATTTTTATCCTCTCTCTGAGGGGAAAAGGAGCACCAGCCTCTCTTTGTTTGTTAACTGTATATTCTGCTACCAGAGCTTGCTGTGTTTGTAAGGATTGGATTGTTCGTTCTTCTCTCCAGATATGGTCAATGGTTCAGGTTCATTCCACTTGATTTGCAGCATTTAGCAGTATTTGAAGGCACTTCTACCTGTGTGCTGCTCTCCCCGGTAGTTAGTGAGAGGGGAAGACTGGCTGTCCTGTATAATAAGTTGCAATAAAGTTATTTAAGCTTCCTGCTGTTTATCTGAGGTCTAAATGAGATAAATATTTACAGAGATGAAGCTTCTTTCATCTCATGCTCTTGGTATCTTGGCAAACGGGGTTGCGGCTGCTTGCAGGCAAGCTGGGGTCTCTCCTTAACTTTCCTTTAAGTGTTGTGCTTCTGGTGTGGGGCCTATGGAGAGCTCTTTGTACGGGACAGGCACTAAATAAGTTGTCTGAGACCATGTGCTGAATCCACGACTCAAGTGGAAGGTGCCCCCAGCTGTAAGTCCCTGCTCCTCGGCTCTGCACCTCCTGTCCCTAATGTTTGCACCCTTCCGCATGCGGTCCCCTGACTTGTGGAGCCAGAGGGGTGTATCATCGTTGCTCCTCTCTGACGTAACTCGCTGGTTTTCCACAGAGGCCCTGGGGAAGCTGTGCAGGAATCCGTGAAAAGGCCCCCGCACACTATGGCATGGGATCATGTGAGTCGGGATCGCTGCAGAGGTCGCGGATCCGTGCTGGAAACACTGGACCCGAGGGCATGAGGCACTGCGGGAAGCACGAGGTGCGCTACGTGTTCCAGGCAGCCCAAGCGCTCTTGCTTCTTCTGGGCTCTTTCGCTACCACTTTGTGCACTTGAACAAGCAGCTTCTCTGTTAACTCACTGCTACTTCCGATACTTCCATGTCCAAAACATTAACCTTGTGGAAATCCCACCTCTGGTGGATTCGCAGCATTCCCTGTAGTCAGATGCTCCCCATGGGTTTTAAGGAGTGCAGTCCAAGGTGTTCGATGGGAAGATCTTGCTGCCGCTGCAGCAGGGTCATCTCCTCCATCCTGCACCTCCGTGAGGGCAGGGTGTATATCCGCTGCCTCTTCCAAGGAGAGGGAAAAGGCCAAGCATGTGGGAAGAGCGGATTTTCTGCTCTGCAGTGTGATGTCATCCTTAGGAAGCTGATGTCAGATTCCTGGATAGCTCATGTTTTTCTGCTTTTAATACCCTTTAAAGAAAGCTCCTCTTACAGAAAGGCTCCTGTGTGCGGGCAGCGTTGGGCGGGTATCACAGCAGCTCCTTATACAACCAAAAGAAGCTGCCGAGTTGCCACAGTCCGGCTCTTTTTCCAATCAGAACAGCTCTTTTAGCCACATCTGCAGACACTTGCCCTGCGGGCTGATGTGGGTACTTGAAGTTACATCCAGGCACCTGCAGTGGTGATGTGTGTGTGTGTTCTGAATACTAATTTAGGGTTTTTTTTGGTAGAGCTAGAAAAGAGAACTTGATGGTTTGCAAGAGGCTTCCAAGGCAAGTACACGTTCCCCTGAAGTTTCCTGCCCTGCACACTGGTCCCTCCTGCCCAGAACCAGGAGCTGATGGGGAGAACACGGTGGGGACATAACACCTGGTCACCAAAGAGCTGTTGTTATGATATGGCAACCTTTGAAAACCTGCTTGCTACTCTAGAGAAGCAAAACCCCATCAATGACTCCTGAAATTCTTTATAAAAATACCTCCTGCAGATAAAGTGTTGGTTTGCATCTGCAACCTGAGCTGTTTGAGTGGGACCTCGAAGTGGCCTTGCAGAGGAAGGGCTGCTTGGTGGGACTGATGTTGCAATTCACCTGTTTTCCAGTTCCAGATATTTCCAGCATGAGTGTTGTAATCTAATTTCTAAACATCCTGATTTTCTGAATGTTTGCAGTTTGGCTTTGTATGTGGATTTTCATTGATTGGCAAGTCGGTACCTCCGCGGGCAGTTTGGTGTAGGCACCTCACTGATACGGAGCTGTGCCGCTCCGCGTGTTTGTGTACGGTCACGGGAAGCACAGCCTCCTCTAAAGGCTCTTCGGATCAATGTCTGTGTGCTGTCCATCTCGGGAAATGTCGTTTTGATGGTTATTCTGGAATAACTAATGCTGCTCCAAATTATTAAAAATCTGTTTACACCTCCAACCACAGTAGCAAAATCTTAATTTGTTCTCTCTGTGGCCGCTACCTTGAACAGTAACTATTTAAGGGCCTAGTGCAGGCAAAAGTGAAGTCAAGAGGGATCTACTTGCTTTACATGGGGCTTGCGCGCGGGTCGTAGCCTGGCGTGGGTGCCTACGGTCCGTTCCCGGCCGAGCCGTGCCCTCCAGCAGCAGCCCCGTGCCGGCCTGCCCACGGCTCTGCTGGGCAGGACCTGCCCGAGTAATCCCCTTGTGCTCCCTGGAGGGTGGCTGCTTGAAAAAGGCAGGGACACGCGGTTTTGATAGCGCTTCTGGAAAAAATGTCCTTAAATAACCAGGGCAACCGTTTCATTCTTATTCCTCGGAGCATCGAGCCTGGAAAAAGAGAAGCTGTAGGGAATGTGTTTCAGGATATTTGGGTCATCTCAAGGCAGATTTTTCTCAAATAAAACTGTAAAACTCAGTCAAATTGTGGTGTAATAAGTCTAGCAGGAGGAGGTGATTATTTTTTATTTTATTTTTTAAGCAATAGGGAAAAGCACAAGCTAAAGACTGTGATCACTGCCATGAAAAGAAAGATGGTTTTTTTGAAGGTACTTAGACCAGACAGCAATTTTAATAGTTGTGTGTGGTATTTCATGTCAGTAAAATTGAGAAAGCCTTGAAAAAAATCTGCACTTTCAAAGTGCATTAGCTGTTTACAAAATACAGCTAATCTTAGTGAGTGGGAGCAGTCAATATTGCCCATACTGGTGAAGAGTGAAAACAAGCTTATTTGTATTTCACAACTCTCCTACCACTGTGTTGGAAGAAAATAAGAACCTTGCATAAGGACGAAGAAAAAAAAATGCATGTATTCTATTTTATTTGCTTCTAGAAGTAACAGTTTTTAGTAAGAAACTATTTTAAGTCTTTTATGCATAGTGAGTACCTTACGTATATGTGGGTTTTTTTTGTTTGTTTTTTTTTTTTTTTTGAAGTGTAAAACTCTTGTGCTGTAGCGTTTTCAGTGTAAGCCTGTATTTCACTGGAGGACCTGGAAGCTGATCCCGGTTACAGGCACTGGGAAGGTGGGAAGCTCTCCAGGAGAGCAGCCCCTCTGCTGTGGGGCTCCCTATGCTCCTAGGGAAGCGGTGCGGGCGGCTCCCGCGGCCTCTTCTGGTCCTGCACGTGCCCTCCTGCGTGTCCGAAGAGCCGGGAGGAGAGCGGGTGCTCCGGGCTGTGGAGAGGCTCCGAGGAGTGTGGTGTGATGGGTGTCACCTCTGCCTCTTCCGTAGCAACCCCCCCCTCTCCTGGCGCAGGAATTGGGGAGAGAAGATGGAGCCTGATTCACTGAAGGTGCCGCTGGGCACGAGGAGGGCAGGAACGCGCAGGTGGGCACAGGGCTCCCGCACGCGGAGGGAGCAGCTCTCTGACCGGGGAGTTTGCTGCCTTGCATCTTGCGCAGGCAGGATGGGAAGCCGCAGAGCTCCGTGGCTGAGGAGCCGGTCTCCTGGTCGCTGCTTCCTTCCCTACCCCGAGCATGCCCAGCTCCGGTTTTGCTGTGCTGCTCCCCTCGCTCACACTGCATCTCCAGCCCAGACTCCTGCTGTCTCGCCCATCCCTGCTACTAGGTCCAGGGAATGCAGAGAGGAAGATGAGAAATAGATGGAAACGGTTCCTGGCATCATTACTTGAATTTCCTTTGTTTACTAGCAGTGTTTACTAGCCATGGGGGGCCAGTTGTTCCACGCGTGAGCCGGGAACCTGGCACCGGGACGGTCCTCTGGCCAGGCCAGCAGAGCAGCAGCGCTAGGTAGAGATCCTGCCCTGCCCTCGCTGTGCCCTGGGGTGAAACAGGGCGAAGCTCTTCAGCCACCTTGGCTCTGGCCACCTGCGAGCCAGCAGTGAAGAGCAGCCCAATGAACGCGGGCAAAACCTGAGCTCGCGCTGCTGCGGGCTCGGGCTTCCTCCGGACGTGCCGTTCCAGGCACTCTTAGGCTGTGTGCAGTTTTTGTTTGTTTGGCAAATCATTGCAGCTAGGTAATAAATTAGGAATTAAGTAGTTCATATGGAAATATTTGGAAAGGGAATGACTAGTGGTGCCTTGACTCTGCTGGCGAAGGCAGTCATAGGAGAGAGGCAAGACCCAGTTTTAAATCCCTGTGACGCAGGGAATGATTTAAGTCTCCGGTGCCAAAGCGCAGCCTTGTCAGCTGCGCGGGGGCCCTTTGGTGAGGAGCTCCTCGGGTACATGGCCGCGTCACTGCGGCCCCGGGGGCCTCGCCGAGCCCTTCGTCTGGGAGATGCTCTCTTGCTGGCCCAAAGCACAGGATGTTGCTCACTTTTAAATGAGTATTAACATTTTTAATAACTATATGACTTAATTAAAGTGAGCAACTGGAACAACAGGGGTGGTTTGCTTGAAATCTCTGCTTTGACCAGGGCAAAAGAGGGACTTTCTTGTGCATCCTATGTGTTATTTTGTAAGTGGAAGAGGGCAGCAAAAAGAGCATCTTAAAAACAGAGCCTGTTAGAGCGATCTTCAAATGAAGCAGCTTGTTTTGTGCCAAGTGGTGGTATTTCATGCAGACTTCCAAAAAATCTCGCTTTGAACTTCCAATGCGGATACCATACTCATAAATAGATGTTCCTTTTCCTCTAATTAGCTCTGTGCTGCTGTTACTCTCAAACACCTTAGAGCCTTATTAAGTAGTAATAACTATGGATCCATATGGGAGAAATTAAGGTTAACGGGTGGCTCATTAGGAGAGCTCCAGGAGGAGCACGGAGAGGGGCTCTTGTCTGTCTGAAGCATGAAGCTTCCTGCGGGCGGTTCTGTTCCTGGCCGTGGTGCTGTGCGAGCTGAAGCTCTGCGGTCTGTGCCGGGGGGTTGGTTTTGTGCTTCGTCCCAGCCCCACGGGGCCAGTTCCTGGGCCGGGGTTGTGGCAGGGCCCCTGCCCGCTGCCGTGCTCGCTGTGTCCCTGCGCTCCAGCTGGCTGGGATGGGGGCTGCTGCTTCCCAGCTCCGGGCCGCAGGCTGACAGGCTGCTTAGGGGAGAAGCAGAGCCCAGAAAACGGGTGTTTTGGCACCTGGCCGCTCCTCACAGGCCACGTGCTGCCAGGGTCATCTGTTGCCCTTTAGCTACTAGTGAAGTGAATTTGCAGCCACGGCAAGCGTGGACTAAGGAGAGCAGAAGCAGTTGTGCTGCTGGTGCTGGGGACTGGGTCTGGAAAGCCGAGCTTCCCGGATCACCCGGAGAAGGGCTCCCGCAGCAAGAGCTGCCCCGTGAAGCTCTCCGGCAAAGCCCCCGGGCGCTGGGCGCTCGCCACTTGCGCGTGTCCTGGTGTTGGGGACAACCAGGAGGAGTGGGACAACCTCTGAGGTGGCCGACGCCTCATCTGGATAGGCCGGCCTGACTGTTCTGAACTCGAACTAGCTGATTTAGGAAAGGCCTTGGAGGGTGAAGGCCCCTGGGGGTTTGCTCGTGGGTCAGCAGCTCGCTCAAAGACTCTGGTAAAAGGCCCTAGCTTGGAAATGGTGGCCAAAACGCAAGAGCTTTTGTGTGCACGTGCAGTAGTGTTAAACGTGCAGGGGCCCGTGCGGAGCCTGTTGGTGAGCTGGTGCGATGCTCTGCTTGCTTTCGCTCGGGGGTCTGTACCGAAGCATCTGCGCGGAGCTGGTGGCTTTCCGAAAGGCTGCAGCGGTCGTGCCGTCCCTTGGTGGTTTTACCTCTCTCTGTTTCTTCCTTGGCGATGGCAAAGGTCTTCCACAGGTCTGGGCACGGTGTGGCGTGTTGGGAGAGCCGAGGTCTTCAGCCTCGACGGCAGGAAGGCCGTGCCCGGTGCCGCGGCGGCAACGCGGCTGCGTTCGCGTAGGACTGTTACCGCTTGTAAGGCGCGATATAATTGAAAAGTCTGGCGCGTTTCCCACAGCGAACATTGTTAATCCCCACCAGCTAGGATTAGTCACCACTTCTTACACGCCCTGACACAAAGCTAGCAAGTTATTCACTTAATCCTCACTTACAGGATAAATATTGTATCCTATGGGAAATTAGGTGGCGTCGCCTTCCTCGGCGGTCGTACACTGATGCATGAGGCCTCTCACCTGAGGGAGGAGGGAGAAATGCAGGAAGGTGATTGATGATGGCAGACACCTGCTATCACACTGCAGCTGGATCAGCAGGGAAATTCAGCACAAAGTAGCTCCCCGAAACCAGGCCCTGAACATAAATAGGATCTTGGTGCTCTTCGTGGCGCTGCATGATTTTGCTGTTATGCGACAGCGCGTGCTCCTTCTCCCAGCGCCGCGCTCCAGGCAGCCTCTCGTCCTCCCTCCCGCGTCTTGTTCCACACGTGATCTGCAGCTCCGTGTGCGCGCGGAGTCGCTGGAGCCGCCCGCAAGGCTTCCCGCGAGCGCGGGCAGCGAACGGGACCGCCGCGAGCGCCGCCGGCGCTCCGAAACGTGGCCCGAGCCGCCGCAGGGGCAGCCTCCAGGGCGGCAGGGTCGGCGAGCAGCCCTCCGAGCTGCTGCTGCTCCGGGGGAGGCAGCTGGGAGCTGGGACGGGCAGCCCGTGCGCGAAGCAGCGTCGGCCAGAGCCACGCGCGGAAGGCGGCCTCCCTGTGGAAGCTCCCGGGAAGGGGCTTCTGCCGAGGGAACCTCGGGGCGAGAGGTGCTTTGAAAATTTTGGTTGTCGGTGTGATTTGATCCACTCCGCTCCCCTCTCTTTTTACTTAAGGATTCCCTGAGATGCTGAACTCTCAGTTTTTCACCAACTAAAGTTACATTTTATCTTCGGTTACAGCTTAAGCTTAAGTTTCCCTCACGGTGAATGATGTGGAGCTGTGAGGGTTTAAGTCAAGTGCTTTTGAAAAGGGAGGGCTCCTCCCAGGAGCTCTTTCTCTTTTGGCAGTGCTCTAGTCACTTGTGCGCACGAGTGCGTGCCTGAGCTCCCTTCTGAAATAATCGGTCTCTGAGGTATTTCCTGCCCCCAGCCCCCAAAATTGGCTCTTTGGAGCTTTCCATGCCTATGAGAAGGGTCACATTTTCCAGTGTTTGCTTTGCTGTCGGCAGCTGAAATTTAACACTGCAATGAAACACCTCGTTCCTCCCTCCGAGCCTGAGTGCAGGAAGCAGGGGGTGCCTCGGTCGGTGGCCGGGACCGGCCGGGTCGTTACGGGCAGGCATTTGTGGCCAAAAGGAGTTTCCCACCTGCGGAGCTGTTGAGATGCCAGCCCTTCCCTAGCAGCTCTCCCCTGCATGGGGAATAAATCGGAGCTTTTTCTCCCATAGTTTTTGAGACTTTGATTTGAACTGCCCTTGGTCTGTCTTTGCATCAAGCACCTGCTGACTTCCAAAAGAAGTCAGTCCTTATTGAATAATAAAAAGGGTGTGGATAGGAAGCCTTTCACTACGAGGGGTCGAACAGGCCCATTAGAAAGCCGCAGAGCTCCTCGAATGCGAATGCCTCGACTGGTGGCCCGTTGTAACCCTGGTGTCCTGCCAGCGTCTGTGCTGCCCGTCCGTGAAGTCTCCGTTGGGTACGGGAAGCAGGTGTGGTTTTCACGCCTAGGGGTGTTTGTGCCTTCTCCTTGTCTTTGGCTTTGTGGGCTGGTTGTCTGCCGAGGAGAAGTTGGGATTCGTTTCCAGCGGATCAGCAGCACTGGCGTTAGGCAGGAGCGTGGTGATAAAGCAACGTTTAAACCTCCTATCAGTTCCTGCTCGCCCTGGCTGCTGTTGGGGAGATGCCACACTCTAGAAACTCTCTCCTATGTGTACTTTAGGTTTTTAAAAAAATTTTGTTACATTTTTGTCGTGTTTCTTCAAAACCTGTTAGTAGCTGCCAGCAGAAGGGGCTCCTAGCCCTGCTCTAGTGTCTGCTCTGGCCCCAGAGCAGCGGGTCCCACCATTGTCCCCTGAGCACTAAATTGCCGAGTCAGTCGGAAGGTGCCAGCAGTGTTTTTCTCCCCTCTGTCCTCGCCTAGGATTTACATGAGAAGGTTGTGTTACTGCTGTTTCCTTTCCTGCATTCCCTGTCAGACAAGGTCATTTCCGAAGCCAATGACCAGTTAAGCTTTAATTCTGCAACCATGGAAAATTATTATCAAAGGGGACAAGCTCTAGCGTAGATCATTAACCAGCACATCCGATGACTGGTTACAGTTTAACCGGCTCCTTTTGCACAACTACCTTCACCTCCAGCAAACTTGAGTTCGTAGGAAAATAGGTTTCCCGTGAGAGGCAGAGGGACTTCAGGAAGGTGCAGGACGTGGGGATGTGACTCTGCTATGGTGCAGCTGCAGCGTCCAGTCCTGGCAGAATAAATCAGTGTGATGGGAAAGGGAAAAGGCCAAACCCCACGTGAGGGCCCTCGTGGAGGCCGAGCTGCTCTCCTGCTCCCAGGCCGCTTTGCTGCATTTTCTTTCACCAGGAGCAGCAGCAGCAGAGTCTGATGCAGCTCATCGAGGAGGGAAACGTGGGGAAGCAGGGGGGAACCACCACAGTGCCAGGAGGAACCAAAATAGCCCCTGGGTTATTGCTGCACAGCCCAAGTTTATCCTCCTCCCCCTGTGTTTTGGACGTGCTGCTTTACCAAAAGAGAATGTTTTGGTTGTGTGACGTTTTGGTATGGAGCACATATGCAGTGTTTGTAGTCTTCTCATCTGAATTAGCTGCAACCTTTGGTTGTTTTATTTTTAATAAAGGATGAGATAGGTGACTCGATCCAAAGGGGAGTCACGCAGCAAGGCAGGG
Organism: Nothocercus julius; assembly: GCA_013398735.1. Classification (NCBI taxonomy): domain Eukaryota; kingdom Metazoa; phylum Chordata; class Aves; order Tinamiformes; family Tinamidae; genus Nothocercus; species Nothocercus julius. The sequence goes on from VZSV01000005.1 coordinate 928,276, forward strand.
TAACCGCGGCGGGAGGAAGGTGCTGTAACCGCGTGAGCCTCCCTAGTAAGGGCACTCGCGGCTTTGTGTGAATCAGCTTTTCCTTCTCCAGAAACAGGCTTCTCGGCCCTGTGGTTTGGAAGGTGCTCTGAGGAAACCCAAACCTCGTCGCAGGGAAGCGTGGCGGCCGTCGTTGTGCCCAGAGTGACTTGGAGCCGACAGGGATGCCCCCATTTAGGCACAGGCGCCAACTCAACTGCCTTGTCTTTCCTGAAAGACCCGCTGAATTTGGGGGAGATCGAACTTTACTTCCTGTACTGTAGCTCTGTTTTTTTGTTCCATCTCTCCTCCTAACAGTAAGGACTAAGTTCTGTTCTTGCCTGAGCTGGTGTGAGTGTGAGCAAGCTGCCCCTGGGCGCTCTGCGAGGCTGCCCCTAAAAGCTGCGTGCGGCTGTGACAGTGCAAAGCCGAGAAGCTGCGCAGGGGCAAGTAGTGAGTGCTGGGGAGGCTGCTCGGAGGTCTCACGGTTGCTCCTGCTGCCCTGGTAGCAGCTGGTGGTGCTCGTTGCAGCGAGGTAGCACAGCAGCAGATCTAAAACTGAGCTCTGCCTCCAGGGCTGGTCTTAGAAAGCACCGCTGAACGGCTCCCGAGACACTCTCGGGCAGGGAGCTGTTCACATTTGTGCCACTGGCTGTATCTGCCGCCCGCGAGCTCGCAGATTGCTTTATTTTGAGTCGAGGCTTTGACGGCGCTATATGCACATCTCAATCAGGAAGCGCAGCAAATTGGTGCCGTCTTCTGCTAGCTTGAGATGCCTCTGTTAATGGCTGCTAATTGAGACCTGTGGCACTGAAAGCCTCTGGCCATCAAAAATCTGGTTTTATATGGCAGGATTTCCCTCTTTCTAACCACGTGCCTTTTACAAAGGGAATCCAGGGTTCCCACTTAACGGCACAATCCCCATCCCTTACAACAAAAGCTCGGCATTGGGACGTAGGGCCACAAGAGGAGGCAGCCCTGGGCAGCGCCGTGTTTCCCCTTGCAGCGATGCCGCGGGGCCGTGTTGCTCCGCGCAGCCAGGGCCTCGCTGGCCGCTGCGCCGGCCCTGCAGCTTCGTGCGGTGTTGTCCGGCCGGCAAAGTGGGGCTTGTGCCCCCCCAGACTTGGTGACGTGTTGGCAAACTGCAGGGTGTTCAGGGTGGGGAGACGCATCCGGCGCTCGCATGGCCAGCGTGACAAGATTTCTGGGAAGCCCGCTAGATATTTTGGGCATCTCAAAGAAAAGCTGCTGTGACACAAACAGTGAATTGGTTAAACCATCCTTAGACCACTGCGGTGGCAGCAACACTGCTGTAACAGCAGCAGCGCATGCGTTTGCCCCCCTCTTTCTCCTACCCCAGTGGATACACTCTTCTCTGCATGCCTTGCTCTGGCTCTCATCAGCTTCTGCCCTTTAAAATGCAGAACTTTGGTATTTAAAAAAATAAACAAACGTGCAGCCAGAATTGATTTTACATGGCAGATGTTACTGCCAAAGTTAGGAGATGGCTGAGCTGCTGTAGGTGCCCCTGCTTGAGCTGGCGGTGGCTCAGAGGTTCTCCGGAGGTCCCGGCCAGCCCCAAACATGGGGTGTCTATGAGGAGCTAGTGGCACTGCCAGCCCTGAAGCTGTTTCCTACAGAACTAGGCATGGCCTAAATCTGCTGAGCCTCTGAGGCTGGGGCTTTGCTCTTCCCCAGAAAACTGCAGCCAGTCTGATGCAAACGGAGGATGTGGGTCACAGCTGGGCTTGGCAAGCAGGTGATGTGCCACTGCCTTGGGCAACTTTGCACCTGCCCAGAGCAGGAGAGCCTTGGCCCAATCTCCTGTTTCCTAAGAACTTGATTGCAGAGCTGAAAGTCATGTTTGCTTTTGTAGCACCAGCTTAATTTCCTTTGTTTGTACTGCAGACTAATGCCGGAAAGTACCTAGGCCCTGGTATTTTATGATAGATATCTTAATATGTTTTTGTGTTTTATTACACCTGCCCAGTGTATAGAGGGCCTGGAGATCCCCTAAGGGATAGCGGCAATGTGATGGAACATGTATAATATCTTCCAGTTTCAGCCTCACTGAAGTCCCTATTGAATTTCTGTTCTCTAAGGGCAACAGCGAAGATGCAGCCCTTGAGAAAACTCGGGGAAGCTCTAAATAAACCCATGAGAGTTTTTGCTGATAAAACTACAGAGAGATGAGTCGCGAGTGCGGTGGAAGTGGCAGCGGCGCCCAGCGAGCCGGGGCACAGAGGAGGCCTCGCGAGGCCCCGCTGGCCTTGGTGGCTGCGGTTGGAGAGGAGAAACGCTCCCGAGGAGCAGGGAGTAGGAAGCGAAGGCGAGAGCGCTGTGACCTACCGGGGAAGCCTGACGGAGGCGTTTTTAGCAGTGTTTTTTGGAGGGGATTGGTTCCAAATTGAACAAAGCTAATCACAGCTTTTCTCCGAGGCTTTTATGGGGCCGTGCAGCTCACTGCTGTGGCAGAATTGGGCTCTGAAACACTCTAAGCAGCTGCTCTGCTGGCAGCCGCATCCTCTAATCAATACTGTGAGCCCATCAGCCCTGTGGAAGCACTTAGCAGCCTGGGCACAATCAGTTCCAGGTCAAAGCAGACCCGGAGTATTGCAAGTTTAATGGCAGTCGGGCCTGCCTCCAGCTGGAGCGAGCTGAACCTCTGCTGGCATCAAGGGGCTATGCTGATTTGGGTGAATTCAGGGTCTGATGCTACAGGTTTTCTTAAAAACTCCTTCCAGCAGATGCCTCTGCCGTTACAGGCAGGGATGCAGCCGTGTGTTGTCTGGAATGCAGGCACAGGTTTACCCACTATCAACCATAGAAGTGACTAACTGACACAGCAGTACCAGCGCGCAGTTACCAGCTCCTGGTGCCCGCCGGCGCGGGGGCTAGCACAGCCTAGCAGGGACCAGGACAGGGGAAGCCCGCGCGTCGCAAGGAGGTGGCGTTTGGGAAACGCTTTTCTCACAACTGCAGCAGACCTCAGCCGGCTGTTTGGGGTATTACTTCACTTGAGACAGCATCTGCACGTGTGCTGCTGCTAACAGTTGTTAAATATCTGCTAGCAGTTGTTAAATATCTGCTCTGGTTCTCGCATCGAGTTTAAGGGTGGTTGCAGCATCACTGGCCCAACCACCCTTGCAGCTTGTGCCCATGCACAGTTTCTGCAGGACAAGGGCAGGGGAGACATGGGGAATCTCAAGCCAAAGGTCTCTGCAGTACCAACCTCGTGCTCCTGCTCCAGGAGCAGCTATCCCAAGCCAAGGGGCTTTTTACACACAGGAGTCCTGTTCTTTAGTGTCAATACTGAATCCTGTTTAGAAAAATGCAGTGTGTTTCTCATGTCTTAAAGGCATTTCAGTACGCAGGAGTTGATTTGCCTGCACCTAGAGACCGTGCATTCAGACCTGAGAACTTGTCTAGAAAAACAACCCAAAAATGATGAGAAAGTGGTTAATGAAGCATTCAAGAGGTGACTCTGACTTGATCTTTAAAAAGCAGTAGCAGAGGGCAGTGCGTGGCTGTGAAGGACAGCTCCAAGACAGTGCTTGTAGTATGTGTACTTGCAGTCCTTCCATTTCTTGCCATCAAGACCTGTCTGGAAAGGGATGAGGAAAGCCAGAAAACAGACAGCTATTTGCTTGAAAATGTTTTTATCTTTAGCTTGTGTTTTGGGAGAGCCCTGTGTTCACCTTGAGCTGTAGGCGTTGGGTTAGTCTGTCCTGGGGGTGGCAAGGAAGGGTCATTTCCCTCAACCCCTGTGAGATTTGAGGTGAGGAGGAAGCTCCAGTGGACTCGGTGTGTGTCATGGACGGGGGTCTCGGCAGTCTTGCTAACGGATTCACTTACCTCTCTCATGCTGGATTGCTGTTAATGCTACAGGAACGGTTGTGTTTTAGCTCTGGTGCGCTGGTGAACAGCAACACTGCGTTGGGTGGGCTTGAAAGCTGACTCTGTCTGCTCCGTGACACGAGCAAACCAAATGGAAACGTCACTCTGCAGCTGAACAGGGTGGCTTTGCTATTTTAGACGGTGGCTGCTGGGACAGAAGCCGCCTGCCCCGTTCTCCTGTAGCAGCCAGGCTTGGCGTCCAGCTCGTTGCGCTTGGGTCGTTCTGCCGGAGACCAGAGCCAGCGCCTGGCTGAAGAGAAGCCCCTTCTCTATGTGATAGAGTGATTCGAGTGATGTATTGATAATGCATTTGAGGCCATCTCTTCAAATTTCCATTGTATGAGGCTACATTTGACAAGCAAAAATACTAGCTGGAGGTGGTGCTGCAAGACACAAGAGCAGCTCTCGGGAGGGAAATGAAATAAGGTTCCCATGCCAGGGTGTAGAACTGTTGCGTGACCCTGACCAAAGACTATTAGCAAGGCAAATGCTCAACTTCCATGTTCACCGGACAGGATCAGGACTACTTCACATGGGAAAGGCTTCCCGGAGCAGAGGCCACATCCTCTGTGAATTTGTTCGAGTCCACGCAGGAACCTGTGCTGCCTCCAGCGCAGCACGCGGTTCCGCAGCCTCTCCGTATGCGAACGCGGGCGCTGTTAGTTAAAGCTCAGGTACTGGCGCTTGTAGGGCGAACCACACCTCGAGACCTTGTTTGTAAAGAAGTGGGAGGCACTGTATTTGAAGGCTGTTTCATGGCAACTGAAATCCTAATTAGCACAGCTATCTTTGTGTGTTGCAAGATAATTTCTCTTCCGGAAGGGGTGGATGTTAAAGTACATGTAAAGTGTCAGTTAAAAGAAAGGGCTCCTTCCTGGCCTACTCACTGTGGTTTGGTGAGCAAATTCAGATAACGTGTGTCCTGGAGCAGTTGCTGCAAACTAAAATGTAGAAAGATAAAGGCTTTTCAGGAAAGGATCTGCTGTTGCAGGGGAAAAAAAAACAGGAGAAGCAGGAGCCTGTCTTTCCCCTTCCCGTTTGTTTCCCACCTGCCTCTGTGAGGGAGCAGCGCGGTGATCCCCTGGGCAGCAGGATTTGCTCTCGTCCCGTTGCTCCTGCGTCAGAGGGATGGGCCTGGAAGGGTCACATCTCCTGCACCCCTTTGCCCGTAGATTCAGGGGCAGCGGGAGCGTGCGGGGAGGGCAGAGCGGCCGCTGCTCCGCGGCTGACTTGGGAGCCTTCTGTATTTTTAGTTTTGCTGGTGGAAGAGCTACCACCAGCAGAGCTGTCGCAGCTGCCTTCAAGTGAGAAATGAATCACGCTCTGTAAAAATGAAGCTTGCTGAGAGCAGCCCCGTACACTACGAAACACAGACCGCAGCTCTTGGGCTTTAAAACGCCCCTCTCCTCCACCCTGAAAGAATCCTTGTGGGTTTGTACCACTGACCTGCGCGCACCGTCCTGGGTGAGCTCTCCAAAACGGCGTCGGCCATGGGACCAGTGTCCTGTCACAGTGCTGCGGTTGCTGGAGAGGTGCAGGTGCCGAGCGGGGCCCTCCCTGCGCTCCGGGTACCAACGGGGACGGCGGGCGGGAGGCAGATGCCTCTCTCAGCCCCTGTCCCTCGCGTGGCACCGCAGAGGGAGCAGGAGCTCTCCTGTCCCCCGCCATCTGCTTTGTGGGCAGGGGACAGGGTCTATTTCCAGACTAGTGACACTCAGTTTCTGTGGGAGAATCAGGATCTTTGGGAGAAGGTTTTACATAGACTTGATGTAAAGGGTTGGGTGGGGGGAGAGGAAGGGCAAGTTAGGGGGGAAAAAAAACCTGTTTTAGTAGCCTTTGGTGTTTACAGGGTCTTAAAATATTCCAACAAATGGCATGTGAATACCACACAAAGGCAGCTGTAGAAACAGCCTTCAGAAAATCTAGCTCTCCTAATTAATGAATCCATTGACTCAGGCTGTGCAAGAAGGCATTCATGTAACAAGCCAGAAATGCATCATTTTGAAACGAAATCTGCTACTAACTTCAAGCGCCGTGGCAAGTTAACTGCCCTTTCCTGGCAGGAACCAGGTAGTGGGATGGACAATGCTGCAGTCCCTCTTCCTTCTCTGGCTTCAGTATCAAAATCAGAGGGTCCTGTCATGGCATCTGGTGTCCTGGGGTGGGGTGAGGAGCATCCGCTGCCCCGTTGGAGGAGGGAATCGCGCGCTCGGTCCGTACGCGCTCCGCGGGGCTCCGCTCTGCGTGCGCCCGCATGGGAGGTACCGTGAACGACCCTGCTCCAGGAGCTGTCATAATGATTCAAATAAAGGTTAAGCAAAAGTTACTGGGTGATAAAGCACCTCATGTGCGGACTTTCCCCTGTTCCCGCAACTATTTATGACCTTTAATAGAGTGAGATAAGTGGCTTTATCAGACAAAAATCCTGAAGCAGGGATCTGTCTTGTTAACAGAGTCACTCAGGTTGCTAGTGCTGTTTCTTGCCTTCCTTCGTAAGCTTGATTGCACATTTTAGATGGCAGCATTTACTCCAAGAAGAGTCGACCGAAGCTTCAGCCCTGTCGTGTGCGCTGGGCTCCTCAGCCTGGGTGCGCCAGGCGCTGAGCTGTGCGCGGGGAGCTGGACGGTGCGGCTGAGACCGCGGGATCTAGGTTCCTCTCTTGGGTCACAGCTTAAATCGGATGTTAACAACTCCGAGGTCTGTGGCAGGGGCGGGGTTGGGTTTTGCTCTCTGGTTCAATGGGGTTGCCCAGTTGGTTTCCTCTGCTGAGGAGACAATGAAGTGGGGGATCTTATTGGTATAAAAGTACCTGAAGGGAGGGTGTAAAGAGGATGGGGCCAGACTCTTCTCTGTAGCACCTGGAGACAGGGTAAGGGGCAGTGGGCACAAAGTGAAAGGCAGGAATTTCTGTCCGAACATGAGGAAAAGCCCCTTTTCCCTGAGGGTAGCAGAGCACTGGGGCAGGCTGCCCAGCGAGGCTGCCGCGGCTCCGGCCCTGGAGACACTCAGAAGCTGCCTGGAGAGGGTCCTGGCCACCTGCTCTGGGTGACCCTGCTGGAGCGGGGCCTGGATGGTCTCCAGAGGTCCCGTCTGACCTCAGCAGTCCTGTGAGTCTCTGAACTGACGTTTGCAGAGCGGAGAGCAGCCGCATCAGGTGCTTTGGGTAGCACAGGGGCGTAGTGGTGATGGGCACCATGGAGGAGGCTGGGGCGAAGCTTGGACTGGCTGCTCGGCCCTGCTGCTGCTTCTGTATCGGCCCTCGCTGGGCTGAAATTCTTGTGCTTTCTCTTTTCAAGAGTGATGTGCTGCCATTGAGAAGACCCTGATGTTTCAGGTCCTTGCTTCATTTTGATTTTTTTCCTTTTTGTTTCCTTTTTGTCTGTCCATAAAAAAAAAAAAAAAAAAAAAAATGATGCTAAGGGAGTATTTGCCATTCTTTGTGCAGAACGTAAAGCTACACCGTTGGGGCTTGTGCGATTGAGCAAAGTAAAAAATAAAATTATAGGAACGTAATTTTAAGTGTCTCGGTGAGTCACAGCCATGCTGTTAGTTTTAACAGCAGAATGCATTTGGAGAGAGTCTTAAAAGTTGGGAAGAAGAGTAGGGGGCAGATCACGGCACCTTAGCTCCTGTGGTCCTGCTGTGGCAGTCCAAAAGACCTATTGCCCCCCCAAAACTTACTGCAGAATGAAGGCAAGAAATGGGGAAGGAATTTGATATATAGCCTAGGCCTTTCAGAACCAAAAGCAGGACATAGTTTGGCTCCCACCCTTTTTTTTTTTTTTTAAAAGATATTGCCACAGGATTCAAAGGGGATACCCTGTTCTATCTGGAGTCAGTTTTACTTTAATAGCAACTGAAAGGAGATGGGAAGAAATGAAGGTAGCTTTGTGGTTTAACAAGAATTTTCCCTTAATGAGCAGGCATGGCATCTGCGTAATGATTAATCTCTGACTCTACTTGGTTACTAAATGTCATTCATTAAGGGAAAAAAAAGGTTCAAGTAACATATTGTATTGCTTTGGACAAATTCTGCTGAGAGGACTTTTCCGTTTAAAGGCTTCGATTTCCCTGGCACTTCTCAATGATGGCTATTTGGGAAATGCTATTTTAAAAACATACGCCCAGCCGTGCAGATGGCCGATGTTGTTTTCTTGTCTCTGCTCCTGTCCTGGCCTCTCACGCGGAGGCTCTTGGAAGGCGCAGCGGGGCCCTGCCTGTCCCTGTACCGCCCGCTGCCGTGTCCACGCAGAGCGTGGCCTTCGGAGCACGGCCGCCGCAGCCGCCGAGGGGCACGTCCTTTGTGCATGGCACTGCTGCTCGGCCCAAGCACAGCCGCTGTTTATTGACCTTCCTGGGGTATTTTCTGGAGGCCCCACAAGGGCAGGGCTGTGCTGTGGGGGGCCTGAGCGCCCGGCCGTGGCGTGGGGTGAAGGGCGAGGGGTAGCCGCAGAGCGCGCGTGCGGTCCACAGCCCCTTCGCCTTCGGCAGCGCGTCGGCACGAGCGCCGTGCAAAGCTGCGCTTCCATTTCCGTGCTCCGCGTGCGCAGCTCTGGGTGCTGTGGGAAGGAGCGCTAGCGTGTGCGAGAGAACACGACTAGAATGCAGAGTGGGAAATTGCTCTGCTCCGTATTTCTCTCTTTCTGTGTATATACATATATATTTTTTTTTAACCATCTTTTTCTCATCTGTGTTCTTTTTCTTCCTTTTGTGGAGGTTGAATGGACTACCTTAGTAAAAAGGCTAGTTGCAAGGTGAAATAGTTTAGAAACAGAGACCGCTGCAGGTGAAAGGAGAGGTCAGGTGCTGGTTTGAGAGAGGCTGGTAGCTGCTGGGCCCCCAGCCTTGCAAAAGGCCAGGGGAGCCATGGAGGGTTGAGGCTGTCATAGGGCTGCAGTGTTGGTCACTGCTGATTTGCACCTTTGTGTTTTACAAAGCCCTTAAGGCTTTTTACATTCTAACCCAATTAGCTGTGATTTACTGTTCCTGCCTTTAAGTAGCAGACTTCTAGACCATGGGTGTGCTGTATGCTCTTAGATGATACTGGAGCAAAGACTTATTGATTAGCCGCAGATTTGGTGTTCTGTGAACTGCTGCAGATGGGTGAAGCCTGTGGAAGTGAGCAGGGACAAAGCTGGAGACAGCACGAGTGTTGGATCCGGAGGGTCACGTGTATCTGGGAGGATGATGAGGGGACCCCGATAAGTGTTGAGTTTTGATTCCTTTCTTGAACTCATATAGAAAAGAACCTGCTTTTTTTTTTTTTTTTTTTTTTTTTTTTTTTTTTTTTTTTTTGTGTGTGTGTTTTGTTTTCTTTTTGGCCTCACAGGGCTGATCTAAACTGGAGCAGCCTGTGACTAAAAGGTATCTTTCCATGGAGACCTTGTTAAAATGCTTTTAATGGGAGTCCTCAGTGGTTAGAAATCCTTTCTGGATTTTTCTTTTAAAGGAGCACAGTAAGTTACTGTACGAACCTCTGCAGCTCGTGCCAACACCAACCTGCCAGCCTGAAAGTGGATACAGGAGGGGGCTGCCAGGAGGTCTCATGAATCAGAGCCACCGTGTTGAGGCAACTGCCCTGGAGAATGCCAGTGACATACTAATGTGACTCATTTTGCAAACTGTTCCCTTTCGGTTATGGAAATTGTTGACAAAGGCTGAAAATTAGGCTCATAATGAGATAAACTGGCCAGGCAGTGAGGGTAAGTGCATGTATGTCATTTAGCATTCCTTTTTGTTTATTATTTTTAATAACTTTGTTTTAGATTTCTCATCTTGTGCACTTTTGGGAGGGGACAATTGATTGAGGATCTGAAGAACATCTAACACAAGGCCCCACAGAATTCAGTAGCTGTTGGTTGTTGGTCCAGCTCTCAAGATGTGGCTTGAAGAGGGGGGACACTGGGCACATCTTGTGTGTCCTTCAGCTGTCTGTGTAAGCAGATTCCTCTAATCCATGCGAGAAGCCTTTCAACAGCAACAGGTCATATAGGGTGGTGCTTGGGCAGGAAATTCTTGTTGGGAGCTGCTTGCACAGAAAATATTTGAGGAGTTTGCAATGAAATTAAGGGGATACAGAATAAAACTGGCGCGGGCAGTGTGAAGAGGGGACACTGAAGTTGGCTATCTGGAGAGAGATGTGCTTTTGTACCTAAGAGAGTTTTAAGAGTGTCATGTCAGCTTGGTAGCACTGGAGCAGCCAGTGTTGCTGCAGGGACCTTGCTGTTGAGGGCCGTCAAGAGCTGACTTTCTCAGGCAGGTGAAAATCCCTGTCATTAAAGTAAGCCAAACTCCTACTGAATAAGATTTTCCAGTTTCAGGATAAGGAAATGCTATTTTGATTGGGTCACTGTGATACAATATCCTGGAAGGGAATCCCACTGGTCCCACAGTTCTCAGTTCTGCAAGTGCGGGAAAGGGTGGTAAAGGAATTCTATGGAAAGAAAAATCTTCAAATCTGTTTTCTTTTGACACTTGCTAAGCATTCGCATGTGCGTAATTCAGGTTACAAAATGGGGCTAGTTCAGTATTATAGTTATTCCTGAACAAATGATGGATCTAGAGTCACTTGCCTAGTGGCTTTTAATGTATATGCGTGGGGAGGAGGTTGGCAAAGCAGTGAGATGAGTTTGCAGGCCCTTGCTGCTTATCACGGGCCGTGGTGGTGGTTTGGAAGGCTTAGCTCTGCTTTGGCAAGCCTGATTCTTCGCCGTTAAGCATTTTTAGTACCTTTAGTACTTTTTAGTATCTTTGAGGTAGCGCTGTGTACCGAAAAACCTCAGCACGCTGAGATGTGGCAGTGCTCGGTTTTATTCCTGGTCTGGTCCTGGGTAGCTGAGTACTGCTCATATCTTTTTCTCTTGCATGTCCATTTCTGCACTCGGGAATAGTAGACAGCATCATTATCTCAGTATCAAGTCTTGTAAGGATCTTGGAATGGAAAATGCCAGCTCTAACCTTGGTGTTGCCACCAAGTTGTGCTGCATTTTAGAGGTGCAGGTGATATGGGCTGGGCTGATCCTGACATGCCCTGTTCGTTCCCTTGTCATCTGTTACACAAGAGCACGAGGGTGTTTCTGCAAAAAGAGAGTTCTTCTTTCAGGCCTGTACCTTACTGCAGAAAATGCAGAGCATCCTGTTTCACTCCTAGAAGGAAATGAAACTGAAACCCACGCCGCCTGTGTCCTGGCCTCTGGGCTGGTGTCCGTGGGGAGAAAGCCGTGATGCTGTTGGCCTGGCTTTTGGGCAGGGATTTGGAGAGGGCGTGCTCAAATGATCCTGCAGGTAAATGCAAGCTAGCAGAGAAGAAGCTCTGAGGCTCTGGATATTTCTGCAGCTGGTGTTAATACATGATACCCTCAACTGTGTGCTGCAGACAATGATGCAGATTTCATAATAGACCAGATTCATTGATTTCTATGTGTCATCTCTGGAAAGAAATTTCTCGGTGATTAGCATATGCCCAGAAGCATCAGCAGTGAATAGGCCTTATAGTTTTGTCTGCAGTGTACCGCAGACATTTGGTTGTATCTTCAGCTGGTGAAAACTGGCCTGGCTTTGTTGCCTTTCCAAGTCAATTTGCAATGAGTGAAGATTGGTCCTTCTGTTCTCCTTCACATGAAGGTCATGTCACTTTTGCGGCTTTGTGCAATATGTTCTTTCTAAAGGGAAATGAATGTGCAGTTGTCTTTTATATTGCGACGATCTTCTGAAGCATCTAGTTCAAAGATTGGGCGTGTTTGACACACTTTCCACCCATTTCTTTCACATTAGTGTTCCTCTGATGCCTCTCACATGATCTGTTGGTCCTGTGAGGGTTTGAGCTTTGATGGAGGAGGAGCCTTTGAACAACAAGAGAGGACTGAAAAAATCTGTGGAACTTCTGTTTTAGAGGCTTTGATATTGTGCTGATGCTCTGCTACTGTCAGACTCTTTCAGCATTTCCCGTCCCAGGGGATGGTTTCATAATAGATACGGAGAGGACTCTCGGTTGGCTTTTCTGCAGCTTTCTCGCCCTCTCAGGGAAGACAGTAATGACTTGCCCAGTGAAGCTGCCAGTTCCTTGTTTTCAATGGGATCTAAGACCGATTTACTTTGAAGAAACAAAGAACTCCACGGGAGGAAGTTAGAGGACAACCAGTCCCATTGAGCAAGGTCTCATCGTGCAGTCTTGCGAAGAGGTCTGGGAGGCAGCCGTCTGTCTGTCCCCCCTTTTTTCCCCTGGGATGATTAACAGCCTCGTCTGCTGCTCGCTGTGAGCAAAGGCTGAGCATCTCTCGCAGACAGCAGAGCCGTGAGTTGTGCCGAGGGCCTCCTGACATGAGGGGTCGGCTTCCTGCCGTGGCTTTGTGTCACATCCTCCGCAACGCGGTGACGTAGGCCACTGGTTACGCTCCAGGTTCCGGGGACGTCCTGGAGATGAGAGCTCAGGGCGCTGCCAGGAGTCCGGAGAAGTTTCAGAGCTTTTGTGGCAACAAACTGGCTTGAAAGGGATACAGGCACTGTGAGGCACTCTTAGGAAAAGTCCCCGTGGGAAGGCAGTGGCCCCGCGGCCCCGCTCAGCGCTGCTCCTCACCAGTTCACCTCGGAGACCTTGTCTGCGCGGCTGCCTCGGGAGTCCTGAGTCACTCTTTACCCAAACTCACCCTTGATACATGTCTTAGCTCTGGGTTATGTAACAGGAAAGCCCTCAAATACAAAGAAGGATGAAACTGGCTTCTTCCCAGAAATGTGGTGTGTTGCTTTGGTAACAAGGGAGCAGGTTGGGTGTCCCGGTCCTTGACAAGACACAGCTGCGCGCCGCTCCCAGCGTGTCTCGGGTCTTGAAACGCCACCCGGCGTTGCTGCGCCCTCACCCCAGGGATCTCCTGGGCGCTGATTCCGTGGGGCTCAAAGCAGACTCACCGTGTTGGTGACAAATCACCTGCATGTCCAATTGAAACCTCTCTAAGTGCCCTGCCCTGGAAGCCCTTCTAGGTCTGCGTCAGCATGAAAGAGCCAAACGTAAATGTGCCTTTGCTACCCTCGACTTTGGACAAGGAACATCGGGGTCAGTATTGGGCTCGGCCCCGGTCAAAGGTTGCTGTTGTCTGTGTAGAGGGAGCCAACGTGGATCACTGTGTTTGCTGTGGGTTAAAAGCACGTGGGCAATGGGTCAACTGAAGTGAGTTTGCGTTTGTTGGGTAGTAACCTGGTCACTGGATTAGCTCTGAAGGGCACTGGGCAATTGCCCTTATCAGGAGGAGCCTCACTGTTTGCCTCTAGGCATCGGGCCCTTTTGTAAGCTCGTCTTCCATCTCGGCCTTCGCTGGCAGCCCCCCAAAAGCTTCACGTCAGTGTCAGAAGTAGGTTGTTTCAGTATTCATCAAGCTTAAAAAGTTAAATAGGGAGAACTCTACAAAGTCGTCTCTGAAAGGTGAAAAGGAGCAATATAACTGCCTGTAAGGAAACTTTCCTGGTGGTAACCATGGATCAATGTCTGTTTTCAGCAGCTTTTGATGAGTCTGTCAGTGGAGCCTATCAGTCTGCCTGCATTTAAAGTTTCAGCCAGCGTTAAATTACCTGAGCAATTACAAATCCTGGGATGGCTGAGATAACCTGAGGAAGATTTAGCAGAATATGAGTTAAACTGAAATCATGAACTGTCAACAGAGGTGTCTCTGGCAACCGCCTGAAGTTGATAGTGTGGTATGTCCCCAGGGTGCCAGAGCGCACGCTGATATTGTGGTGTCTTGCATGGCTGCTGACCTATCTTCCCTGTAGCTCCACTCTTTATTTTCTACCTGTAGGCAACAGCATTCACTCCTGGCACACCTGGCCCGGGAGATGGAATGAAAATTCAGATGAAGGAGAGAAGATATGAGCCGGTGGGATTGGAAAGTGGGAATGGTAGAAAATTAGTGGTGGTGGTGGTGCCACCACCATCGCTTTGCAGTCTCTTCCACATGGCGATGGATGCAGTACGGTTGAGTCTCACCCTCTTTGTTCTGAGCCCATTTCACAGATATGAGTAGAGGAGAGGGGTCTTCCTAAGCGTCCCGTGGCTTAGGATCTCAAGGAAACAGGTATCAGGTGTTAGGGACTTGTCTTCAACCAGCCAAAGGCTGCTCAAACTGTAGAATCCCATCCCTTGCTTTGGCTGCTGACACCAGCACCACAACCGGAGAAAGAGCAGTCCAGCAGCATCATCGAAGTCAAAGCCAGAGGCAGCTCTTGTGGGAAGTAGCTGGGAAAGTTTCATGCTTCAATTCCCTGTTGCTCAGGAATGGGAAGGGGACTGGGCGTGATGGGTGGGAATGCCCTGTTTCTCATTATTTAAGTGTATGGTCCCTCAAGAGAGGGTGGAGGCCCTAAGCAAAAATAAATAAATGCCGTTTGTTTTGCCTTTTTTTTTGTTTCTCCTTCCAGTGCTCTGGTCTTGGAGCTGAAGGCAAGGGAATTTGCACATGAACTGCTGTACATGGTAAATAGTAAGGGGTTTTGTTCTGTGCTCCTTGCGGTGAGGAAGCCCTAGGCATAGGGAAAGGGCAAGCTCGGAGCAGAAGGTGGATCCGGGCGCGCGTGGTCTGCTCGTCAGCCTCACGGGAGAGCTCCGGAGCGGCGCCAGCGGCCCGGGCGCCTCTCCGCGCCGGACAGCAGCGACCGCGCTCCCCGGTGCCCGCCGCGTTCTTGTCACGGAGAGACGTCAGCAAGGCTGACGGGAGGGCCGTGCGGCCGGGAATTGAGATGGCTGCTGGCAGCTGTCTGTGCCAGGCGTGGGAATGCCACCAGGGAAGAGCTGGCCTGTCAGCCGCGCTGGGAGTGGCGCCTGGCGAGCAGCACGTTCAGGAGCGGCGGCTTCCACAGCCTCGCCGGAGTGGAGGTGAAGCCCCAAAGGCGGCTGGAGGCGCCTTTGAGAGCGAAAGGCACCGATTTGTGGTGGTCATGATGCGGTCAGAAACCAGCTCTGTCCCTTGGCTCGGTTCGCATTACAAAGAGTCTCTGCTTTTTTGTTTTTTTCCACTGGAATCCGGGGCTTTTTGGCAGGGTGTGTGTGTCCCAGAACACAGCTGTTTCCATCGGAACACTTAAGAACTTTAGGGGGAGAGGCAGCATGCAAAATGCCCAGGTTTGCTAACCACCTTTTCCTGCACCTGCGCTCCCGCATTGCTGGAGCTGGAAAGACCCTGCAGTTGTACCATGACTCTCTGTGTCAAGATAGTGATCGGGTTTGGAAGCACATCCAGAGAAACTTGCCTCCCAAAGTTTGTTTCCATCCTCCGTGGTGTCCAGGGTATCCTTCTTTCTTCCAGGTGAGCAGCCTTTCGGTCCCCTGTGAAGCCATGAGCTTTAGGTGGGTGTTCTCTGGAGTGCAGAGTACTTGGTCATCCTGGAGAAGTCTCTGGATTACCGTCTGTTTTACATACATATTTTATTAGAGCAAAACAGAGGAAACCCTTTGGTGTGCTTTGTAGAATGCAAGTCTCCAGATGACCTTGCTGCCTCCTGCCTGCAGAGTCAGAGCAAGGTTAAGTAACAGCAGTGTAATCTGACCTTGGGGTTATTCCGTGTACATCCCCGCTCCCTTAGCGGTTTTGAATTTCCCTAAAACAGTGTTTTCATAAACTTGAGCAGTGAAGATAAAATCCCCCCTCATGCATTTTCATTCCAATTTGTAGATATTACTGAGAAAACAGCTTTGATGGTGAAATGCCATATTCCCATCTCTCTACCCTTCTCCCTGTGTTGACACCTCTGTTTCCCTTTGCGTGCAGCTGGTAGCTCTGGAAGCTGTTGCCGAGCACAGTGTGCATACGTGTGTAGATAGGCACGTACAATTCTATAGGATGGATATTTCTGTGAATAGGTTGGGTGAATTTCTGCCAGTTGGTCATAGCTGAGGTGGGGATGGGACCTCCAGTTCCTTGCTTTATCTAAACACAAGCCCCTCCGCTCGGGGAGGTTCCCGCTGGCCCCCTTCATGCAAGATGTCAGGACTGGTCTCCCCCTGCTCACACCAGCCTTGCACGTGAGGGCCGTGCTATCCGTTTGCATTTGGTTAAAGCTGAAATTGGTGGCTGCGACCTCTTCTCCGCAGGAAGCAGCGCGCTGTGCGGGGCCAGCCGGGTGCCCCCGGGGAAGGCACCCGCAAAGGGCACGCGGCGACGGGGATGCTTTGAGCTCTGTCGCCTGCGGTTGCGCCCCTCTGCTCTGTGCAGGTGAGCTAGGCTGTGTCAAAAACGGAAAAGAAGGAAGTTCAACCAGAAGTGCATTAATTGCATAAACACAGACAGCAGCTGTAGAGCAAAAGCAATTGAGAATCCTGAGGGAAGTGGCATTAGGAGCTGGCAGCAGTGCTCGTGTGTGCTTTGAGCAAGAGGAGCCCTCCTGGTAGGGGGGAGGAAGATAAGTGCTGAGATATTTAAATGCTGCTCTTTTCCCCTTACTCGCGGAAAGGGGAAGGCAGGGGAAGACAGTTTTAATGTGTAGCTATGGCTGGGAGAAGTGATCTGCTGTAAATATTGCCACGGACGCAGCAGAGGGCCATTTGGCCTGGGATATGGGGCAGTAAGGGCAGTCAGGTGATTCGGGGGTGCTGGGCATGAGCCTGACAGGCCATTAGGCGAAAGCGGCTCAGGAAATCATTATGGCTGATCGGGGAGCTCGTAAGGAGGCCAGCACCTTCCGTGGCCACGGAGGCCTTTAATGATTAACCGCCGCAGGGAGCTGGAAGCGGTCGCGCCCGGCTGCTCCCCGGCAGGCCGGTCACCCCGCGGGGCCGCAGCGGCGCCTGGGTCGCGTGCTCGAGCACCGGAGCTGCCGGCGCCGCTCGCCTTGGTGCGGGTTTGGGGCCGCTCCTTCCTTCTCTTTCCTCAGGCAGCAGTGGAAATGGCAGATGTCCGTAAAAGCAGCTCTTGCCGATGCGATGCTGGGTTGGCAGTCCGGGGCTGTTTGGCCTTTGCCAGGCAAGGTGGCCGTAGCGTTTTTCCTCGCCTGCGCCATGTGCGGGGAGCGAGTGACGGCCGTTGAAACCGGCCCTGCGTGGTGCCACCGCGGGGGTGTCGCCCATGGCAAGGGGCCTGGAGCCCCAGCCTGGGTATTGAATAGGCTGTTGTTTGTAACCCTCCCATGCAGCTGCTCTTATAGCCTTTGCTAATTGCTTTTACATGATTAATGCTTGCTAATTAGTCTTTATTAATTACCTCTTGTTCAGTGACCTGTATGATTAGGCACAGCTATAAACTCCTGCGCAGCCTGCCCGGAACGGCAGTCCGGGAGCAATTAGCGGGAATTCCTCCCGCCAGCAGAGCAGGCCGGCGAGTGGCCGCCGCGCAGGGGGCGCGCGCAGTCCGGGGCCACGTCGGTACCGCCTGCGCCGCTCTGCACCGCGGCGCGTGGCGGTGGCGGAGGCCTCGGGACAGGCTCCATCGTCATTTCCGAGAAAATTACCTCGTTAATGGCTGTAATCGATAGGCTGTGGCCCTGCTTCAGCGAGACGCTTAAGTGCGTGGCTGGGCTCCGTGGCGCAGCCCGGTGGCCTCTCTTGTGAGGACTTGCTCTTGCATTTAGAACGGGCCGTGTGCTGAACGGAGGCTTTTGTTCCTGCCCAGGCTGTCGGCCCCGCTTGGCTACAAGGTGCGATGTGCTCCCGGTGTAAATAGGATCTCGGTGCTGGCAGATGCAGTCATAAGGGTACAAAAAAGCTGATGGATGAAAGCCAGGAGAGGAGAGAGAACCGCCCGTGAGCGCGTTCAGCTTCTCCTCACTTGCGCTGAAGGTGGATGCGTCACCTCCGGTTATGGGGAGGAAGGTGTAAATTTGGTTAAAGTGCCTTTGGCTGCCCTTAATGCTTGCACCAGAGCACAGTGTCCATGCAGTGAGGTGGCTGCCGGGTTTCATAATACGTACCAAGGAAAGCAGGGGCTCTGGCTATTTTCCGTGTAGGACTTGAACAAATAGTTACAGTAGTTATAGTTTTGTTTCAAAGCATTTCTTTCTTATATGAAGGACAAGTATTAAGAACAGTTATCAAGCATTGTTTAGTAGACTTATAGCCATGTTTCGTTTATTTTTGATTCTGTTCAGACTGGATAGCTTTTAATCAGTCCAATAGTTATCCTCTTGTTTTGCTAGCTGTTATATATTTCATTTAATTAAATGTCTTAAACATTCATTTCCCGTCACAAATCTCCTGTAATGACCCCTGGAAAGCGGGAGGAATGGAAGCAGAGAGTTTAAAAGCACCTGGAGAACACTTTCTCCTGACTGCCTCTCGTGCCCTTGTGTGCTGAGTGTCCGAGCTATAGCGAGAGGTGGGAAGATTTGGGTACTCCAGTCGCTCGGACGCTTTTGAGAAATTGCCTCTAATCCGTGTTTAAGCCCGGCAGTAAAGCCCCAATTAAGCAAGCACTTAAGCAGCAGCTTGCCTTAGAGCACGCAACGGAGAACTCCTGCCACTGCTTGACACATCAGCTGCCGCCCCGGGCCTCAGGAGCGGCTGCCACGAAGCTTTGCCCTGAGCACATCCAGGCAGGGAGCACCTTCCATCCTCTGGCGCCGGGACTTGGGGCACCCAGCGCCGGGCCAAGGCCCTGGTTCCCCTCAGAGCACCCTGCCCGACAGCAGCCTCCTGGGCAATCTCGCTTCCTCTCTTGCGGGCGACCGTCAGGTGCTTTTGCAGCCTGCGTGCCCTTCCCCAGGGGAAATACGTGCAGAGAGCTACGGTCATCCCGCTGGAGCTGCGCGGCTGAGCTGAAGCCGAGTGATTCAGAGCCTGGCGGGTGATTCAGAGCCGCCTTCTGCGCGGAGCTCCCCTGCCCCCGGGTTCGGCCAAACCCAAGGTGTCTCAGCACTGCTCCTGCTTGGGGTTGGCTCTGCCATTGTATCTCCATCGGTTCATCTCCCGAAGTGATCGGGAGCCGTGTTACGCATCCTGGGATAGATGGTTTATTCAAGTGTATTTGCCACTGTCTGGGGTCTTGGGTTCTGTGCAAGGCTGTTGCTGGGGCACAGGGTCTGTATCGTTGCTGGCACCAGCTTTCCAGCGATTGTAACGCCAAACTCAACCCCAGAAAGGCACCACAGAGCCAGGGTTTCTTTTTTCCAGCCCTCTGCATGGCCCCTTTGGCAAACCATGAGGGCACAAGCTGAGAGCAGCCAAGAGGGCATCATTCTGTAGTAAAGAGGAAACGCACTGTGCTTGAGTCTGACAGCCCTCAGAGCGTTCACAGTGCGGGGTTTGATCTATGAATAGTGAAGAAAGAGGATGTCCTGGCATTAATAGTTCTCTCAGCTTGATTCAGAACTCCTGTAATTCAAATAGATCTGGCCGGTTTTATTTGGTGACGAAGGTAGGAGATCCTGACACGTCTGGGCATAGTCTTGCATTTGTGGTAGCTTGTGAATTCTCTTGGGGCTATAGGGAAAATATTTATCGTTATTTCAATTCCCAGTGCTGGAAATAGTGCAAATACATGACTGTGAGTCAGAAGATGATGAATCAGTACAAGTTAGCTCTACTGCCAGTCATTTAAGAGCATAGACCTGACATGAGCAATTAATTGACAAAGCAAAGTAGGCCCACCAGCATTGAAATTCAGCATTTCTGAAGGAGCCCAGCAGAACTAGGTGCCTAACCCCTGCTATGGGTGAGAGGCAGGTACCTACTGCCCTTAGGCACTCAGCCTTAAAGAATAACCCTGGCATTTTATAGTCCGGTGGTGGGAGAGCAGCTTTCCCAGCCCTTTGCTAGGAATGTGCTGCCTACAGAGAGGTCAGATGCTTCTAGGCAGAACCTCCCAGCTGGAATGAGGCCCTGCTGATGCCCATTCTTCTCTTCCACCCCATCCAGTGGGTGCAAGTGGGAAGAGCCCTCTGGACCCAAGAGAACGATTCCTGATGGGTGGTCCAGAGGCTGGCAGCCCCAGAGTCTTTGCCCACACAGTCTGGAGGGGACATGTGAGCGCGTGAGAACTGGTGCTGCTCAGCTGTAAGATGTGAGACACATCTAGGGTGTGCAAGAGCTCAAACGGATGTAGGGCAGCGCTTCCGTTTGCTCCCGTGATGCGCAGCGTGACTCCCGTTCAGCCTGCAATAGCGTTGCCGAGCGTTTGTCCAAGTCAGGGCGCGTGTTGGAAGTGCTCACCCAGGCGCTGATGCCCCTCCAAGCAGAATGTGCATCCCCGACTGCCTCAGACATTGTAAATCTTTGCAGACTATTGATTTTTTTTTTTTTTCTCTGCTTTCTTGCCTTCCTCCTGGAGATTTCATGGGCTGGTGCTGCGACCATCAGCTGGGCGAGAGTTAAATGCGGCGGAGGAGCCGCTGGCTGCCCTTCGGAAGCGTAGTGGGAGACGTGAACCTCTGCTCCTGTAAAGGATCGCGTTTTCCTGCTGGCAGCACAGCCTGCTGCACTTGGAATGCAGGGTCTGAAACAAGGCCCGGAGTCGGTCTGTCCCCTGCTGTGTTGGTGGCACTGTCACTGCTTTTGTGGTATGTAGGGCAGTTTTGGTGCCAATTGCCTCTCTGAATAGAGCCTTGCAAAGACATGTGCGAAGTCGTTGATTTTCTTTAGACCCAGCGTGTTGTCTCTCCGGGAGATTGTGGAGCTGGCAGGACAGTCCTGCCCGCAGAGGGTTTGCTTCCACTTGGGTTCCGGCCGGGCAAGACAGGAATCCCCAGTGCTCGCTGCCTTACAGCTCGTCCGGAGCAGCGCAGCGTGGGGCGCTCTCCTCCAGTTCCCGCTGCCGCCGGGACGGTGGCCTGGGAGAGTATTGGCTGCTTTTTCTTTATGAAGCGAATTTAGGCAGGTCAGGGGAGGGGGAAGTGGAAGCATCCCCAGGAAGTGCGCGTGAGGTGCAAGGGAGTCGCTCCTGCAGCTGGGAGGGCTGGCGCAGGCTGCTGCGCTGCGGCCACACAGCACCGCAGGAGCAGCTTTACCTGGGGCCCTCTCTGCCGCCCGCGTGTCCCTGGGAAGGTCCTACCCACAGGAGACCCAGCCACGTGTCTTCCAACGCAAAGACCCTTCGGTGCTACCAGGGGAGGAATTCACGGGGAAGCCGGCGTGGCCCTGTGCGGTTCCCCGTGTCCAGGTACACATCCAGTCCTTCTAGGACTCGCAGGTCCCAGCATGGGAATTCAGCCACGATGAGGCTTATTTGAAATCCCTACACACCGCTCCGTAATTAAGAACATGAGAGAGGTTTGCTGTTAATTAGCTTTCGTTGACACAATTTTGACCCTCCAAATGCTGCTGCGGTGCAGTCGGTCTCTGAGAAGGCCTGTGGTCCCCTCTGGGGAGAGTTTAATCTTCATTACCGCTTCTGCGTTAGCCTGGCGCTCTGCGTTATTTTCTCATTAACGTGCTGGCACATCAGAGCTGCCAACTAAGGAAGTAACGTATTTACACTGGATGCTGTTAGGAAAATCCAGCACTTTCGTATGATGCCCTAGCGGCTCGGAGCGCTGCTGCCGAGGCGTCGTGGCTGTGGCAGATGGGCTGGTGGTGGCAAGCGACGGTCATGGAAAGCAGCTGGTCATGCTGAACTGTACCGGGTTGGTTCCTCTGTTCATCTCCTCTGGCTTCACGTGCGCTCGTTGCTTCAGGCTGCTGGAGTTTCTGGGTCCTGCTGTGGCTGAGTTCCTGCTGGTGCAGTTAGAGCAGCACCTGCGTAGCTCTGTGCAGGGACACAGCCTTGGTGTTGGGGACTAGTGCAGGCTTCCCAAGTTGTGCAAATCGGGACATAGCTCTGTGTTTTTTCACCCAGGATGAAAGGGGAGAAAGGCAGTGGAGGCTCCCAGAGAGTCATTATACCAAAGCGAGGAGAAAGTGGAGACCCTCCAACAGGTAGTTGTTACCCTCCACAGAGAGTGTGATGATTCCAGCACCAAGAAATCCCACTTAGCTGCCCTGTGAGCTCCCTGTACCGTATAACCTGGGAGGAGGGCTGTGGTTACCCTCCTATCACTCGCGTGCTGCTGCCGGTGGTTGCTTTCCTGTTTGTGCCACGCTCCTGGCACAAGAACAACACCGCTGAGAGGCACTAAAGTCTGGTGGTTGTTGTGACTCCCGGCCGCAGCTCACAGATTATCCCCCCTTGGTGAGGGGATAATGTTACCTCCCGAGGGTCAGCGAAGGAGTGGGAGGAAGAGCCAAGAGGCCAGGTCTTCCATCTGCTTCCTTCTGATGTTCTCCGCTGAGCAGAACACGCTGGTGGCTGCATTTTGCATTGCCTTCAAGGCTGCAAACATGGAAGGGAAATAAAAAGAAACAAAACCCATGGTTTTTTAAAAGAAACAGTTTTTCGAGATCTTGTGCATGAGTTTTGAATGTTTCAGACTGTTAGTAATATTGTTGGCAAATGCTGCTGTGAATTGATAGATGGGTTGCGAGTTTCAGTGGCCGCCTAGATTGGAAAACACGTGGTAGGTTTGACTCGCCAAATGACCTTGGGATGCGCTGGCCCCATCCCTTAAGTTTAGCAGCAAAGGTCAAACCTGCTTTTGGTGGAACCCGGCACAGCTGCAAGACTGCATTAGAGGAGCTGTGTATGGCCTTATCTATGCCTTTGGGAAGAGAAGAGACATAAATACAGTCAGTCCATCACCAGAGTGCCTGTTGCTTGAAGGATGTAATGTCTCAGCATCGTTTAGACTGGGGTGATGGGGGAAAGAAAGGAGAGAATCAGATGGGACGCTTAAAACATCTCAGTATCATTGGAAATAGCTTGTTTCTGGTGGAACAGTTACTCTGGACCTGGGGAAGAAGCAAGCTGCAAGAGAAAGGTCATGATTGTTTGGTCAGTTAGCCAGAGGAAGCTCAAAAATGTGAGGAGTCACTGTGTAAATGTGGTACATGTGGCCCGTGAGGAAACCTGGACGGAACTGGATTCATTTTCAAGTTGCTTCCTCCTTTCTTCAGCTGCTTTGCATGCCCCGGGGCTTTCCATTTGCTTGGTTAGGTTGCCATTGGTGCAGGTACCTCAGACCTTCAGCGTGTGCAAACACGGCCCTTGAATCCGTTGCTTGGATTCCAAGTTTAGCTGTTGGGACACATGAGCTCTGCGGAATGCTTCTAATCTCCAAGGGGATGAGAGTAGTTCTGATGATCAGACTGATGATCAGTAAATACTTCCTGCCAGGCACAAGCAGAACGCCACTTCTGCCATAGCATTTGCTGAAGGACTGAGCTTGTTCAAACTAGGGTAGGGAAGAGAAAGCTTTTTGTCTGCAGAAAATACAGCTTTTCCAGTTCCAGCAAGATATGCGGGACTCCCGGGGGGGTGGAAATACTGCTTTTTGGAGGACCTTTGGTCAGACTGCAATTCCCCTGGTGCTGTGTCGGTTTATCTCTTTCCTGAGGTGGGGAGAACGTATTTTGGAGATCTCCAACTAAGCTGTATCGTCCGGCCCTTGAGAGGGAGAGGGCAATCAAGGCACAATTCTCAGGAAATATCACAGCCATGTTTCCATGTGCATATATATTTGAGAGGAAAAACTGTCGTCTTTTCATAAAACAGCATAGTAAAAAAGGACTCGAGCCCCCTTTTCTGTTTAACACCACAGAAAATTTTTGATGATGCCTACATGTTGACAGTATTATATTCATTACTGTAGCAACCAGGGCCAGTGGTCGTCAAACACGGCCAATTTTGATTGTTTGGGTATTGTCCCATTGAGAGAGAGCCTCCATCCCAGTGGGTTAACAATTCCAATATTGGAAAAGTAATCCTTGCAACGAGGTTGCTGCTGTGGAAGGGAAAGGGCAGCTGCATCTCCCCTGCTGCCACGGCTGCACCTTAGGAAAAGGGAGTGTATGTCAGGAATGTCTAGACAAGGTGGAAAACTTATTACAAGTATTGGGGAGGGAGAAAAAAGGAGTAAAAAAAAAAGAAGAGAAACAAAAAAACACTAGTTTACATGATTATATGCTGCCTAAAGAAGACAGGCTGAGATTATATAAGTCTCTGGGGAAGCTCTGCATGAAACAATTCTATGTTCAATTAGGTGCATTTTTTCTTAAAAAAAAAAAAAAAAAAAAAAA
>VZSV01000005.1:952336-966253 GCA_013398735.1 Nothocercus julius
TTTTTTTTTTTTTTTAATCTCTGTATGTGCTGCATACTGAGAGGGAAAGAGACAGCAGAGAATAGGATGCGTTTGACATGTGTCAGAGATATCAACAGCTCCAGTGACAATTTTAAGGAAATTAAATGGAAATTAAAGGGAAGCATTTTAGAGCAGAAGCCCCAAACGCACTTAAAAATACAGAATATCCGAAAAGCTCGATGTCTGTGAGCAGTGGGAGATGGGCTCCTTTCGTGGCCAGTGTGTTACCCCGCGGGGGCCTGAGCCCAGGTCAGCACTGAGAGCCGGTGACCTGATGTATCCAGGGCTGTCCCGGGAGTCGCAGGAGCTTCAGGGCGGGATCGTTCATCCCGACAGGCAAAACCCCTTAAATCCCAGCATGGTCTGGGGATGGAGAGAGAGCGTTGGGTCTCTTGGGAATTGGTTTATCAGCTTTCTGTGGGGCTAAACCCCTTCATGTTGTGGTCTTTCTGATCACCCGTCTCAGCTGGTCAGAGGTGTTGGCAAGATTGGATTTCGTGGAGTTTCTCTCCTCGCTGTCCTGCTCCGGGGACCAGGGGGTGGCTCCAGCTCCTGGCTGTGCTCTTCACCCTTACTTCAAAGTGATGCTAAGGGGGTCAGGATTTCTCTTCCTCTCCTCTGCTGCCTGTGCTTGAGGCCTGGCATGCCCTTTGGAAGGTGCCTGGAAGTGAAACTCCACCAGTCCAGCCTGACATCCTTAATTCTCACAGTCTTGCAAAACCATAACACACAGAGCTGGGTGTGCCCAGTGCTCTTCAACTAAAATCAAATGAGACTTAGCTGTCATCACACAGCCGTGACTCCACACGGCCTCTCTTTCATCAGGGCCCTTCTTTCATTTCTCTGCTGCCTTCTTATTTCAGTCTCTGGTCCCATCGTGGGCGTTTCTGTCCCCCTTAGCTATAGCAGAGGCAGGCATTATATGACCCTGCTGCTGCTACTTTTGGAGTCCCGCTCCCACGAAGTGTGGAAGATCACGGAGCAAGCGTAGCCCGACACAGAGAGAGGGCCCGCGGAGATCCACGCCGGGGTACAAGCAGGAGAACAGTAAGCATGTTGTCTAAGGAAATGAGAGGAAAAAAAGACTCGAGCATGTTTTCATTTCCTTAGGAACACGTCCCAGAGGAAAAAAAAAAAACACAAAGGGATGAGTCATCCACAGAGGATGTTGGCTTCTCTGAGTTGCAGCTGCTAGTTTTTAATTCTGTAAATTTAATTGACCAGACAAATAAATGAAAGAGGAGGAATGACTGGATAGGATGCGTATCCCTTTCTGTGGCATAACCACCTTTCTAGCAAGGATGCATGAGCTTGGCCATTGGATTTCGGGTCTCTGAGCTATGAGTTGCTTGTGTAGAGGTGCAGTTTGTGCACACAGCTCTGCAGGCTTCAGGCAAGGCCTGGGGGATTGTACAGTATCACACTGGCAGGAAAAAAACAGTAGGAGTAAATTTAATTTTTTTCCTCTTTTTTTTTTTTTTTTTTTTTGCATAAAAATATTAAGATTAATCAGTATCCTTCAGACAAAGCCCTAGATACAGAACAGAGATGATGCAAGTTGGAGGAGCAGTTGATTCACCAGAGGGCTGTGCTGCCATTCAGAGAGACCTTGACAGGCTGGAGAAATGGGCGCGCAGGAATGTCATGAAGGTCAAGAAAGGGAAGTGCAAGGTCCGGGGAGGAATAACCCCAGGCACCAGTAAACACGGGGGCCTGACCTGCTTGAAAAGGCCATGCAGAGAAGGGCTGGGCGCTCCCCTTGGACAGGCCATACGTGAGCTGCCGATGCGCTCTTGCAGTAAAGACGGCCAGCAGCATCCTGGGCTGCGTTAGGAAGAGTCTTGCCAGCAGGGTGAAGGATGTGGTGCTTCTCCTCAACCCTGGCGAGACACGTCCGGAGCACTGGGTCCTGTGTGGAGCTCCCTGGGATGCGGAAGATGAGGGCTTACTGGAGCGAGTCCAGTGAAGAGCCACAGGGGTAATGAAGGGACTGGCAAAGATGGGGAAGGGCTGAGAGAGCTGGGAGTGTTTAGCCTAGAGAAGGCTCAGGGGGAATCTTATCCAAGGGCACAAATAAAAATGCAGGAAATTTCATTTAAACATGAAGAAAAGCCCTAAGGGTGAGTGGTGCAGAATACCAAAATAGGTTGCCTGGAGGTTTTGTAGAGTGTACCCTTGGAGGTGCTCAAAGCTGGACTTTTTCCTGAATAATCTGGCCTATGTGACTGTGCTTGAGCAAAGGGGTTGGACCAGATGATCTCTAGAGACCCTTCCAAACTCAAGGATTCTGTGATTCTGTGGTGTTATTCCTAGCTGTTACCACTAAATAAGCTTTTCAAATGTCAATGAACTAAATAATCTAGTTAAAGAACTAAAATGATTCTGTATTTATATCAAGGTTGTACTTCCTTCTCCCTGGGCTGGAGTGGCTTAGCTGAATCTAGACAGCCAGTCTGTCCATTGGAAAAATAGCCCTTATGCATTTCCTCGAAGGTCCTCCCTTTGGCACGCTCTAAGCAGTAGAAGGTAAGGCGCTGTAACACAGAGCAAAGTGAGGGAGGTTTTATGATCTTTATGTCTGGAACCTGTTTTTGTTATGTGAATAACAACAGAAGAGCAAGGCTGTAGCAAGATATTTTCCATATGTCAGGTCAGAACATCTTCAGTTATCATCCAGTGTCCTGTGCTTTGGCTAGAATGAGTACAGAAGACGTTTTTTGAGTGTTTATGCTACAAGTTGCAGGGATTTGGTTGCATGTACAACAAGGGGCTTTTGGCAAAGGGGTACCAATACTTCAAATACAAATATAAACTACTTAATTGGAGAAGGAAGCAGTGTGGGAGGAAGAAGGCAGCCAGTATTGTGAATTGTTCAATCTGTACTGTCAATCTGCTTGTTTTTCCAGTGCTTCATATGACTTTGAGGCTAGGATTTCAAGGTCTTACTGCATTAGTGATGATGGGAAGATGAGACTGTGTTAATGCTTGGCACCGTCTTCAGAGCATTTAGAGAAGTAGTTTCAAAACCTGACCGCGGTGCCGGGACTGAGGAATAAGGCAAGGGATTCTCAAAGGCCAGGCTCTGCTCATGAAAACATGAGGCTAGTGAGGTCGCTCCAAGAGCGTGTACAGACAAGTCAAGGACTCAGCTGGCCAATTCTGTAGAGTTGAGGCTAAGTGGAGAACTCAAAAAATGCATGAAAAAGGCATCACAAAATGAACCAACTTACGAGAAAAAAAACCCAGCTCTTGCCTTGGAAGACCTTGCACTTCCCATCTAAACCAGTAGTTGGGAACAAAAGCTTCTCCTGCACATGTTGTTCTAGGTTTGTCCACTGTGGTGTTTCCTTTAAGGCCACTCTGTTTCTTTTTGTTCTGTGCTGGGATGCTCCTTGGCAGAAGAACCAATACTGTGGTGCTGGTGACGGTTGCGCTTCTAGAAACCTCCAAGTAGAAACTGTGAAAAGGTGAGGATTCTCCATAAAATAAGTTTTTTGAAAGCATGGAGCTGTAATGTAGCAGAAAACAGCTTTACAGTAATTTGCCTTTCTTGCTGGAAAGGCTTGGCTGCGTTTCTCATGGAGCTCACAGGACTCAACATGAGCTCGCGTTGTTTTGTTTACCTTGCTTAACACAAGAAGAGTAGACATACCCTGCTGCTCTCCTTGTGGGTAAGAGGATATAGCTTTCTAAATGCAATGTGGAAGTGGAATATAGCATCCTCATTCCTCACCTCCCCCCAGCGACCTCCTAAAGACTTCTAATTGAGATAAAATACAAACTACTGCCACTAGTACTTGAGAGCCAAGGATTGCCTTGCAGTTAAGGCAGATTTGGCCAAGAGTCTCATGTTCAGTCCAAGCTCTGCTAGCAGCAGTCTGTGACACTGACAAATAATCTTTTCTTGGTATAAATATGTACGAATTCCACCAGCTCATACTTCTCTATAATTAAAGCTAATCACGTCCCTTGAATATTTTGTTGAATTGGGCTCTTCTAAATACTTCTAGGGGGCCGCAGCAGCAGTAGTGTGGGAAATGCCAATGCACTCGCAGCTGTGGCAGTCAAGGTGTTAAAAGATGCTGTTCTGACACTGCTCTCTGATATACTGCTCTTATTTCTGATAGCACTAATGGTGCTGTCAGAGAAAACTCGGACAAATGGAGAAGACGTTATTCAGTCTAGAAAGAAAATTACGATGGTCATAAGTGAGAGGGGAAAAAAGATTGAAATTCCTCCTGTCAGGCACCTCCAGACCTACTGTACTGTCTCATTGGCAGCCTCACAGGGTGTTGGGCAAGACCTGGACATTAACGAACTCTGTGTGTTTTGGCCTCTGCATTTTATACTTAGTTATATAGTTGCTGTGTATCTGTAAGTTAGAATGGCACCAAACGGTTTTTCCCTTACAATGTTGGCATTCTTCCACAGGAACTAGTGGTAGTTTTCCATAGTAGAGAAGAGTGGCAGTAAAACCTGCTTTGGTTATTTTGTCTCGCCACGAGTTGCATATTCTGGGGATCTGGAGGAACATGTAATTCCAAGACTTGAAGCTAACGCAAAGCTGAGTCGAGCCTCTGTCGGAATCAAGTCACAGAGCCTACAAGGTGCTGGCTGGTGCTCACGTGTGGGCTAAGGCTCCCTAGATCCACCCTCTGATAAAGCCTTGTGAGAACACGACTATGAACACGCCAACTATTGCTCGAGAAGGGGCAGCGCCCCAGAGGCGCCTGCCCTGTACGCGCGGCCTGTCCGCTGGCGGTGATGGAAACGGATCATAAAACGCGTGAGGTTCCCGGAGGATGAAGTGCAGTAACAGAAGCTGTTACAGGTACTGGTGACTTGGTCAAGGCGTGTGTGCTGTCATGGGAGGAAAAGATTACTCAGTGTTTGTGAGGGTTAAAAGTGGAACGGAAAGCAGGGCTGGGCCCCATCTCCCCTTTACCGAAAATGCTGGGTTTGAGATGGGGGGGTTTGAACCTCCCTCTCAAGTATTGCGTCAGGAACAACATCTTTCTTTTCTGTTCATTTAGACAGATTTCCCCCTGATTTTTCGCAAGGGTCAGATTACCTTGGCAGGTGAGTGGGGCTGCAGGTGTCTGGAGCTGCAAGCTGCAAACAGTCCCTACAACCAAGGCTCTGTTCTCCTTTGACTTAGCAAGGAATGTCTCCTCAAAATACTCCATCTTCTGGTGCCTGCTGATTGAGAGGAAAAAGCACATGAGGACCAGGCTTGCTGTAGCTCTCTGCATGATTAGCTTTGGATGCTAGAGGTGTCTTTCAAAGGGGAACAAGAGCCAAATTTTCTCTTTCATGGGACTTCTGAAATTTTTATTTTTTTTTTTTTTGCTTTAAATCAAAAGTGAATCACAAACTTGGCTTTATGATGAAAGTCCTGAAAAAAATAAATGGTTGTAGCATATTCCTTCTCATTCCAACTGCATTTTCTTCTCCTACAGACATGTAAAAAGTAAGCAATTCAAAACAAACCTTGAAATATAAAAACGAAGGAATTGTTACAAGTATGCCCAACAGAAGGTTTCAATTTCATTTTTCCAACTGAAAGTTTAAAGTCGTCCTTCTGCAGAATAATGGTTTTGATGAGTCAGTGTTGCCCTGCCCAGACCTCTTCAGCGATGGTGTTTGAGGTTGGCGTTGGATCAGGCTCCGAGGAAATCAGCTTTCCTGTGGGCTCGTTACTCCTTAGGTGTTGCCTCTGCTGTTGCCTTCATCTTGCAAAGCCCTTCTTCAGCCCCCGGTACTCATTTGTGCAAACTTCTGCTGGGCATGCCTCGGTGCAGGATTCTTTAAGAATAGGGCTCCTTTTTGGAATTAGAATAACTCATTAAGGCCAAGTCCTCCTGGGAAATGTAGTTTGTGCAACCACAGACCATGCGGACCTGGAAGCAGGTGAGTGCAGGGCTGTCACTGAGGGAAATGCTGCAGTCAGCAGAGTGAGAGTAAATTGGGCAGGTGTTGTCTGGGGTGCTTAAAGCTGAGTTTGGGGAGCAGCTGGGACTCCTCCTTAGCAGGATGAGCCAGCTCTGCCTTTCTGAGAGGGGGCTCTGAGGTAGAAGGCACCTGTGTGTTGCACATCACTTGCAGCACCTGAGCCTCCTTAGAGGCCTCAGGCTTTAATTCAGGACACCATGTGGAAGTAAATTCATTTGTAAGGGAGCTGCTGCAAGGGAAGGAGTTGGTTTTATATTTGGCTGCCTGCAACTTAGCCAGCACCTCGGAAACCCAGGAGCCCGAGTTGTGGACAGCTGCCTGCTAGCACAGGTGGAGGCACCGCGGTAAGGGTGGTGTTGCCAGGCTCACCAACCCCCTCCTGGTAATGTGTCTGTTATTTCATTAATCAGGCAGATTCACTGTATGGATGCTGAGAGAGCTGATTTATTTCAAGCTGGGTCCCTAGGTTAGGATTTGGTCTCTTTGCCTCCTGCTCTGTTTGAACTAAAAGGAGAGAGAATTGTGTGGAACCCACGCAGACGCAGTTAATCCTTCAGCTGAAGGACCTCGCGGGGATGTGAGCGCGGAGCTGCGTGGAGGCGCCGGACACTCTCTTAAAAGGCACTCTCCAATTTATTCCAGAAGCGGAGGGCGCGGAATTGCTGGGTGCAGCCGGAGCCCGGCCTAGCTGATCCCTAACCCCGCGAGGCGCCCAGAACGCAGCTGAGTTCTGGCCACGTAGCCAAGGGAGGGCCGCGGGCTGGGGAGGGTCGGCAGCCTCTGCCGTGGCGCCTCGTGGCTGCTCCTCATCTGCAGTGTCTGAGCTCCGCAGAGGAAGGATCCTAGAGGTGAAGGGCGAGCGGAAGCGGCTCCTGCGCGGGGATGCCGTTGTCATCTGCCGCAGGCGCCAGGGCGCCCGGCAGCGTCGCGGGCGCTGTGTGAATAACGCAAGGCGGAATATCTTGTGCTGCCGGAGGCCGTTGCAAAGGGGAGGCTGCATGTGGGGATCCAGATTCCCACTGCGTGGGCATTAAAGATGAGGCTGTGGAGGAATCCTGCCTCTCTGCTGACCACAACCGGTCCCTGAGAGGTTTGCCTTGGGAAAGACTTCAGGGCGTTTTAAGCTGGCTTTTTTCCCCCCCTGTAAATCTATTCAGAATATCTCTTTATTAAGCAAAGACACGTCAGGGAGGTGGAGTTTAGCGAAGCACATTCCAAAAATAGCTTTAAATGGAGCACAACATGCTTGGGTTTTAACGAGGGGGTTCGTAGGAGCCGGCAGCTTTTGGGGCGGCGTGGAGAAGGCCGGCCCGGCCGTTCGCCGTCCTCGCGGAGGCCGAGGCGGCTGCCGGTTCGGTACCGGGAGCAGCGGCGGTTGCCATGGAGATGGGCTCTTGCTGCAGCTCCCACCTGACGCTGCCGGGGCCCAGCGTGGTCCTCGTGGCGATGCCGCAGCTGTCACGGAGCCTGACGGAACCTAAACGTCTGTGAAGCTCCGAGAGGAGATTTCCCATCAGAAAGTGTGCGCAGCGTGAGACGATGCTCTGAGCTCTAGATCCAGGCCTGCGAGGAGACCGAGTTACGCGAAGCAAATCCCGAGTAACCTTCTCGGGCTTTGTAAGCCAAAGAGGGACAAATGAAACAGTGCGTCTGGTTAGACATTTCGGAGTTCCAAATGTGAACAACAAGTCTAATTTTCTAGCCTATGGCATGACCTAGAACAAGTCTGTGCAGAGCCATTTCCTTCAACCTCAGGGATTCAATCCAGCCTCCACGGAAACTGTAAAAACCTTGAGAGGGGTTTGGGGGGCCGCAGAGCTCACTCTGCGGAGCCACAGCCTGGGACGACTGGGTGCCCGAGCCGTCGTGGTGCTCAGAGCTGGACAGCCCGGTGTCTCCGGGCTTCACAAGGCTCCTTCTGCTGCGCAGAGCAGTCTCTCGGGTGGCTGGGAGTTATCCCAGGCTGTTCTGGATGGTGGGTTTAGTCCATGTGAGCAATGCTGGCGCCCTGTGCCAGCAGTTTTTGTGACCCTGCCCGAGATCGACCTCGCCTGGGTTCTGGTCTTGTTGCCTCTGTAGTGGAGGATTTGATGCAAATGAAGTAAGTGTGGGAATTCTGCTCCCAAAGGCATGTCCTATTGCATCCTCCAAGGACACATGGGCTCTGTCCCCTGCATTCCTCTGCCCAGGCTCTGGGTGGGTTATGGATCCCTAATCCCATTCTGGCTGGATGCACAGGGTAACTATTGTTCCCTGGGTGGCTAACGGGGATGCAGGGCAGGGATTTCTCTGCCCAGATGCCTTTTGTCCTGCTTTTTGCTGCAGTCTTGGTCTCCCATAGCAGCTTAGGTTTAAACATCTGGTACTGAGAGTTATGGGGAGATCTGAGTCTCCCATCCAGACAGCTTTATTGTGTTTTTCTTAGGCATCCTTATAATGTCTTCTGACTCAGATTTATTACCAAAGAATCGCTTGGCTCTGATACTTTGGTCATTCACAGCCCTTTAATCGAAACGCTCAGCAGTGTTATAACTCGGTTCCCTGCTATCTGGGCGTCTGTGCTCGGTCCTCGCGAGCTGCCGCCTCTCGGCGCCGCGGCGGAACCCGTAGCAACCGCGCGGCTGCAGCGCTGGCGTGGGCAGACACACGGCTTGTTTCTAAAATTGTCTCCAGGAGCCTTTTGCACAGCTCCGCGTCTCCCAGGAGGACGAGCCGGGTGGTATTTTATATGGTGTCACTGTTTCTTTAGCTAATGAGGGAGGAAAAACCAGGGAGCTGGACTCCTCGGCACTGTGAAACAGCTGTCAGCAGGCTGCCCTCCGCGGGCAGGGATGGGCCCGGGCGGTCGAGCCGGGCTCTGGAGGGTCCCTGACCATCCCTGGCTCCTGTTGGAGGCCCCTGTTCCTGCCCGCCTGCAGCGACCGTCTTCTCGAGTCTCCCCTCTGGAATAACTTGCCCACAAAAGTGTGTTTCCCTTCCTCACGGCCTCCCCTCTAATGTGGGCTTCTTCCCCTTGTAGTTTTTATGGGACGCTGAGGGGAGCAGTGAGAAGTTCCTGTCTGAAGGAACTCGGCTGGAGAGCAGAAAGCACAAGGAAAACAATGAAGCGTCTTCCTGCCCCAACTTCTAGCTGGCTCTTTTGACTTCAAATGCCAGCTGCCATCGTTTCCACATGGACCCGCCACATGAAAAGCACCACTAAACAGTCCTCCGAGTTTCTCAACAAGAAACACAGCAGCTAAATATATTTAATATGTGGGTATTGTTCATCTTGGCTTTAATTTCCTGTTCTCAAGAGGCTTAGGAATTTAAACCCATGAATCATTACTGAAATTGTTAGTGCTTGTAGTCTTTTTCAGAAATGGAGATAAAGCAGCTGATATTAATGGCAGCTTAGCACAAATTTGACTATAACAACTCGATGAGAAGTTCCCTGCCATCCCAGAGATGCCACTTGGTTTCTAAAGGTGAAGAAAAGTGCCAGGAAGCCGCTAGGGGAACGAGATGAGTCTCACAAGTAAATAAGATACTACTCATTAGCAAAAACTAACCATGAGATTGAATCCTAGGCCAAGATGAAAAGACCTGGAGAATTCATAGAAAGATCCTAATTAGTGATTGTAATCAGGAGTGAAATGAAGACTACTTGGCGGTTTGTTTTCCTTGTTTATTTGGTTTTAGTTCTGGAATGTCATAGAATCAGTAATTTGGGATGGAAGTGACTTCTAGAAGTCTTGTCCAACTCAGTTCTCAAAGCAGGGCCAGCTGCCGTGTTGATAATGGGGCTACCCAGAAGAAAGAAGTTTGGCTGGTTGGTTTGTGTCTCTGGGTAGTGCAGGAGCAGGAAAGCAAGGCAGCTGCAAGGCCTAGGTGTTCCAGGAGATGTAAAATACTTGGAAAGAGTAAACTTGGTCCTCTTAGCAGCCTTCGTGTAATGACTGATACATGCACACGTGCTGTTCTGGGTGAAGGCTCACAAGGTAAAAGGGTTAAGCTACGCTAAGAGGAAGGAAGACCAGCAAGAGACTGAAGAGAGGCCCGGAACTAAAAATACTAAGAAGAGAATGAGTCAAATCTAGGTGTTGCTTGGGTCCAGAGTTATGTCTTTTGTATAACACTGTACACTGCCTTTCTCAAAAATGCCAGTAGGTGCTTGAACTCTTGGATAGCTCAGGAGCGCTGGGATTTTCCACAGCAGATGCGTAACTCCAGCTCCATCAGGCAACGGCTGGAAAATAACCCATCCCTAGAAAATTGCCCATTACAAGAGGTCATCTTGTTGGAGGGTTGGTGGGAGAGTTCTCAACATACATCATAGCTGGAAGGATATCCTGGTTGTCTGTCATGGCAGATGAATACAAAAGGATTCAGGAGGGACTGCTGGCCCATCCAGACAGGGTGAAGTGGGAAGGGCAGGGGGTGTGATGGCTCCTGCTGCCTTGAGAGGTTCCTCTCTTTTTAACTAAGGACCTATGTGCCCATTTTGGTCTGTGTGACATCACTCTGAATTCAGAGTAAACCTTTCTTGGCCTGCTCGTTCCTGGTGACCTATTTTTAAGGAAAGGTCTCTCTGACTCCTTCCCTCCTCTGTTCTTCATCGTCAGTTGATGGAGTCTGTAAGGTTCCACCCGTGACAGCATCTCCTGCGCTCACCGAGCGCTCCGGAGCCGCTCCTGCTCTGGGAACAAGCGCTCGCAGACCCGGAACACGTCAGGCTCTGCCTGAGCCTCTGGGGCTGTCTCTGCATCTGTTTGTTTAATGACGCGCAGCAGCTTCAACTCTGACTTTACAGCCTCGGGACAGGGATCCGCTCTGATGTTCAGGCCAGCCAGCTCTTCTTCTGAGACGAGACTGCGCCTGGTGCCGCCTAGGCCAGAGACGGTTCAGAATTCCTTGTCTAAATCGCTTTATGGTTTCAAGTGTTGTTCTCAGATCTCCAGGATTCACAGAAAGCTGGCACAGGCCTGTTTTCTCCTGAAGTAAGGGGCCGCCCTCAAAATCCAGAGGCCTCTGCTTGATCCAGCGAGCAGGATGCTGCCTTGCACTTGGGCACCAAGGACCTTTAGCTGGCTCTGCCACTCCAGCCTTGGCCAAGCACCCTTCACCTGCTGTGCACGTGTAGGTGCAGCCGGAACACTCAAGCAGCGCGGCCTTTCACTGGCAGCCCTAGTGTCTGCAGTCTTCTGTAATGCTGAATGTAATGCTGTAATCGTGATGGTGACAATCTTATATGGCTTGTGGAGCCGTTAGCAATGGGGGAAATGTGACTTGCTGTGTTTACCAAGCCATCCGGAGCTATGGCAAAACGGGCCGCATGGGACAGCAGGGAGCTGCCCTGTATCCCGTGAAGATCGGGTGGTTGTGGAGGAGCGAGGCAGAAACAAGGGAAAGGGAGGCCAAGCCTGAGGTGCATCCCCTTGTAGCAGGTGCCCGGCAGGAGCTGCACGCGGAGGGAGCAGGGGAGCGCGCGAGCAGAAGCAGGGCAGCGCTGCTAAACGCT
This sequence comes from Nothocercus julius, assembly GCA_013398735.1. Lineage (NCBI taxonomy): Eukaryota > Metazoa > Chordata > Aves > Tinamiformes > Tinamidae > Nothocercus > Nothocercus julius. The sequence continues at coordinate 963,810 of VZSV01000005.1, forward strand.
GAGTGCCCAAAGGTGCCTGGAGAAGGCCAGGAGTCAGAGTCACAGTCGTGAGGCTTTGGGGAACGGAGACCTCTGTGCAGGGCTGCTTCCAAAGTGCTCCTTTTCCAGCAGAAAGCTGTGTGGCTGCTCTGCACCAAGAGGCTGAGGCTGCCCAAGGGTAGAGAAGCAGAGCCGTGCCCTCCTGCTCAGGGAGGGTCCCACGAGGGTGGTGGAGCAGGTGGAGAGGCAGCTCGTGCGCAGCTGCGTCGCTCTGGCCCTCCTTCACTCCCTCGGCCAATGCCTTCCCCAAAAGCTTTGGTTTTAGTGCCCCATAAAACGAGGGGAAATGCCCTCCTCCTGGGAGGGAATGAGGGAAATATTTGGTTTGCCTGTGGTCCCTTGTTAGCAATTTCCTTCTGTTTGTTTTGGAAGGGGAGATCATGTGTGGCAATTCCAGCTTGTTGCACCTCACACTGCATTGTATAGGCAGACCAAAGATATTGCCCAAGCAGCTGGATTCTGTGCACAGGCCCTCATACCAAGTGTGACCCTAGGCTCTCATGTGCCACCCAGGGCATGTAGACAGGATTTTCTGAAACAGGTGACACAAAAGTTTTCCAGAAGCCCCAGCTTGCCATAGGAACAGGTAAAAGACGTTTACGGGGCCCTGGAGAAGGAGCAGAGGGTTGGGAATGGCAGGGAGAGGTGTCTGAGCTGCTGTGCCATGGCTACACCTTGGCCAGCCAGGTATCCCCCTCTGTGGACATCTGCTGTTGCTGGTGCCGGCCGCGGGAACACAAGCCCTGAGCTACTGAGGCGGGTGGAGCAGAGGGGAGAGGGGGGCAGAGCGGCACCTGAAAGGACACGGGCGGGCTCCCTTCCCCGGCGCGACGGAGCAGCAGCGCCTTCCCGTTCCGAGCCGCCCGTTACCCCGCGTGGGGCTTAGCACGGCAGGGACCGTGCGGAGGGGCTGCCGAGACTCACCAAGGGCTGAGCAGACTTGTCGTTCGCTGGGTGGGAGGCAGCAAAAGAGCCGTAAATGAGAACTGCAAGGTGGAAGCCTCTGCTTGCAGGCGCCGGCCCCGCCGACCGGACTGTGTGCAGGGCAGGCTGCCCCGCTGGCTTTGCTGTCTTGAGGGCCGGCGGGGAGAGGGTCGGGTATAAAACGTTCTCTTGCTTTGCCTGGGCCTGCACTGGAGCCTGATTCCAATGGCACAGTGGATTTTTTAAATGAAAGCAGCCTGGAGGGAAGCAGGACTGCGCGTGTTCAAAACCTTCGGAGGGGGAACGGCCAGAGATGCGGTGCAGGGCATCCTTCACTTCCGTAGCATGGCGCCTTTTGCAGTGTATCGTAGATGGATTGTGTAATAAGTTGTCCAAATTCCTCCATATGCATTATGGTAATGGGGGAACAGGAGAGTTTTCCCCCACTGTAAGAGTCTCGCTCTGCTCTGGCTCACCCGAAGGTGCTCAGGAAAGCTGGCTCTTCTTGCCCCTGCTTCTCCCAAACATTTTTCCTTCTCCAAAAGCAGCAGACTATATCTTTTTCTCACACTGGCAGATGGGTTTGGAATACTGTTGCGCACAGGGCTATTGCTGCTACCTGCTATTTTAGCAGGAAAAGGCCCCACGTGCAATACAGAACCAAGCCAGAGGACACCAAGCGGAGCGTGAAAGAGATGACAGAGGTGCAGCGAGATCCTCCTCCTGCCCTCCCTCTTCCTCGCCCTCGGATTCAAGGCGTAGGGGCTGATTTGTGAATGAGGAGCTGAGGCTCATTCAGACGTGGCAGCGGCTGCTGGTGAGAGCAAGTTAGCGACGAGAGGGTAGCGATTCTCCGGAGGGGAGAATTCCTCACGATTCCCTGGTGTGTGACATATGGAAGGAGCCAATAACATTACGGACATGCAGGGCTTTGATCTTCCCCTTTTTAATTTTTATTTGCTTTGCTTTTTTGTTGTCCCTGCTCCGCTCCCGAGGTGAGGGCTGTGTTGCTAAAATCCCATTTTGCAAAGGCCACCATGGCTCTCAGAGCGAAGCACTGACCCACAACGTGCTACAGCGTGTGCTTGGTTTTATTCCTGGCATGTTTTCTGAGCCTTTGAAACACCTGTATGGCTCTAGATAGAGGTAACACAATGACTAATAGTGTAATGTAAGGCCAGTAATGCCTCTACTCTTACTCGGGCAGCCTCTTGCATTACCCTTTCACTTGCATTAGTGTGACAAGACCCCAGGGGCCTTTTGCACCCGCAGCCCCTGGAGTCCTCCAAGAAAAGCTTGGAATTCTGCTTGAGGCCACCATGCTCCCTTGCACGGCAGGTCTGGTGTCCTGCTGTAGTGCTTACGAGGGAGGCAGGAACTCTGCTTATTTGGGGGCAAAAAAGGAAAAACACAAACCCTTATGTTCAGACTTTCTTTGGTGGAGCGCATACGATTTATCTCTCTTTTTTTTTTTTTTTTTT
>VZSV01000005.1:966353-978950 GCA_013398735.1 Nothocercus julius
TTTTTTTTGTTAGAGAAATATACATGGTGTGTTTATTTTTATGGAAAAATACTGATTTGGAGCCACATAGAGAAATTGCCTGAGTCTGTTAATGGGACAGGAAGTTTTGGAAAATCATGTAGAATATTGTGGTGCTCTGTTGAAGATGGTCCCAGCAACCTGCAGAAATTTGGAACAGGAAGCATGCATGGGCAAAGGATCTGTTGAATGTCCGGGTGTAACATTGCAAATCAGGACCTTTGCAGTGTTTTCTATTGCATTTGCAATATTTCATGTGTTTGTCCATGCATTCATTAAAATCCTTGGCGGATTCACTAAAATCCTTGGCTGCTTCATGGGAGTTTGGGCAAAGTGGCAGGGGGCTCGTGCTGGGGCTCGCTGAGCATCCCAGGGAAGCCCTGGGAATGGGGCAGGGAGTTGCCAGTCTGCAGCATGTCCGGACCATGAGGCTTCTTTCTCTGCAGAGTCTATTAAGGGGCTAAAACAAATGGGTGCTTCCAATAATTTTAATATTTAACATTCTGCAAAATTAAAAAAATGCAAATTAAAATCGTTCATCTGTCCTTGAAAATTAAAAGCTAACTAGGGAGGATGGGCTGGCAAAAAGGCCCATACAGACTGAACTCTTAAAGTAATATCTGAGTCTCTCTTCTTTAACTTAGTTTGCCAGAAATTTTTGCTAAGACTTTTTGCACTGATCTTGTACAGGAAAACATTGCAAAATCTTGCATTCTCCTCGGATGATAACATTGTTTCCTGACCAGATCTCATATGGGCCGTGCAGTCCTTTAGCCTCAATTCCTGGGGCTGCTCTACTCAACTATTTGCCTTTTCTACTGGGTTGGACTCCGACACTTCCTACTGGATACAGGGATTGGCAGAAACCACTCGGAGCGTGGAGACAGCGCAGCCCCAGCGCTTGCTGGTCTGGAATGATCAGACCAATGGGGTTATATCGCTTGCAACCTTTAGCTTTTTTTTTTTTTCTTTTCTTTTTTTCCCCCTTAAATCCAGACCTCTGGAGTCTTAATTAGCTGACAGTGAACATAAGCTTGCTTGATACGTGATAGTTTTGATGGGGAAATATAAGCAATGGATGTGGTGACAGGAGGTGTGCAGGAAAAACTTTTTATTTTTTTTATTACTTATTTATTTTTGTCCTGTAGAAAAACTCCAGGATTGATGTCTTTCTCTCTCTTCTTATCCTGAAGCTAAGATGAAAGCTCAAAACTTTAAGTATATTCACAGTGCCCCCAAATCATCACTTAAGAAATGATTTTTATTTATACTACTCAGCTTAAACATGAGTAGCCGCGGTTAATTTGGGTCCAAAACACGCAATTAGGGAGAAGCGAGTTGCCCGGGCAGGGCTGGTCCCGGCCGCGCTCGCTGTGCTGGTGCCGGGCAGCTCCCTCCGGGGGAGAGGCGCCCGCCGGCGCGTAATGGGCTAGGTGGTCTCGAGGGCCCTCCCAACCTTAAGCACGCTGTGATTCCCTGGTGAGCAGGGTCGGTGCTCTGTGTGAGTGCCGGGACCCGCTGGCTGCGGCTCGGGAGCACTTGCTGTCCCAGGAGCAGCCGCCGCTCTGCAAGTCGAGCAGAGACAGGGCAGCCCTGGCTCGGGGGGAGCTGGGTGTTCCCGTGAGCCCCGGCCCTCCAGAGCCCCGGGGCCGGTGGCTGCGTTACAAGGGGTCAAGGAGATCACTGAAAACGAAGGTGTTTCGCTCGGTCGCGCCGAGCCCAGGGTAACCCCAGCAGGGGCCTGTCCCTGTCTGCTTCTCGCCTCGCCCCGTCTTTCCCGATGTGTTTTCTCCGCTTCCCTCCGGAGGCTGGGAGAGGCGGACACCCTGTCTCGCCTTCCTGCCGCCTCTCCTTGCTCAGCGAGAGCCGCGCGCGGGCCCCTGGGCTGGCCTGTCCTCGCTGCCCCACGCGGCGCGCGCTGCTCGGGGCCGCCGTCACGGCCTTGGGGAGCTGCCTCCCTGGGCCCAGGGACCGCCCGCGCCGAGGTCCCGTCGCGGGGTGCGCAGAGAGCCACCGTGAGGTCACGGCACACTAGATGTCATTACCTGCCTGCCACCAAGGGGGATTTACTGCGTGGAACAGCTCCCTGCTTGTTCCTGATCCCGTTATCCAGCACTTTTCCCCCTTTCCTGTCCAGGTCCCTTAGCAGGCCCTGCAGCGCAGCGGCCAGCCCGGGAGCTCCCTGCTTTGTGGCAGCCCCTGCACAAGCGCAACGGGTTGTTGGCCGAGCGTCGGGGGCTCGTCTGGCTCCCGAGCAAGGAGGAGCCACCCCCTGGCCCCAGGGTGCCTTGGAGCTGTGTGACAGGCAACGGGCAAGGGAGACACCGGTCCCAGCTGACTGACAGCACGTACGATGCTTTGCCCTTTGAGCTCTGTGTGCGACTATATATAGGTTTATGTATGTAATGTTTGGCAGGGTGGAACAGTTACACCATTTCCTTTCTGTCATACCTCGTAAAGAAAAGGCTGTTCCCAGGGCAGTTGTTTCTGGAAATCTAGGAATACATGAATGGAGAGTCAGCATGCTGGTGGTGTCCAGGGTGGTTTAGGCAGCCCTCCTAAAGCAGCCCCCAGAGGGCTTAGGATGGTTGGTGCTATTGCAATTTTGGGAGCTGCTGGGGGGTGCCCAAAGCAAACAGCTTCCTGCAGGAAAATACAATATCCCGTATTAGTGGCTGAAGTCTGGAGCCTTCTGTAACTCGCTGTGTCCCCCCCCAGGGCGGTCGCCACGCGGTACCGACAGTGCTCGGAGCCTGTATCAGACGTGGTCTCTGTGCCCTCTTCCCCCGAGCCCTAGCAAGGAAGGATGAGCTCCGTTTGCCATGCTGAGGTGCTGCGAGAGTGGCCTAGTTAATGTTTCAGCAGTGTTTGGAAGTATCTGTGGCATTAAACTAATCTTTATAGCACTCTATAAATAGCTGTTATTTCTTTATGGCAGGTTCGTGGCCATGTGTGTCGGCTGTTGTGATGCAGCCACAGGGCTTTTCCGACTTGATTCCCGGGAGAAGATGGGTGTGTGCGTTTCCTTGGTGCTTAGAAAAATGCTCACCCCATGCTACACGAGAAAACCCTGCCAGATTGTTATCATTAGGAGGGGAGGTGGGACCCATAACACCATTAGCGCCCCTTTCTTGGAGCAGCCTGACCAGGGGAGGCAGTCCAGGAGTGCAGGTGCTCTGCCACCCTGGCCAGAGGGGCAGGGGTCTAGCTCTGCTCCCTGCTTTCTGCTTGATCTCGGTCTCTCTTCAGTAAAACCGGAATTCCTGGGGTGAATCTTGTGTATCGCAGCTAGGGTGATGGCAGCAAAAGTGTGAAATTAGGAACTGGTTCCTTTACTCTCAGCATCTTCAGGAGCACTTCTCCCCACGCCCCCAGAAAAGGTTTTTCTTGGTGTATTGATCCTTGCCCCAGTGAGACAGAAGAAATTCAGCTACCTGCACTGCTTGTGCTGAAAGGTAGCGACAGCATGAGCCGCGCTGTTGAAATCCAAAGCAGGCGACAAGCTGGGAGACAGGCAGGGTTAGGGTGCGTGTGCTGCGTCGCCTGCCTGGGCAGCGTTGGTACGCCGCCGCGCTGGAGGGACGCAGCCCCGTGGCCCAGCGTCTCGGGTGACGTGCCCTGTCCATCGCGCGTGTGCGATGGCAGGAGGCAGTGCCCTCGCGTGCGGGGACGGGGCGTTGGCAGGCAGTGCAGGATGAGCTGTAACCTGGGGCAGTGCTGGGAGGCAGGAGGAAGAGAGAGCGCAGGGAAGGTGGGCGATGCGGGGCAGAGTGTTTGCTTAACCCAACCCATTGGCATAAAACCGGGAGTGCACAGTTCACTCAGAGGTTTCCAAGATGATGAAAACTGAAAGCTGCAATAATTTGTTAGGCACAGAAGGCTCAATTTTGGTGTTTTGCTTTTTGTACTTCTTAAAAAAAGAACACATACGTGTGCAGTAATGTGGTCTCCTTTGTGGGCCCAGAGAGGCTCACCTGGACCAAACTCTGTGGTTTCCTTTGTACACCTGAGTGCCAACCTTTGTCCTGCCAGCCCCTGCCCCCTTTTGGGAACGGCCACTTTGCCAGTGGCCACTGCAGGGACTTCCCCAAGTCTCTGTTGTCCTCTGCGTGAGGACGGCCGCCGCAAAGGCAGTGCAGGAGGGAACCTGAATGGAAGTAGATGAGCCTTGTCCCAGAACTGAGGTATGTGCATGACGACTAATGGCTGGCAAAGGTCAGTCCCTCCGCTGCCTCCCTTCTTTGTTTGTGCCTGTGCCTGGGTAACGAAGGAAAGGCCTGTCCTGTCGCCGCGCAGGAATGGCGGCGCGCTTGGCTGGCCTGAGCCAGGGAGAAGCCCACCCGACACCCACGTGAACTCACGGAATTTGTCAGCAAGCTCCCACCTGCCTTGGACTGCTGACCAGGAGCATCTGCTGAGATCCTCACTGTCCCTTTTCCGTGCCAAATAGTCTGTGGCTGGCAACTTCACTTGGGTTTGCCGGGGCAGACCCAGAGTGCGTGTCCTGACATACTGCAGATGGGTAGCTGCTGAGGACGGGTACGGTTACGCCCCTGTTCCCCTTACTAGTGATCTCTCTGACTTCGGTTTTACATTAGCTGCGCAGGTTAAATGCAAGATAAGAGGAGTAAGTGAAAAGAGATGTGGAGACTGTAAGACCAACCCTATTGCCTGATTGCTAAACAGGTTGGACGCTAGAAGGCTGTGGTCTGGTTTGGGGTGGTTTTACTCAGGCATCTCTACATCAGCTGAAGCCACCATTGTGTTTGAGTGCAAGAAGCTCTGCATAAGCTTTGATGAAAAGAAGACAGGTAAGCTGTCCTCTTGAGCTGGCGTCTTCCAAACTGAGCCGACGCACAGTCACAGAAAGAGTATTTATGAGACTGAGACCACTGTTCTCTGCTGCTGCAGTAGGAAGAGGGCAACTTCTACTCTCACTTTCAGAATAAGTTATTTTTTCCTGGATAGGATTCAGTAGTGTAGAAGTAGGGCTTCACAATGCAGGGACTGTGGTATTCCTGTCTCAGGTGTGAGCATTTGTGTCAGGATTTTCATATTTTCTTACCTTCTCTCTCCTAGTTTCCATTCTTTCTAAAATACATCAAGTATCCCCTTGATGAAGCTTTTCAGAACATGATTTTTGCATGGCTTGTGCAAGTCTGTCTTTCAACCTTTGTGAAGTCCTCACTGTAAGAATGAACTACAGAAGAGACAGATGGTCTGGCAGAAGTCCAGTTACCTAAGAAACCTGGTGCTGAGAACTGATCAGAAGTTGTTTCCTCTGAAGATTGCAGTGAATGGGCCTTATTCTAATAACTGGCTTAGAGACAACATCTAGCTGTCCGTGCTTATTCCTCCCCCGCCATAATTAATCTACAAGGTTCAGCCTGGAATCAATATAAATAACCTTGAGACTCCTCCTTTCATCAAGTACATGACTCCTCCTTCAGAGCTCTGTTAGATCTTGCATGCCTCTTTTTCCCCAGGAATGTTGTAGTGAAAAATCTTTACGGTCTTTCCCTTTCTGTCTTGCCTAAAGCGTCTAGTTGGTGTGTACACCTGGGGAAGCTGGAGTTACTCTGAGGTAACCCATCTAAAAATTGTTCATTCCTTTGTGGGTAGATGATGATGAAGATGGTTTTTCTGTGTACTCATAGTCCCTTCTTGGCCTGGGTTACACCAATATACCTACTATGTGCCCAAGTAGTCTCTATAGGTATGATTTATTTCAACAAGTAGCTGGGGAACGTAAGTTAGTGTGGTGGGTTTTGTTTGTTTTTTTGTTTGTTTTTCCCTCAAATGGGCTAAAACTCTGACAGTAACTGGGTCCCTGCTGTGAAGTGCCATAAATATATTCTATGGTTCAGTGCAGGTGTAATAGGTTGAGCTTATCTTTGAGACCATCAAAGATGGGATTGAGCATTTTCCCACAAGAAGCAGGCTCTTCTGCTCGGAAGAGCTTTCATTTATAGCTGTTTCCTTTTTCCATAGCATGTTTGAAATATCATTAAATTTTCCATCTTGATTCAGAACCAAATCAAATTCTGAGATTTTCTTCAATGGAAAACATAAAGCACACTTGGTTTGACTTGGTTCATTCATGTTTTGATCAAATACTCGCTATTTTTCCTTTCAGGGTTAGGTACACTACATCTCGAACCAGAATGATAAAGTGGGGAAAAAAAAGGTTATGACAGCAATCCCCATCTCAGAGGGGGACAGCAGAGGGACCAAGAGATGCATGTGATGGAGATCCCACACGTTGAACAAAAATTTACCTGAGAGAGACGACTGCTGCCAGCATCCTTCTGTCACAGAGGAGATGATTTAATGACTGCCTAGTATTGTGCTCCATACTGAGGTGTCTGGTACCTGAGTTGATTTTTGGTATGTAGATGAGAGCTGATTTTTCTTTCTGAACAAGGCTATGGCTGTGAACTCTAAGACTCGGTAGACATCTGGCTCCGTTGCCCTTTGCAGCGTGACCTGGTTGTTGGCTGAGATGGGTCTCGTGCATCTCTGTCAAAGCTTTACCTCCAAGGCATCCTCCTTTCTCCACAGTCCATGTTGTCGCCAAGCCTTTTCCTGCCTCGCTGTGATTACCCTTGCATAATTGTTTCACTAAAGCAGCATATCAGAATAATTGAGTGAAATCGGACACTCCCTCTGCAGATGTGAAATTTATTGTCCGCTCGTGCCTTTGTGCTGAAGCTGGGATCTTGGGTTTTAAAAATCCTCCTTCTCCTGGCTACGTGGGAGTTTCCCCTAAAGATGTGGAATGTTTACTGCATACCAACAGCAAGATATTATGCAGACACGAGGCTCAAACACCTACAATTTCTAAACCGCATGTGGCCTGTGTGGATTTCCTTGTGCTGAATTCACATGGAAACACAAACACATGTGGCGTTTTTGTTGCTTTTCTAGGAAATCACTGAGCACAGCCCTGCAAAATAATACTTCCTACTGTTCGATGCACTATGTGTGGGGGAAGGTAGTGCCTTTGTGTCCCGGGCTGCTGGAACCGCGTGCCAAGGCTCATGAGTCATTCCCCCCAAGTGTCTGGCTTTCCAGGAAGGCAAATCCCAATTTTAGAACCTATCAGAGGCTGAAGAGGACTGTGGGGAAATAATAATGGAAAGGTCATCAAATGTTATCAGAACTGGAGGTTTCCAATGGGGATCATGCCAGGAAATGCGTGATTAGAAATAGGAGACACTGTGTTATGTCAAGGCAGCTGGAGGGAGGCCAGCAGCATATGAAGTGGTTTCAGGCTGCTCTGAGGGTGAAGGGAGCTGGCAAGGCGTGCAGAGGGGAGGCTGCAGAAGGAATGTGAGAAATTAATAGCTGGCATCTTGCTATATGTGTTTCATAGCACTACACAGCTATCAACTGTTCTAGTCATCACTTGGATGATGTGAAGGGAAAGGGAGCATCTTTCCCGACTTAGTAGCTGCCAGGTAAATATCAGCATGTTGTGATGCTGCTCAGAGCTTCCCGACCGGCAGGCCGTGTTCTCTCCCGTTGGCAACCAGCGAGGCAGGGCTGGATGGCCCTTGAGGGAGAGGGGTGCGAGGGAGGCACAGGAGCAGCAAGAGGTGCTGCCGAGGCAGGAGGAGCTCATTTCTGGTGCTTTAGACCTGCCTTTGCCACGAGAGACATCTTTTCCCCTTCTCCGTTTCTAGTCAGTAGGGTTGAAAAGAAGGCAGCTTTCAGGGAAAGTGTAAATCCCTTGATTCCCTTGTTGCATATGGCCAGAAGAAGAGTGCTGCACCTCACCATCCTACTAACTGCTGATGTATCCTCTGTTGTTTTGTTCTGTTTTGCTTGATTACTTGCATGAATTGTTTCTTTGGATATGTAGAGCAAAATGCATGTGTGCTACCAGCAGCTGTAGGGCTCCACCCCAGAGATGGCTGCATTTCAGCAGTGAAATCACACTGGAATGCGCTTCTCATCCAAACATTAACCCCACTTAACCTGGAAAAAAAAAATCTTTAAGTTTGTCCTTTATATGAAAAACTTATTAGTCTGGTTTCCTCTAACAGTGGGGCTTAAGTGTTCTGTCTATGTCCTGACCCACTGCAGATGTTTGTTAGAGAGCTCGAAGACTTAACATTAGGTTCCTACTGATTTGGGGAAATGGACAAGATGAGAGAGTGTCTCTTTTCCTTGTCCTTTCCTCTTCCTCTCTTCTTTACTCTTCTTCTTCTTAATTTTATTTGACTCTGAATCTCTTTGATTTCACGTTAGACTTTTCTCCAGAGGTGAGAGAGGAAGAGGAGATACTCACCTTTGTGTCTACAGGTATCACCTTGTTGCAGGAAAGGTGAATGTCCACCTACCATTCAAGTTGAGTATAGTTTTCACTGCTGGAATGGATCAGCCCTAGGGCTAGATCATATCTATTGCTCAGCCACACACTCTGCTCAAATCATGCCAGCGCAATAAGACCCGCTTCTGAAAAGCCATGCCCGAGAGACAGCGAGCCAGCATCCCACCTGTCCTTTTCTGTGTTGCCTTGCAGCTTCATCAGAGCTCTTCCGGTTGGGTTTCTTTCCCTTGTTGCGTCCTCATCCTCCTTTGTTTAAAGCTCAGTGTTTGCGTGCATCTTATCTCACCTGGTTGGCCTCCTTTGCTCCGTGTGCAGACACGTTTCCTCACAAGAGCCCTAACTGCCCAGCTCCTCTTCAAATGTCTTCTTGCTCAACCCTTGAGTTGCTAGTAACACGGAACCGGTATCTACAGTACAACTGCAGCATCGCTGTTCGTGACCTCAATGTGTTAATGACTTGTGCTGCAAGGCTGTTGTAATACTTTCTTATTGTGACACTTGCTATGAGTAAGTAGCTGGCACGTGGCGCTCCAAGAATCATAGAATCATAGAATGCTTAAGGTTGGAAGGGACCTCTAGAGATCATCTAGTCCAACCCCCCTGCACACGCAGGGTCGCCTAGAGCATGTGGCTCAGGACTGCGCCCAGGCGGGGTTGGAAGATCTCCAGGGAAGGAGACTCCACAACCTCCCTGGGCAGCCTGTGCCAGGGCTCTGTCAGCCTCACTGGCAAGAAATTTTTCCTTAAGTTTCTGTGGAACTTTTGGTGCTTCAGTTTGTGGCCGTTTCCTCTAGTCCTATCAGTGAGGACTAAGAAGAGGCTGCCCCATCCTCCTCACTGCCTCCCTTGAGGTACTTACACCTCAAGTATATACCTCAAGAAGCCCGTGGCATGGAACTGCATCCAATTGAAGTTCCTGTGGGGAGTGAGCGTGATATGAGCAGATGCATCTCAGGGCTTGCTGAGGTCAGTGCAAGGTAGTGCGGGCTGCCCGCACACACCGCTGTGCAGCAGTGCTGTGAGCTACCAGGTGGGTTTGCCTCGTAGTTAAGTCGCCAGGAGCATGAGAGATCTTACCCAAGGGGCCAGTCAAACCTGGAGTCTCACTACGCATTTCAGGCCCAAACGCTGCCCTTTTAGTAGGCACGTTTTGCAGTTTGGTCCCATTCTTCCTAGAAACATTGAAACACGCACTGATGAGTTTCAAAAGTAAATAAAACTCTCAAACAGTTTGAACAGTCGAACTGTTTCTGCATTAGGCATGTAGACTTGAGCTGTCTTTTCCATGACCTGTTAACAGTGACAAAGTACAGGCACTGCTGACAGCTCTGGGACATACCAGGACAACTTAAATCCTTTCCAGTGAATGACTTTGGAAATCAGTGTTGCTTCTTTTATGCATCATATTTGGATTTTTCTTGTTATTCTGGCACAGTTATTCTGGAAACACTTACTAGTGCATAGGTGCTAATCACTTTTGACCTAGCATGTTCCTGAAGCTTTAATTCAGTTTTTATTTCAGTTTAATTCAGTGTCTTATTTAGGAAAGGGCTTGAGACAGGGTTGAGAGACCCAGAACTACAAAAGAGTTGATAGCTTCCGAAATGGCACAAGGCCTGTTGGTGACATGCTAAATTTTCTGTTCTTTCAGAAATAAGAAAAAACACGAAGCTCTTAGTATAAAGCTGTTAATGCTGGTTCTTCTATGTGGTGAGCACTTGCACTATGAGGCTGTTCCAAGCAAACCTAAACTGCATCTTCCATTTGCCACTGTTTTCCTTGCAGACAGACTATGAGCCTGTGTTTTAGGGTGCACAACGGGAAGTGTTGAGTACGTCACCAGGTACCACTGTGTCTCATCCAGCGACACGGATTACCTAAGCATAAAGATTGGCAGAAGTTTCTGAGAAATACCTTGCTTTGTGCAGCTTAGGGCAGTGTGAAGCAAGCAATGAAAAACCCTGAAAGGCAGGCTTGACGTGGTGGTACAATATTTTTTTTATCATTAAGTTGATGACTTCTATGTTAACAAACTTGAACCGTGTGTCCTAATGATGGTAAACAGCCTGACCAAAATGCTGTGGAAATCAGAAACTTCAGCAGCAGAGGGGCAGTGCCATATTAAAACATTATATCTGATTAGGTGGAAATCCGTTTGATTGGTTGGGAAAAGCCTAAATGCTTGACTTCCCAGAAGAAAAGATATATTCAAGGTGGTGGGTGAATTCAGGAGAGTATTTTTGCGAGATGTTTACAGTGCCTTCTGTTCACCAACGGCTGTAAAAATCAGCCCTGAATTGTTTTGCATGTGCTCAAACGTAACGAATGTTCATTCCAGGCAGTGCTCGGGGCTCGTGTTTCCCATGCAGCCGGCGCGCTCTTCCTGCATCCAGCTCCTCCAGTTGCAAGCCAGGCACGTCCTCGCAGAAATCAGCGTGGAGCTGTCGCGGAACCTGCGTGTTTGCTGTTTTCCAGGGTGAAGCTGATAAAAGGAAGGCTGTGGCCGCGAATCCCTCTGTGATTTCCTTCTTTCTCCAGGGGTGCTGGCTGTTTTGGAGGTCCATTAGCACCTTGGCAGCTGATAGTCCTTTCCTGCAGAGACTGATTATGTGACACTTTTTTCCAAATTTCCCTGCTTTTTTTATGCGTGTTGCTAGAGTAACCAGCAGTAGGGTTTTGTGCTGCTGACAATATTCTGTGTTGTATGAAGACATAGTTTTGGTCCACAGAAAGGTGTTTGAGACTCCTAGGGCGTATGTGGCTATTTGGGTACTCATCAGTGTATGAATGTGGCACAAAAACTGATTTCAAGAAGGACGGTGATCATTTTGATAAGTGGTCCAGAGTTTTGTTCTCAGTTGCAAGTTGCTCTCATGCTGTCTCTTCTTCCCTTTCCCCATGATGTTCTAGTGAGCCCCAGGAAGAAATAAATCTGCCCCCTTGCACCATTAGGATTTTGATCAAAATTCAGTTCCTTTCCTCAGTTTGACCTTTAATATTTGAAGAGGTAAACTGTCCCTCTGCCCCTTTCATGGGTGCAGGATCATTGATTTTGGTGTTGCTCCGTATTAATAAAAAATAAATAGTCAGTCTAATGTGAATCCCCAGCATTGTTCTGTACGGAGGGATGTGCGGAGATGGAGGAGACACTGAGGGAGCTCTCAGGCCACCTAGAACCGAGCGGGCTGAAATGGCAGCGCTTCCCTCTTCCGTGTAAAGCTCCGTGCGCCGCCTCCCCGTATAACACAGGCCTCCTTTGAGTGGAAGCTGTCCTGGTGAGGGCTTCGGAGGAAGAGGAGGAGGGGACTGCTAATAACACAGTGGTAAACCTGACCTTCTGTGTGTGCCCGAGCCCGCTCTCCCCAAAGCAGTGCATAAATTAACATTCTGGCAAGAATACCGAGCCTGTTTAATCTTCAGTTTGACTAGAAACATTGAGAAAATGTCATGATATTTGATTTCATCTTTGTCTATTTTTGCTGCCGCTGAATGAGGCTCATTGGCCTCCTGGGACCCGAGCGCACCCCGCGCGGCTGGGAGCGGGCGGGGGATAAAGAGGCACTGTCCCTCAGGCATGCGCTCGGCACTCGCGCAGGAAGAGCTTGGTTTTACATTTGAAGGCTGGCTGAGGTTCCCTACTGGCTCTTAATCCGTGTGTTTCTCTGCCTGCATCCCGTGCCAGACCCAGTCCGACCTCAGAAGTCTTGGGGTTTCTGCTTGCTTCACTTACACTTTTGAAAATGTGTAGGAACAGGAGGCTCCAAACTGGCCTGAGTGTGCGTGAAAGATGGGACAAGGGTTATAGCAGATAGATCTTCCTGAAATGATGGAAAGAAATGTGTACTTTCCAGCAGTTTGCAAGGAAACGGAACTCTGGCCCAGTCCAAAGGGGCTTTAGCATAAGAGGGAGCAGAGGAGGCTGAGGAGCGTCTCACGGTGGGCTGGGATGGTCTGTTGCTCCCCATTGTAGCTGGGGCACCTTGTGCCGGAGGAAGGAGCTGCTCTGCTTGACACCTCCCTTGGAACACTCCAGTTTGGAGAACGTTTCCTTCTTCTCCCCTTACTCCTTTTTCGGTGCTCACCTCTCCTCCTCCCTTCCCCAAGGCTTCGTCGAGTCTTCCTGCTCGGTCTGTGTTTATTTCTTCAGCGTTAGCAAACGGGGCAGGAATAGGGAAGGGAGCAGCCCCCGAAGGCCTGTGCGCAGGGAGGCCCGCGAGCGCCGCGGCCCCTCGCGCAGGCCGGAG
>VZSV01000005.1:979685-1018423 GCA_013398735.1 Nothocercus julius
GCGCGCGGCCGCGCGGCCTAGGTGGGCGTCGAGGTGGCTGCCGTCTTCAGCGCCTCCTCGGGGGCGACAACCCAATGGGACGGAGGTGCCGCCGGATGGACGGCGTGACCAGCCCGTCCCGTCCCGCCTCGTTAGGAACCCAGCGCCTCACGCTGGCGCCGGCCGTGCAGAACAGGGAGCGTGGCAGTGGCCCAGCAGCTCCGGGAAACGGAGGAGCCCCGTGTGTCCCGTTCACCAGAAGCTGCGGGAAGAGTTGGTGACGCAAGCGTGTGTACGAGGAGCTGATATTCCGTATTACCTGGGTCCTGACACTAACGCATAGGACAGTGACTCTGTGATGACAGGCATTCCAGCACAGCTTTTTTCACTCCTGTATCTTTTAAATAGTTGGTCCTTTTGCAGAAGTTGTCTTCTTCTTAGCTGCTGTTGTTGGACTTGCAGTTGAGGCGTGTCTAGTTAAGGCTTTGGTCCATGTTAAGTTTGATAAGCATAAGATGCTGTGTTATTTTAAATAAATGGACTGAAACTGCTGTGCTAAGAACCACTACAAATCAGCAGTAGCCCAAGAGTCCGTCCTGAGAGCCCTTCCCGGAACTGGGTGTTTCAGCGGTGGGCATGACTTTGGCCTCCTCAATTTTTTGATACGATTTTCACGGGCTTTACACATCTCAGGGCTTCATCCTCACGTGGAAGCAGGATGGAGCTGGTTGAGGATGATTAATGTTGTAGGAGGGGCTGCTGAGCAGAAAGGCAGTCCCGCGGCTGCGGTTGCTGGTGCACTAGAAACAACAGGGAGGTGCCGTCCTGCGCGGCAGCCCTTCCCCGCAGGAGCTGCGGTGGCCCTGTAGGCTGTGCCAAGGTGGCACCACCTTGCAGGGTGCTAAAAGCAAGTGATAATTTGCCTAGCCATTGTTTGCAGATTTGCTAAAACTTTTGAGATTGGCTGGATGTGTTTTATGGTCAGGATTTTGAAGTTAAATGCCTACAATAATGTGTGCAAAACATACTGTTCTAGTGCAGCGTGAAGCTTGCTGTCTTCAATAAATCACTGGGGAGCTTAAAAACAGAGTTTGTGCACCCTATCCCGGAGAACAAGGACATAAATCTGTATAAATCAGGAAACTTGATATTAGCATTATCTCCAGAAAGAGGCCTCAGTAACTGTTCCTCCTGTTGACGTTTACATAAAGCAGCTGAGCCTGAAGTCTTCATCGTGCTGTTTCCTTCCTTCCCAGAGAGGTTTGGGAAGGTTCAGCAGTGTGTCTCTGCCACGTGCACTGTTTAGCAGCCACTGCTTATGGCAAGGTCGTTGAGGCAGGGCATCGAGCCTGGGCAAAGCACGCGGTGCAAGATAGCCTGGCTCTAAGAGCTTGCGCTCCAAGCAGGCGAGGCAGCCAGCAAGACAGGATTTCTTTGCCTTTTCTCTTTACAGGCAGTCACCAGAAGCACAAATTGTGTGGCTTGCTGAGTTTGTGTAAGAACGGCCTCGCTAGCGGTGGAGGAGAAAATCCTGATCTGCCAAGTGCCAGACCAGCATCTCCATCAAAGACGATCCTTCAGCCTGGTTTCTGCTCTGGTTCCTGAATGATCTCAAGCCTTCTGTTCGCGCGCCTGGGACAGCGCGTGCAGCCGCTGGGGGAGAACGTGCCAGCAGTTTGGAGGTGCTCAGGTAGGCTCTTCTCAAGGTTTCCTTCTGGATTACACTAAAAATTTTGGATTTACTGTCTTCGGGATTGAATTGCAGCCTTAAAAGATGGTTTGAAATCAATCACCTATTTAATTGTGAAAGTTAACTGTGAAATGGCTTTTATGCTTAGACACTGGGTAACTTTGAAGAGTTGGTAGGTGTTACCTACTGCCACGAGTAGCATCCAGGCACTGAGCAAAATTTGCCGTTTTCCACAGTTCTTTGCACAAAGTCAATGGTAGAATTGAGATGCCGGTGAAGCCCTGCAAACCTCAGGAAAAGCATTTGGATTTCACTTGGTAATTGTGCTTTTTGGATGGTTTTCTCTTCCATGCGAGCCGAGCCTTGCTGCAGTCGCCAGCGCTGCCGTTAGCGCTGCGGCGGGGTCGGTAGCCATGGCCTTTGCGTGCAGACAGGGCCACCCGGTGCGACGCAGCGGCCAAGCGGGTGCAGGCGGGCAAGGTTTCCACCAGCTTGTGCGTCGGGGGCACCGTTTCGCACAGATGCTTCTCGACGCCCTGGCGCTGCTTCCCTCCTGCTTTCTTCATCTTGCGTGGTTTTGGTAAAAAGCTTTTTTTTCCCACTGCTTTCAGTCATGGCAATTTTCATATTGTCTGAGCGGTTATTCACCCGCCCTTGTAAATATCTGTATGTTTGAGTCAGGATTGAAGCCTTTAGGGAAAAGAGGAGAGAGAGCGAGAAACCAGACCACAATCAACCCTGATACATGTGTGTTATTGGTGGTAACATTCCTTATGTGACGTGGTATCAGATAATTGTAAACAGCTTTTTTTTTTTTTTTTTTCATAGGGGAGATGTCTCTCTGCCCTGTTAATGTCCCCCCTCCACGCCTTGCCCTAGAAAATAACATCTCACTGAAAAACAGATGGGGCCTCAGAAATCATTTTTAACCATGGAGTAAATACCCACAAGCATGAAGTCAAGTTTTCCCCTCCAGCTCACCACCGGAGCTGAGACTTTCTGGAGGGCTGGCTCTGCCCTCTGGGTGGTGAAGCCCCCTGGGCAGCTTCGTGGCGCACGTGCATTAGGTGTGAGGGCGACAGGCACTTTGTGAGGCTTGGCCGTCGGTCGCGCTTCATCCCTTCAGCTTGTTTTTCAACATCTACATTTCATTAGGATATGTTTTTGGAAGTTTTGTGCAAAACTGCTGTACAAGGTCTGAGTGGACTGAACTGAGGACTCAAAAGCAGCAGCTGTTCTGGTTGAAAATCTGCAAGCCAGAGATGCTGTGTTTCTGCTGGCCCTCACTGCAGGGTGCCTTTGGGACATGTCCTGCAGCCAGCACTTGTGTATCGTGAATCACGGGGGCCTGGGGAGCTGCCTGGGGGTGAGAAATGCCCTGTGTTTAGCGCTGCAATGCTGCAGACTTCGCAAAGTATGAGGGAATGTAGGGCACGAGCCCTGGGGTCTCGGCGGGGATCCCGAAGGGTGCTCAGTGCTAACCAGCTTCACCTGGAGCGTCTCCAGTGGCCTTGTCCCACACGTGTATCAAACACGGTCACTAAAGGGTGCCGTGGCTGTGGAGACCTTACGTGGTGCCGCCTGGCGCGGCGGAGACGTGCCGCACGTGCACGCCGCTTGTGTGCCGCGCACGTGAGTAACAGCGACTTCACCGAGTTACTGCGCTGAGAGGGCTCATGGCCCCTTAGTGCTGCAGATGAGTGGAGGCTCATAGATGGTAATTCATAAATTCTGAATTATTAACTACATGCCACCTATACCAAGTAGAAAATCTTATTTTCATTTACCCTAAGTTAGCTACTACTTAGAGACAATAGCATTGCCCAGGAACCTTTTGGAAGAAGTATCAATTTGTGAACTCATGGCTAATGGATGTTTTGGAGGGATTCCAGGACATCAGGAAATTGTGCCCATTCTGGCTAAGCTTTTTTTTTTTTTTTTTTTTTTTTTTTTTTTTTAAAAAAAGTCAGTATTTAATAATACTATACAGAGACACAGCGAAAGAGGAACCTACACCGAAGTAAAAAAAAAAAATTCTGTGTCTCCTGTGCATTTGCTTCACTGTTCTGAGACACGCGATCAATCTAGAGTGTGGCTGGGCCAGCATTTGGAGGGGTTACTGCAAAGGGCAGGACACCTCCAGCTGGGTGTATGGGCTTGGGAAGACAAATTTGGCAAATCAGTGTGAAGTTTGGATGCCGCAGCCAGGAAGGGAGTAGGGACTTCGGGCTCAAGAATGCAATGACATATTCTGCAGCGTACATTGCGCCTGGAGAAGAGCATCTTCCCTGCCTGCCAGGTCGGCCACCTTCTCTTGGGAGCTGTGCCCAGCAGGCCTTGCAGCTCTGCGCGGTGGCCAGGGAAGCGGCGAGAGGCCTGAAACGCACCCGTTGCACAGCTGGTCTGACCAAACCTGGCCGAGGGGACCTGCGCTCAGCAGCACAATTTCTTCACCCTCCGATATATCCAGGAACTGGAATAGAATTTTCTCTGGAATTCTTGTTGGAAAAATGGACACGTGGTGGATGGTTGAAGGTGGTCATACCTCTTATTTGGTGTTTCAGTGGCCTGATTCAGAATGTGGAAGCCTCGGCTTTTTCCCCCTCTATTTCCTGGAGGGAGTTACCTTTAAACTTGTTTTTCCTTTATGTTTGTGGGCATTGTCTGGTAGTAGTAGTGGTCTGAAAACACCTTTTCTTCCAGGCTTAGTTATCATTCTGTATTCCTTTTTTCTTCCCACTCTTTGTATGCCATGTTTCTACAGACTGCCGTATTTCAAGCCCTCAGTGGCTTGCTGCTTAAGGTTTTGTAGTTTTATATTCCGTAATTATTTCATTAGTTGCATTGAAACCTCTCTATTACAAGTTTAGCCAGGTGATTTATGACCCAGAAGCATAGATCCTGTATGTAGGAAGAGACGTTTTTCAATGTACCATAAAGAGCAGAGTAGACTTGCATCAGTGGAGTTCCCTGTAGTGCAACTACTAGTGGTCTCAGTGGAGATATAAATGGATTATAAACTGAATTAGGTGAGCGTTAAGGATGTTAACAGAGAGATCCAGGGTGCAGAGGGCATGAAGTACAAATGGTCTTCTCCAACCCTACTGGGAACCCTGCATGTCTGGGCTGTTGGGCAGCGTGTCATGCCCCACGTGGTGGAATTCCTTTTCTAGCTCTGGCTGAAATGGGATGAGGAAACACCTGGCCAAGTGTCACTGCGGAATCCTGTACAGACTACTGCACTGCCCTGAGAAGAAGATCGTTCTGGAGGAAGGTATGTGCTCCTGAAGCTGAGCTTGTGCACCCAGGGCTCCAGCTGATTCAAGATGCATCCGGTCATCTAGTTGGCCTCCCTGGCTGGCTCGATGAGGGGATTTCAGCAAGTCATCCTTGCCCGAGCCGTCTGTGTGTGTCACAGTGTACAAATGCATTTCCCCTCGGCTGATGGTTTTTGAGAGCTCATCGGTGTGGTCAGCAGAGGGGTTTTCACCCCTTTGCGTGTGGTTTGCTGGTCACTGTTTCAAATGAGCTCAAGCCCGAGTCACTGAGGATCTCTTCATTGCGCTCATGTCCAAACAGCCTGGATGAGGCATGTGGGCATTTTCCTGGGGTGGTTACTGAAGCTCCCACTGTTGTGTGTGCTGAAATTGTGCCTGGAGGCCACGGGCTCGGTCAAGACCCACCTCCTGACAGGCACTTCCAGGCAAATAGCCAAGTAATACTTTTTTTCCAAAAGTGATCAGAATGAGGAGAAAACAGAGAAACACGTCATCTCCACGTCATGGATGTGGAGGAGAAGACCTCTCTTGTTAGAGATGTGCTTGTTGTTTGAATTTTTGTTCTTCCTTTCTTACTGGAACTACTGACAGCATGGACTAGACCAGTAGAGAAGTGTTTGGCATGGTTGTATCCTGGTCGTCTTCCAGTGTGAGAAGAGGTACACCTTGAACACAGTATAGGCAGGTGAAGTTGTACTGAGTGAGGTGAACCTGCACTAGAGGAGCAAATGTTCACATGGTGATAAGAGCAAAAAAGCCTTTTCCAAACTATGTGGGAGGGTGAAGGCTTGCTGTCCCGAGCCCGCTCTTCGTTTCCCTGCTGACCGAAGAATTTCCCTAGCTCAGTTTTCACCCAAAAATATATTAAAATTAAAGAAAACACAACAGCAGGGAAAAGTCCTGTCCTCTTGCAACAGGACTCCCCTGCCGAGCCATCTTTTTGACAGCTCTAGGTTTTTATTTCCTAATTAGAAATAATGATGTGTTTTTTGGGTCAAGAAGACTCTCTTGCTGTGAAATATTAGACCAATTTTGACAGCATAACCAAAAATAGGCCGGCACACACACACGTGCATATGCATGCACACGCACTAGCAGGAATAAACATGCAATGTTCTTCACTTAATTATGAACATGCTTTCGTCTGAAAAGTCTCCTCTGCCTTCAGTTGGTTGTTTTTGTCAAGTAAATATAGAGAAGGATTTTTTTGAAGAACAGATGGGCTGGAATGAGGAATAGAAATATTTTCAGTCAGAGAGTGGATGGGTGATGTAATAAGCCACAGGAACAAAGTTCAGTTATTTTATGCTCTCATCCAGACCTCGGAACTGAAAATGCCTCTGTAGTTAATTTTGGATTCTCTCATCTGCTTTTGCAGGCTGGCTCTATCTCTAAATGCTATTTTAATACATATGGAGTTAAACTGAGAAAATAATGATTGAGTAATGATGGAAAGATCTATTTGTCAGCACTGGAAGCCATTGGGTAGTATTTGCCCTGCAGATAGGGGGCCAGATATGTATTTGATTTTGCTGGGGAGGAAAAGGATGTACCTTGAATAACTTTAATGGAGGTGTGAACTGTAGTTGGCTTGAGATGTCTGATGGTTGAGGCTCAAAAGCTGCTCACGGATGCTCTAGAAGTATGGCCAGCTCTTAGACTGGTGAGCAGCTTCCCTCCTGCTCCTTCCCTCTGACATC
Organism: Nothocercus julius; assembly: GCA_013398735.1. Lineage (NCBI taxonomy): Eukaryota > Metazoa > Chordata > Aves > Tinamiformes > Tinamidae > Nothocercus > Nothocercus julius. The sequence goes on from VZSV01000005.1 coordinate 986,333, forward strand.
CGTAGTTCCTAATGTGAGGGCTTGTTACTGGGGATATCCCCACCTTAGACAGCATCTGGGGCCTCTTCGTGTTTCTGTGGGCAAACCAGGGAGAGCCAGACACAGAACCTGCACCAGAAGAGCAGCTGCTCTGGTCATGGTGGTTAATGTCATCATTCATGAAAGAACTGCTGAGGAAATGCTTGTTGTTGCCAGGCAGGCAGGGGAATGGTGATTTGTAGGCTCTTTGGGTAAGCTTAAGTGTCAGCAGACTTGGTCCGCATCCCGCCCGGCATAAAGGGCCTTGTGCATGGCCGAGATGGAAGGAACGGGGACCCTGCTCAGGAGCTTGTTGGAATTCGATACCTCCAGCGTGTGATTGTTGGAATAACTGTTGGGTGAGAGTTAAAGGGAAGGTAGTTGTAGCTCTTCATGTTGATGATCATTTTGCGCTTGAGCTGGACAAGGCAGAGTGCTCCTGCGAGGAGCCTCAGCAGGCTTCCCTGCTTTTCCCTCTGGGACGTAGCTCTCGGAAGTCCTCGTGCTCTAGGGCGGGCCCAGAGAAGTGTGGTGGAGATTGTCATAACCAGACACGAATCGCCATTTATTCTTGCGTGATTTTGTTACCAAAATGCCAAACGCGTGCCAAGTGCTCCCAAATCAGAGTACAGCAGTGAGCGCTGCATGGCATCGCAGTAGGCCAGGGTGCTCAAGGGAGAAAAGTTCACCCAGGTGCTGCAGGGCCCCTTGGAAGCCAAGGCATGGCTGCCCTTCCATCCCTCGGCCGCGGGAGGAGCAGACAGGCAGGTGCTGAGCACCAACTCCTTGGAAGGAGACAGACAGCATCAGCAGGAGCACACACAGGTGTAAAATACATGCAGGAGGAAGGGCAGGTATGTGGAAGGAAGCCTTGAGTACCTGCCAAAAAGCCAGTCTATGTAGTTAATTGCTCGGAGGAATCCCAGAGCGCGTGTGGTTTGGTGACGGTTCCTCCAGATGGAAGCGATGCTGTCTGTGCATAATGTTACTGTTTTCTCCCCCGATGCTTCATGCAACGATTCTTCTCTTCTGATTGCCTGTCAGGTCTAAAATAGCTTTCCTTCTGATGGATGTATCGATGCTGGAGGGGAATTGTGGGGATTTTCAGTATGAAATGATCAGCAACAAGAACAGGTACCTTCTCTGTGCTGTCTTCCGGAGGAGCATGGAGGCTTTGCAGATGACGTAGATCCACATGCTGAGCATTGTATTTATTTTTCTGGATGTTTCTTGGCATACATTAAGGCTTCTAACAACACAAGTCTGTGTTGGGAGAGAGACTGTGAGTAGTCAGGTGCTTCCAGGAATAATTTTTCTCTTTTAAAAAAAAAAAAAAAAAAAAAACCTCCTGATAGAATAACCTTGACTGTTCTCCTTAGTGGTGTTTTCTGACTTCTTTGTCATGTTGTATTTTCCATTAAGTTGTGGAAGGCAAGGCTGTTTGTGGTAGGAAGTTGTTGCAGAGGCAAATCTCCAAGAACGTCTGTGGTGCTCAGAGCTGCTGATTATGTTCCAACCAACCCCCCGACCTTAGCCAGCTCAACTGCTCATGTCATGGCACCAGCCAGAGGGACTTTTAAATTGCATGAAATCATGTTTAAAAAAAAAAAAAAAAAAAACCTTTTACTCCCAAGCTGTAGAACAGTGTGACTGAAAGCCTGTGTATTTTTTCCTATCTGTGAGGGGCAGTGGAAGAGGCAGCACTGCTGGGAGATGCTGCAGTTTGGTGCCCCAGAGGACCTGTCGTGTTCCTGGGCAGGACAGGAAAATTGCAGCAGCATCTTAAAATAAATCAAGGTGTGGGCGACCAAATTGCTGTCAGGAGAGCTGCCCTGAGGATGCAGCAAGCTAATCTTTCAGGACTCCTGGAGATTGTGGCTCAGCTCCCATCTAACAAGCAGCAAAGTTTGTGATGCATTGGGTCAAAGAGTTGGGCTGTGCTTCTCTTCAGATCTTTTAGTTCACTCAGATTTATCAGGACAGAATCTCTTGCTGAATCATTTTGAGCCATCTTCTTTGTCCGTTAAGCAGAAGAAGGGAAGCAGCCACTACGAGCTGACCTTGTTGGGAAGAACTCTGATTTTTTTTATGGCTTCCTTATGCATGGCTTCTGCCAACAGCCTTCTCTCCCTTGGCGGCTCTGGGTCTCGCTGCCTGCTGCTGATGTGTGTTCAGCTGGGCAAATATCTCATGACACGTTCTGTGAATGTGCTCCCTTGATGAGAAATTAGCATTTTCAGCTGTGTTTATTTCTTTGTCGGCCTCTTCTCTCTCTCTCCCTCCATTTTTTCCAACAGTACCATCCCCTATTTGCTTTTTCTTGAAAGTTACACAGTCTGAAAATAGTCGGTTTTAATTTTATACATGACCAGACCTCAAAATTATGTTTCCCCCCCACTTGCACACGTCTTTCCAGTAAGCTCTTTTGAGATGTGTCAAAGGATAAATCTAAATTGTGATTATTTCAAAAATGGGAGACCTTGGTGTCTACCAAGGACACCAAGGCCTGTTAAGGCCCCCGCAAGGCATCCTCATCTGGACAGGGTTGTGCTTGGTACGGTCAGACCGTGAAGAGGAAAACACGCCTGCCTACAAACCCGGACATAGAGCACAACGCAAGTTATCTTTGTGAAAATAAATAAATAACAGCGGGTTTGCTGGTATAGCAGTATGTGCACGTGGAGCGTTGCCAGCACGTCTCCGTCAGGGGAGGATCACACCTCTTCACGTCCCCGGCTAGCAGAGCCGTGCTGGCAGGAAGCCTCGTGCATCGCCAGTTGCTGCCTTATTTTTCTCTTTAAAAGGAATTGGTGCTGATGGAAAGCAGGAAGAGCGAGAGACCCGGAGTGAATTCCTCCGGTTCACCCACAGAATAGCTGCCATGGGAGAGAAGAAACTAATAAATGGGAGTGTGAGCTTGAGATACTGTTCCCCTGACAGAAACAGGCGCAGGATGAGAGGGTGTGAAGCCAGGCTGCCATTGTCTCCTCAGCATTATCCCAGGAACATGATTCTCATTACGGCTGGAGCAGAGCCATGGGAATTTGGTCCTCAGCGGGAGAGGAGAGGCCCTGTGTGGTCCTAGCTCTGCAGAGCAAGTCCTCCTGAGATTCCTTCTTCCTTCAAGATGGCCTTGGCTGTTTCAAACTTGCCAGGGGCCAACTGCCTCTGTTGCATTTAGAGGGGGGAAACATGGCCAAATCAGTAGGAGGCACTCTTTCCAATTGAAAAGGTAACTGAGCTGGCGCTTGCTTTGGATTTGCGTTAATTCAACCTGGTCCACTTTAATATGTTCGTGGCCATGCTGAACTCGTTCTTGGCCAAACTTAGGAGAAGGCGCAGTCTGAATCCATGAGCAGCTCTGAGTCTGAGTTGGGAACCGTGTTTGGTGGATTGTTGATTTGAACCAGAAGCATCAGCAAAGTCTGTTGTTCATCTCCTTTTGCCATACAGGCAAATTCGTAGTGTTATCAAAGTCCTCCTTATCCTGCCTCATCTCCTACCTCTCATACGGACCGTTCGCTCTGCAGTGAGCGACCTGGCGGACAGACATGGCATCTTCAAAGGCGTTTCTTTGGTGACATCTCTCAGTTAGGGTTTACCCTGGAGCAGCAGCATCCCAAAGCCGGTTGTCCTTAACGCTGCACATCATCTCACTGTTCTCACTAAGATATAATCCTTTTGTTTGAGGATTTTGTTTGTTCTGCCAAGATCCTGGTCACGGGGAAATTTTCATGCACTGGTTTCCATAGCTGGGTAATGCAACCTGGGAAAAAGTCATTTTACCTGTTTTTTTTGACATACTAAATTGTTCCCCAAGCTCTCCTAGTGCTTAACATCTAATCAAATGCTGCATAAGATCAGCATGTTCATCTTGTATTTCTGATTTCCTTATGCAAGCTTATAGTCTGTTCACTCTGGTTTGGATGCCTGTAAAAAGTCCCAATATCCAAATGTCCTAAGTTCTGCAAATCTGGAATGGAAATCTCATTAAAGTAGGCTTTAATGAACCCTGAGTTCCCATTCCAAATAAGTTGTCTTCAAAAATACTTTATAGCAGTTCTCTTGGGACTGTGGCTTTTCTACTCCTAACTCTCCCCAAAACGGGGAGGAGGGGGGAAAGATGCTGGAAAATGACAAATGCAAAAATAATTTTCATACCTGATTTTTTTTGGCCTTCTGCACAGTTTTGCTTTACATCAAAGTCCCCATTCCCCAGTGCCTGAGGCTTTTTTCTTCTTCATGCTTTCAGCACAGAGGGTGATGGAACTAATAGAAAGTGATGCTAGTGTCTGGCTGGACATTACTTGGATTTGTAAAATGTGCTCAGTGTTTTTTAAGTAAAAAGAAGAGCCAAAAGAAACCACCTTGAGCTGCCACATGATGTTATTTGCTTTGCCCCAGGATAACTAAAATGAAAGGTCTCTCTGAACACAGGGTGTTCAAAACCATCCAGGTTTCTTACATATATGTGTGAGAAAGGAAATGTGGTGTTTACTGGGGCGGGCTGAGTTTCAGCTGGTGTACGTGTCTCTCTGTTTCTGTGTTTCCAGACAGAATTTCCTACGTGGAATGGGTTTGCTCGTTCGAGGGCAGTTTTGAAAAGCAGGCAAACAGAAAGCTAGTCTCATGAAACGCAGGGCTTGAGCCTTGTCCTGGCAATGTCCAAAAGTGGGCCGAGGTCCGCCGGGCTGGAGGCTCCCGCAGGCGGTCGCAGTGGTCAGGCGCAGCCTTGCAGGCCAAGCGCGGGCTGTGCCCGGGGGCCCTGCGCGCGGCCACTGCTGCGCCCGTGGCCCAGGGGTGCAGGCTGGACGTGTCAGTCACCACGTGCAGGCTTGGGGTAGTCTAACATTTCAAAGGAGCTTTTAGCTCCTCTCAAGAGGCTCTAGCTTTTGAATATGAGGCTGTTCTTGTTTGTGTGGCCCCTGTGTGCCTTTGGGGCTGAGGAAACGGGGACAGGCGGGTGCTCAGGTGCCTAACGGAAGCGTTGGCTGGAGCGTGATTCAGAATCGCGTCTCCCTTTCTCCTTCTTGACTTTCAGCCTCATCTTATTATTTGCTATGTAGAATTACGAGGTGGGGGCTAAAGAAAGGGGATCTCCTGCACAATGGCCCTGTGCAACACGTGTTCCTCTCTGCTCTGCTGTTCTGTCCCGTGTGACAAAATATGTGTCCCCAACGGGGGCTGCTAAGGGGAAACATGGTGGAGCCCAGCAGCTTGTTCCTGTGAGTGAGACATTGACATTCAAGTGCTGTCATTTCACTTGAGCGGCCTCAGGACAGCTGCCTTTGCGCTGCGTCCTGGTGCTTTGTCCTGCTGAAAATAGGGATAACTGCAGTGGTTTGCTGCCCGCTTGGCCCTGGGGTGGGAGAGCACAGGCCTACAGCACTGCTCTGAGTGTGCAAATACTGAGCCGATGCAATGGGAGCTGCTGGGCAAACGTCTCAAAACTGCCCGTGTAGAGCGCTGGCAGCCTCGTGCTCAGGTTGGCAGTGTTTGTCTGTCTTGTTGTCACCCAATAGCTGTTGATTTGGGGGTAATGAGAGAACTGCAGAGGTGAAAAGCTGGAACTAACATGGACTTTTTAGCACGGTCTCAGTTTCAGCTATCTGGAGTCCAAAGCGAGGGCTGCCAGTAGGCTAGGATGTCACTAGGTTCTGGCATCAGAACCCTCCTTCATCTCTCCTCGCTCTGCCAACAGCGCTTGACACGGCAAGACATGGCTGGGGGTTCAGCCAGCCAGAGAAGGGGCAGTAGGATTAGTGGAAGGACAGGAGGGCTGCAGAGCTGTGGTCTTTGTGAAGAGGTCTCCATGGGCAAGCTGTGCACACCCATTTCCATGCATGCTTATATTCATCTCTTAGTTGGAGGAGGACTTCAGTGTGAATAACTGCTGCTATTTAAGAACAAGCTCATTTTTCTACTGCAATCTCAGAGTTCACCTTGGCTGTATGTTAATGTGGTAAGCATCATTAAAAGCAGTATCTGTCTAACTTGCAGATGGACGCCTGAGCACAGAAGAGTATCCATGCCTATTCAGGCAGTCCAAGTTCCAGTGTTCACTTCCAGATTATTTTTGCTATTTAAAAATATTGTGCTATTTAAAAACTTGTCCCTTGCCTAGAGGGAGGAAAAACGTCCCTTCCCCTCCTCTTCAGAATCAGAATTGCTGCCCCTCTGCCACCCCCAGCTGCTCTATGTGTGAGCATGGGTTTAATCCCTGCGATGCTGCCTGCTTTTCCCACTCAGATGGGTGACAGGGGGCTGGCTGAGCAGCGCTGAGCTCTTCCAGCGGGGCTGAGTGTGAATGCGAAAATTATTCCGTGCTAAGCAGTGCTCGCTGTACCTGTTATTGAAGCTTGAAATGATCTCGGCTTCAGCCTGACACAAATAGAGTTGTCCAATCTAATTGTTGCTTCCTGCTGCAGGGATTACTCGCCCCTGGTGTGCTGGGGCTCACATCTGGTTACACTCACCCTGCTTAATCCCAGGAATGTTATCCCTACTGAGGGGGGAGAAGCCATCTGTGCTCTGTATACCTTAGTGTTGCTCTCCCCTTCCATACCCTAGTGAATATATAAAATAGGGAGGATTAAATGCAGGAGGAATATGGCTGTGGAATGACAGGTCACTCTTGCAGCCATGGTGAGGTCTAGTTGGATTTTTATTTTTCCCTTTAAGTGTAAAAGGCAATAGTTTGCTGTTTGGTAGAGGAGGCGTTAATTAGTGATTGGTCAGTAATAAGTTTTTGCAGAAGAAAGTCACCATCGCAGCTGTCTTTTCCCTTTCCCATAGCAGCAGGAGTAACAGTATCCTTGAAGCTCCGCTGCTGGGGACCAGAGATGGGTGATCCCTCTCTCTGCTGTTGCTGCACTACCGTGTGTAAACAACGGGCAGAAACCCCCAGGAGTTGAGGGCGATGCTTTTGCACCCCAGTGAGAGGCTGTGAATTTAAGAGTTTACAAAATAAATAAAAATGAAGTGAGCATCTGTGGAAAGGCAGTTGCTGCTGTCTAGCTGTTTGTCGACCAGAGCCAGCTTCCCTGGAGCCTCCCCACCCGTGAGCATGTGCCACGTCCTTGCTGCCTGCTCTTCTGCACGTGGAGCTGCTCGTTTCTGTCCCTGTCGTTCCGTGCGGCTCCCACGCAGTCCGTGGGCTCTCCAGCTCCTGTCCAGGAGGCCTGTAGGCATCTCCATGCTGAGCCTGGTCTGATAAACCACTAGGTGATGCGAAAATAGGGCTGGTCTGGATGGGCCTACTTGGGCTTGCTTGCCCAAACTCAAGGCTTTGCCTTCCCGTGTGGCCCAACCCGGGGGGCTCCCGTGGCTTGCCGTGCGTTGGAGCAGCGTGCCCGCAGCCTCGTGCTGGGTTTTAGGCTCTTGGGTTTACTGCCGCAGTCCTGCTCGCGATTGCCACTGAGAGCAGCAGTCCCCAGACACGTGCGCGCAGGCTGCGTGGGTGAACAGAAGAGCTTGCATCCGAACGGGATTTTCTGCTCTTTGTGCACCATGGCATACTCTCAAGTGTTCGTAGCTTTATTTTACAGCCTTGGTTTCTTCTAAACTTAGCAGAGCATACACTCTTTGTCAGGAATTAATCCTATGCCAAGTTTCAGGTTTCAAAGTACAGCCATTTTTGAGCTATTCTGTGCTTCTTTCCTTCTGTGTGTGTCTCGTACAAAACCTTCTTTTTAATGGGGAAAATAGTATTTTTCCACAGATCCATAACTTAAAACATCTGAGAAGTTTTTTGCTCCAAGTTTATATTTAAAAGAAATAATGAAAGCCAACATTGGCAGAGAAAGCAGTGTGAAAATTTGCAGCTCAGAAAATACAGGAACATTAGGGTTATTTGAAGTAGAGGACTAAAATGGAAGTCCTTGCTGCCTTCATTACCAGGAATCCATTTGTGAGACTCAGAGTTATAGCTGCTGTACAATGTAGTAATCCTATTTGGGCAACTTAATGTGTTTTATAAAGCAAGGAGAATTACTTGCTGGCAGTCCGGTTGGCTGTTGTGATCCAGCATGTTCAAAGGCGCTCGGAAAGCTCAGCACTCCCTCCTTTGAGGCTCTAACTGGGAGGGCTACACCACGAGTTGCTGGCTGCTGAACACTTAGAAGTGTCTGGACTTTCTTCACATCAGCAGCATTAAGTCACAGCCTGTTGAACAACCCCATCTGGCCTGGCAGAATCTTCTGCCATCTCCTTACGCTGGAGAGTTTATTTACTAGTTGCCTCCCATGAAGAAAACTAGTATAGTTCAATCTTAGTCTGGGCTGTCTAGGGGATAGTAGCCCTAATTTAAATTTCTGTTTCAGTGCTGAGCTCTTAGACTCTTTCTACATCCTCACTCCAGTTGAGCAACAGCATTAGATTTTGGTGAGGATGTAGCTGCTAGTCAAAGCATTTCTAATTTCCATGAGGAAGTGAGAAGTTTCTCCTCCTGTTCGATATCCCATGGACCAGGTATTGCTGCTGTCCTGCAGATTTCCCTCCCCTCACTCCTGTCTTTATGAAGTGCTTCAGCGCTTGCTTCAAAAGGAACTATCTATCCAAGGCTTTTTAAGTCTAACCTGTGTAGATTTTGCTGAGCTTCAGCACTGAGTTGCTTTTTCATCTATGGTACAGTCAACTTTGTGACAGAAATTATGAGGGCTGTGAGTTAGGACTAGGAAATTGGCCTTGGAATTAGGACCTTCTGCCTTTTTTTTTTTTCTTCTGTAACAGAGAGGGTTCTTCAGCTATAATCCACAGCGCTGGGGCCAGCGTGACAACTTGGCTTCGTGGCAGAACCCAGAAGCTCGGAGAGATACTGGTCCTGCATGTCTCTTCCTGATGTTTGGCTGTGGAGATTTCCAACTTCCGGAGCACTTTAGGTATGAAGCCCTGCGTTACAGACCCGTTGTTTACTTGGCACGTAGCAGGATTTGACTTGTTATGCAGCTAAGCGTGGCTCTGGTGCCAGCTGCAATGAGACGTGGCTCCAAATCAAAGCCACAAGTTGGCCCGTCTTGGTCTTTAGGGGACATTCTTGCCCATTTCCAGACCCAACTGTTATGTCTGCCTGAATCTTTTTAATGAGGTGAACTAAATTCTTGGGTCAGAACAGTGTCAGAGCTGGTAAAAATGAGGAACTAGAGTAGGGTCTAAAGTGGCCTAGTTCAGGCTTGTGCTGCTGCCTGAACAGTCTCTGTGTGGGAAAGAGGCAGACGTTCTGGGATCAAATTGTAGGTTTGGCGCCCTAAAAGGGATGACTCACATGAAAGGTGGTCTCATGCCTGGCAAGCCTCACGCGAGGCTGCTCCTCAGAAAAAGGACCGCCTGAAATCTGAGGCTCTTTGAGGCTCTGGGGCATTTAAGTGTTTTGTAATTCAAGAAAATCTGCTAATTTTCTTCAGATTGAGCTGGCTGGGTCTCTTTCTCAATTCCATGCCATTCTGAGTTCAGTGTGTTCAGAAGAAAAGGAAAATCCAAGGATATTAATGCCATCACCTGCAACAAACCCCTGGAAGTGGTGCCGTGGTAGGGCTGGTATCACATAAACCAAGTGCTGGAAAAGTCTTTCCTCTGCTGCCGACAATTGCACCAGGCGGTCGGCGGCCCAGGCGCCGTTGCGTGTCGTAGCGGCGGCGGCCTCTGCGGCACCCCGGTGAAATGCCGCGCGTTTTCCTTCCTAAGGGCGGTGCGGTGTCTCCGAGGGCCGCCCGCCTGCGCGCGGGCAGGAAGGCCATGGCCCCGCTGCCTCGCGGCGCAGGTGGCAGCGCCGCCTCGGGCGCACCGGCTCGCGGTGCCACCACGCTGCTCTATTTCTGCTGGTCAAACGTACTCGGTAAACAGAGCGCCTTCCAAACGCGTGGGCTGCCGCCTCGCGCAGCGCTGGCCGCTCCGAGCAGCCCGCTCGGCTTGGCCGGGATGTATCCGAGGAGCTGCCTGGGCTGGGAAGCGTTCCTGGGGCCGGCTTGCCAGCCCGCCTGAATGGCCCGCACTGTCACCTCCTGCTCTCCTCGGGGCCAGGAGCTGCCAAAGACAGCACGCCAAGAATTCCGCCGTGTTATTTCTGGGATCGCACCAGGGATTGACATCAGAGGGAAAAGGAGAGCAGTGGGGCAAGCGTAGGGCCCGCAGTTTTATTTTTGCTCGCAGGGCGTCCTTGGGCTGCGTGGAGCGTCCCCCTCGTGGGGGACACGGCAAACGTGGTGGCTCAGAGGAGCATCAGGCCCCGGCACGCTCCAGGTTGCCTTGGTGTTGCTCATTGATGCGCTTGAACGCGGCGGCCTGAACCTCTGCGTTCCGCTGGGCCGACCCGCTCGGCCGGCGCGTCCCAGCCAGCCAGGGACTCGGGAGCAAAGCAGGGGGTTCTTCCCGGGGAGAGGAGCGAAGCCTTACGCAGACAGGGCGGAGGAGCTCGGGCTGTTGTGCTGGCAGAGTGAGAGCATGGACCGCAAATGAGCGGGAAATCAGGCTTCATTAGTGCTGCTGCTGAAATAACCACTTTGTTATCCTTAATGGATTCATAAGAGTATGTCATATCCATCCCGGGAGAAATCAGAGCCTTCTCTGTGTGCTAACGAAAGATCTGTCTCCTTCCAACACAGGCTGCGGGCCAACTTTGCAGCCTGTGTTTGAGCTAATTGGCCGTACGAGTCCGGGGTTCAGTGGCACCGGCCTCATAAGGACCTATTGAGCAGGCTGACTTATCTCCAAATGGCTGGTTGTTCACTGCTGCAGTTGCATTCACCCTCAGCTTTACTTCATAGGGCATCATGCTGCAGTGAAAAGTTTAAGGGAATGAATAAATTGCTGGGCTTTGTTGTTGTTGTTATGGGGCAGTGTTAAAGGAGAAGAGAGATCCATGTCACCTGCCCTTATCCAAAATCTGTTGTGCTCTCAAAAGTTTGCCTGGTCAGTGCTGTGTCAGGGAGCATCTTGGAAGTCCTTGCTGGCAACCAAGATTTACCAGTAAAGAGCCACCCCCCTGCGTGTTCACGCGTGGCCACGTTATCCTAGCATGCAATGCAGAAAAGGCCCCGTGGAGAGCAACGTATGCATTGTGGGGGCTGTTGCTTGCATTGCAAAGCTTAGGAGTCTAACCAGCGAAGCCAGGCACGGGGCGATGGTGACGGGAAGAGGGCGAAAAGGGGGAGTAAAGGGGTGAAATCACTTTCTCCCATTCCTATAGAAGCCAACAAGCAGCACTGAGCATAGAAATGAGGTGTCTTTGTTTACAGTCCTGGACCACAGAGACTAAGGCAAAAGCTCTCCCTTAGGTCAGGTTCTAGGACAATCCCTACTGATTTCTTTCTTTCTCCATAATTTGCAGCCCTCTGGGTTTGATTTTAGAGGGACTGGGGGGAGTTCCCTGGAATTAGGGAGATGGGCACCTGATGCTCATGCAGCCAAAGCCCATCCACCTGCAGCAGATAACGGGAGCTGGGCAGGAGCTTTTAGCCTGAACCTTTCCACGCAAGAAAACTTTCACTAACTGCTCCCCTTATCTTCTCCAAGGAATCTTAAATCAACAAAACATCTCATTTTGGCATTTGCGGAGCAAAAATGTTCTGTGCTTTTTATTTGAAATAATATTACAATTCAAAATGTACTTGATCTTTATTTCTTACTGTATAAAATTGCTCAAGCAAAATATTTTATCTGAAGCGACTCTTGAAGAAGAAGAAAACAGTTCTAGATACCACTCTGCTGATGACTTTAACTATCTTGAAGGTCTCCTGGAAACTGCAGGGTCTTTTCCAGGTAAATGGAGGCCTTATAGGCACCAACTGACACTTTCAAGAGGAATACTTTTGTTTGATTTCTCCCCCCCCTTCCTCTTTTGGTCTCATATATAAAGTACCCTGTAGAAATGGGTGGATCATTTTACCAACTTGAAAACAACACAGCAGGCTTTAAAAATTCGCAGAATTACTGCAATCAAGAACTGAAAATCATAAACCTGCACTTGCCAGTTTTATTAGAACAAAAGTTGTAAGGGAGCATGTGCCCCACATGTTAAACTCAGCAGGGTTATCTGGGTAACCTGCTGCTGCTCCTCCTATTTATGGCATAGAGTTGAAGCTTCTGTAGGTGACAAAATGGTTCTTAATTTTTACTGTTCTGGAAGCTTTTTGTGAAACTACACAATGGAGCAGCTGCACTGCAGCAAGTAAGGCATCTCAGCTGGGCCCAGCTTGGAAACTACGTTGTTTTCTCCGGTGCAGCAAATGTTAAGCAGCAACTCCTGGATTTGAGGGCTGGGGCTGCAGAGCCATCAGGACACTAAATCAAATGGCGTAAAGCCGAGCCGACAGGACAGAACAGGGGATTGCAGGGCTGGGAGGGAAGCTGATGGCCAGTTTTCTAGGATGCCTAGTGTGATTTGGGTGACCAGGTCCCCAAGATGTGTGCTTCTAAACAGTTTCTGTCAGCAAAGGCGTTCCAAGCCGAGGCTCCTGCATTCGATAGGATGTAGTGTTTCTGAAAGTGCTCATCAGGATCTTTCAAGAGGAGATGAGTAGTAGTTTACAAATAGTTAAAGCAGGGGAATAGTTTCTGAGCAAGATTCGAGGTTGCTGAGCTCAACTGCTGTGTTAATCAAGATTACTCTCTATCCCTTTATTCCAGTTTCATTATTGCGCCTTTACGAAGTCTGCACACACACCAGGCAGGTAGCAGCAGCGCGTGAAAGTCCTGGTCTGCCTGCCATAAAGCATTTCAATCATGGCCTGCAAAGGTAAATATTATCGTAGCTCTTTGTTCCAGCTGCAGATCCTTTTCTGGACGGTGTCAGCGCAGGGCTGAGCCGCAGCACTTTGCCGTAGTAGGCGCAGGCAGGTTGGTGTGCCGCGGCGCCTCGGAGCTGGGCTTCTGACCTCCCTCTCCACTTGACATCAGCATCTTTCAGATAAAATCGCACCAAAAGCTTTTTCGCCCTCCAGGGTGGGCAGGTGAGGGTTTCTGTGCCCTGCTGCAGCGCAAGTGTTGCAGTAACCAACTAAATACCTTCAGTAGCAATATGCGGGCTCAAAAGTGCTGCCTGAGGTAGCTTTTCTCCTCCGAGCTCTGTTGAATCCATTTCTCTATCCAGGCAGCTTAGCCTGTAGGAAGATAGCAAGAGTTGGTGCTCGTCAGGACTTTAACTCGCACTGCGGTTCAGCCAGCTCTGGAAACCTGGGATGGGTGGCTCTAAGATCTGTAGGCACAGCGTGGAAACACCGTGTGTGTTCTGCTCCTCAGGGCCAGCGAAGGCCCTTGCCCTAGGACATGGCACGGTTGTGCAGCGGGGACAGCTCGCGTTCAGGCAGGCCAGGACCAGTTTTGCTCTGCAGAGCTGGCGTGGAGTCTCTGGAGAGGCAGATAAGGCTTCTGTGCTCTGGCTGAGAGCTGCCAAAGGATTTTCTGGCTGGCGACTTTCATCTCTCAGCACATCCTTGTCCGAGTGAGGTAACTGGAGGGCTAAGAACTGCCCAAGCTGGAATCATCTCCTAGCTGAGCCCGTTCAGCTCTCGGTAGAGGTAAAGGTTTGCTCTGCTGTGGCTGCAGCCGCAGCTGCTCTTCAAGGCTCCCATATTTTGTACTCTTTCTGCAGATACGTACCTGTTCAGCTAGGGAAACACACGCATGTTGCTTGGACTGTCTCTCTTTAAAGTACCCCAAAGTGATAGTGGTGGTTGAAACCTGTTCTCTCCTCCCTCGTAGTGAACTCTCCCTGACTTAGTGGGAGTTTCCCACTGGTCCAGGACGTGATGATGTAGTTACGATATAGGCCATAACCTGTTTACTTTAGGCGGGCTGCAGCGGGAAGCGGCGCGAGGCACTGCGAGCAGACCGGCACGTTCCTCGCCGCGGATTCGGGATGGCCGAGCTTCGCCCTGGGGCTGGGGCTGGAGGAAGCCTTCGTGGTTGATGTTAGGGGAGAATGGACGCGGAGAGCGTCACGTCAACGCCTGGCTGAATGCGAAGGCCTGGCGAGGGATGTTGTATCCCCGTGACAGTGACTTATGCTCATAGGAAGCAATGGACCTGGCACTCCTTTCCTCTGTGTGGATGAAGGATGTGATAAAGACGTTGTGCCAGACGCAGCATCCGCTGGAGGAAGCGGCTTTAGGCTGGTTAAGTCATGGGGATACACATCAGATTGAAGCATTTGTCCATTTTCCTATCCCATGGAATAGCTTTGATGTGATTCTTATTGCTGGGCTCTCTGAGGGAGATCCTGTTCCCTGGCTGCTCTCATTAATGTCCTATCTGCTCCCAACGAAAGGAATTTTCACACACAGCAAAGCAGCACCCAGAAGGGGCATAATTAGTATTCTTCTCCGTTTCCCCCCACGTGAATTTTGCCGGTGGGGCTCCTCGCTGCCCTTCCGAGGCTCGCCCACGGTCACGTAAAGTGGAGAGCCAAGGCTCTGCGTGTTCCAGCAGAAGCAGCAGCTTGCGAGGGAGAGAGGAAAAAAAGGGCTAGAAATTGTGCTCGGCCTCAGCGAAGGGCGGGCAGGAGGACAGCGCTCGTGCACGTCTTGTGCGCTGTGCCCTCTGTGTGCTGTCGGTTAAGGACAGTGAGAAGAAGGAGCACTAGAAGCCAGAGTAAGTAGATTTAGAGGTAAAACAGCTCGGTGGGCACTGAAACCCCAGCGTGGGGGCTCCTCTGCGCAGGCCCTTCCAGGTAGGGTTCGATGGGAGCAGTTGCTTTAGGAGCCCCATCTCCGGCCTCCCTCACAGTTATGTTTATCTCCTTTGCAAACATTCCTCGTGTTAACGAGGGTGTCTTTGATGAGCGTCCAAAGTTCATATCCGCTTCTGCGCTTAACCTTCAGATGCGGCGGCCGGGGAGCTCGTTAGCCGCGCACAGGCCGCCCGGCACGTAGGCCGGCTCCGGTTCTGCTCCCGGGTAACGCGCTGGGAGCAGGAGGCCCGGCCGGGAAGGAAGCGCTGCGGCCTCCGCACGATCCAGGGCCTGGCAAGGGGTTGGGTTGTTTGCAGTGCTCTGAGCACCTGTAGGGTCACCTTTCTACCCCAATAAGGATTTCCTCCTAAGCTGAATTTTGTATTTGGCTTCTAAATCAAGCTATTTGTTGATGTCATGAAAATTGCCCTTTAAGCTACATCAAACCCTCAAAAATGTGGCAAATTTCCTCCCTTCACTCAACGCCCCTCACACAGTAAACTGGTGCCGGAAACCAAATGGCAAAGCAGCTTGTGGCAGTCTTTGCTTTTTGTATGAGTGTTCGTCTGAGTGCAATTTTTTACCTTTTTTGTGGCCTTTTCCATCTTTCCATGATCATTCCAATAATAGTGCTTCTGCTGTGTGATTTTCGCTAAGGAAGTGAAATCCATTTGCTCAGAATGGCTCTGAAAGCGGGTTCTGCATCACGCGTTCTCTGCAGCATATTGGAAAACTGTGTTTAGCGCGAGCTGCAAGCTGTTAATGCGTGGCCACCAAAACGCGGAATATGCCCCATACAGGGCAGTTCTATAATTAATCATTATGGAGCAAATTTCTAAGTTTGCCTCTGAACTATCTGCAATTAACTCTTTACAAATCAATCATTGAAAATAGAGTCTTACTATGCAAAGAAGCTCCAAGGAAGAAATCCATTCAGAGATTTGGTGAGTCACTTCCGAGCATTCTCCGAAGGGAGAAACACAATTTGCATGGCAGTCGTCAGGTAGAGAGTGATTCATGTTCTATCTAGTGTTTGCAGTGGCTGACTCCTTTGCACTGCTCTGGAGGAGTAAAAGCTCGCTCAGAGGAAAGCAAATGTTTTCTACCAATTTACGCCCGTCACTTGTGCGCACTAATTTTAGAGCACATTAAGATAAATAAGTTTGCGTGCCTTTTCTGCGAGGAGCTCCAAGAGCTTTGTAAATACTGATTGTGCCTTAACATTTTCCCTTCTGCTGGGAGATAGGTGTCAACAGATAGATTCACATTTCCAACTAAGGAGGTGTGAAGCAGCCACAGACTCCAGCAGTCTTGCCCTGACCTCCCCTGCCACCTCGGGCTTTTCCATGAGAGAGGGGGAAATGTGCTCCTGTACCCTGAGTTTGCCTGATACAAGAGGTTTTCCAGCATCTGTGGAGAAGACTGATACAGATTATTTAGGAATGGGTTTAGGTGTGAGCTGGGCCTCTGATCTTCCTGGGCTGTGGAGTCACATAAGAGTTAAAAGCTTAGAGTGGGTAAGTTCACAAGAGTCGGGTGATCTGTTTTGGTCCAAGATCTCAGGACCTGGCGTTACCTTGAAAATACTGCAAGGAATCAAAATGCAAAAGGAGGAGAACCGGTGTGTAGAGAAATACAGCTGAGGCTCTTAGACCTTGTTTCAGGTTTTAGTGGCAAATTTGGGGTAGCTGCTGCTCGGTCCACAGTGGTTTGTGCGTCAAGGGCTGGCCAGGGCACCAGTCGTCCTGGTGCTGCTTGGCTTGGAGACCCCTGGGTGTTTTGCCGGCCTGGGCTGCTGCCTGCCTGGGAACTGAGCTGCGGGTGCCAAGCGAGGCAGAACCGCCACGCGGGGCCGGGCAAAGGCTGAGCTTCACCCCTCCAACTGCCCGCGTGCGGCCAGCATGGTGGCATCCCAGCGCGCTGCGTCGCTGGTGGCGCGTGAGGAGCGGGAGGCGGCCGCCCCTGCTGCGAGCTGCAGGGATCTTGGCGCTCCGGCGTTGCCAAAGCCAGCAACTGTCATCAGCAGAGCGTTAATGTTTCATGAGTAAACAGAGTTGGCAGAGATGGCTCTGCAAACCACGTTGGCTCCTTGGAGGATAATTACTCGGGTTCTTTGCTTAGCCTAAGCTTTGGCTAGTGCTGTAATTCTCAGAAGAGTTAGCAAGGAATTTTAATGTGCAAAAGCTGGGAAAGAAGTGACTGTCTCTGGGCAGGATTCTCTTTTCCCCTTTGGCCTCTGGATCACTCTCTGCTTCCCTTTGGGTTTTAAATGTGGTTCTTTGCTCCACACAGGAGCATCACACTACAGTGTGTCTTTTCTATGCATTATTAAGCTACAAAAGAGCTTTACAGCTTTGAAATATGTTCTCATTAGCTGTAATTAAATCTTTAAATTCTCCTTCAGGCCTGGATAAGACACAAGCTCTAATCATACCCCAAGTTTTTCTTCTCCTTTTCAAAAACTTTATTAGTCTCACACTTTGCTAATTACTGAACGCGATGATGTTTCCAAAGCAGCCACAAAAAAGTATTTACTATTCAGCGAGGCATGCGTTAATCTGGCAAACTATTATATTGGCTACGCAGTCTCTTATTTAACATGAATCACTCTGTAAAATGGCACAACAGCACAGCTTCTTATTCATTATTGCTTAATTTCAGGATATCTGAGATGCGGGATTTCGGTTAACGGGTAATTGAGATCATAAATCAAAATATTTTCAGGGAGATTATGTGAAACACAAGATGCTGAGGTTCAGAGCTGGAGACACCGCTGTCCTGCCGGGCAGCTCTTGGCAGGGCTGGGTGCTATTTCCAGACCTGTCTGGGCGCCCAGGCTGCCCAGAGGGGCAGCATTTTGGTGTGTGATGCTCTTTCTGTCCGTCCAAAGTACTTGCACGTCTTCTGCAAGCGTGGGATTCCCAACTGGTGCGTGTCGTCTCCTGACCTGCCTGCTGGAAGGGAAGCTCTGATAGACCCAGCCCACAGGTAGAAGGGGAAGCCAGTCACACAACGTGGGCCCAGCTCCTTGCCACGCTGGGCTGGCCAGTGGTGTACACAGAGTTTGGATGGGTTTTAAGGTTGTTTTGATTCCTTTTTGGAGAAAGCAGGTGGGCAAGCGTACCTTGAAGATGACAAGCTAGGGTAGGAATCCTCTTCATGTGAAGGAGAGATGCTATAGAACAAGAATGTCTCGTTCTCTGTTTTTCTACTGGAGACCAAAACCTTCAGCGTAGCTTTATATATTTTTAAAAGAAAAGTGTTTTGGGGGCCAAATTCCTTTTGTCTGGGGTAGTTTGTTTCTTTTTGGTCTCTTCCTTCTCGGCTGGTTTGTAGGAGCCTCGACTAGAGTAGTTTCCTATGGAAATGCCGATGCGCTCGGGGACGCAGCAGCAGCCCGTATCCTCCCCCGTGTATTTTGGGCAGCCAGCAAGGGCTGGGTCACCGCTGGCCACACTTCACCAGGCAAAATTAGTGGGTTTTATAAGGTCAAATGTGTAGCTTCTCCCTGCGGGAGAGCCCGAGCGGGGACAATAAGGGATTCATTGAAGGCATTCCAGAGGCGCACAGTCCCCTCGTGCGAGCGGCGGCGGGAGTACATTAGTGCATAGATTTCCTGTTCGTGCAATCCAAGTTATGTAGAAAATGCCTCCGCTCCGGCGTTCCCCACGAGTGGACAGAATAGGCCGTTTGTGACCGGCTCTCCATTGTTTCCCATCCTTTTGGCCGTGTCCTTCCCAGGGACTGTCCGACCTTGCTCCTCAGCCGGGAGGTTTTGCTCGTACGCTCCGCACGGGACGAGGCCGGCGCTCTCGTTGCTGGTCCCGCGCTGGCGTCTGCACGACGAGCAGGGGAGGGAGGGAAGGCCACAGGGCAGGAGAGCAGCGATCCCGCGGGATCGGAGGTGGAGGGTGTTGGAGAAGGGGATGTTTTCCCAGGTTACCTACCCGCAATGATGCCTCATCTCCGGGAGCAAGATATAGAGAGAGGAGGTGTGAGAATCTCTCCAAATCCATCCCCATCTCTGGTGGGGTGGGGAGCATGATACATCCATTTTTGTTCTGGGAATACACTTATTTTACCAAGAATAATAATAAAAAAAAAAAAAAAAAAAGGCAGGGGGAACAGAACAGAATATGCTGCTGCTGGGGTATTTTTGTCATTTCATGGAGCCTGACTTGAATGAGTTTGTCCAAGTTACGGGGCCAGATGGGGGCATAGCTTGGAGTTTGGCATGGGGCACGTCAGCCCTTGGTTCCCTCTATGTCCTGCCCTGTCGCCCAAACCATCTCCTCCTCCTGCCAGCATTGGGTGTTTAGAAAGTGTAAGTTTCATTCCTGAGAGCTTCCAGGCTGCCTCTTAGCTGCTTTGCTTCCAGTGTGTGTCAGCTCCCAGGGCGCTCATGAGTAAATGTGGGTTTGGGGCAAGGTGGTGCCCGTCCCCCCTCTCAGGCCCTGCTCGGAGAGCCTTTTGTTCTGTTTTTTAAGGATTAAGATATGCTTTAGCATCATCAGTTGCTCAAAGTGTATAAACAGGTCCCAAAGCGCATTCCCCTGCCGAACCGAAAATCGTTCAGGTCTCATGTCGTTATTTTTTAACCAAGTCTGTATTAAAAGTTTTATGAGCGTCTCCGGTTTCGGAAGGTTTCCCGTAAATGAACTTTCCACCACTCTGTGACAGCGTTGTGTTGCCAACACATGGATAATATGGAAAAATGAAAGACAAAAAAAAGTCCTTTTTTCTCCCCCCTTTCCTCCATCTGTCACAATGCAGGACTGTGGCAGGAAACGAGGTTTTACAGTTTTATACGAGCAAAAGTTTTTTTAAAGCTGTAGAGTGTGTCATTTCAGAGCTCTCTTCAGAAATCTGGAAGCAGCCAACGAAGGCATGGAAAAGACATTATGTAATTGCAAAAGACAAAAATCCTCCTAATGTTGAGGCCTCGTGGCAGAAGTAAATCTCTGACCTCACCCCTTTCAGGATCTCTGGAGAACACTGTGTTCCTCGGGACCAGTGCAAAAAATAGTCCATGCCAGATTTCAGCAAACAATTCCGGCATTTCCTTCCCCTGCCTCTGTTCTGTGGGTGTTTTGGAATCTCTCACATGTGTAGGCAGGGATTCATTAGCTAAAATAAAAACCGTACTACAGAGCCGTGCTGCGGGGGGGGAAGGATCCTGGCGAGTGTAATCAGCCCGTGGCATCGGCTAGTTTGGACTCAGCTTCAGAATTAATAAGGAATAAGAGAGAATAAGGGAGATGTCGGCTCGCTCGGTGCCTCCTCGTTGCGGCCCCGCCGAGCTGGGGGTCTCGCTGCCGCCTTTGCCGAGGGCTGGGCATGCACGGAGCCTGTGGGAGATGGGGCCTTGGTTCCTCTCAGCTTTTTCCAGCGCAATCCCTGCAGAGAGCTAAGCGCTTCATGTTGTTTTTACTCTGAATTCTCTGTAATTTCCTGACTGTGGTTTTGGGGGTTTTGTGAGTTTTTTATGGTGGTGGTGAAATTTTGCAGTTTACAGCGCCTGTCCTTACATCCTCTAAAAACAGCATCCCATTTCTTCTAAGAAAAGCCCTGCATGTCCTAATTATATTGCAGAGTCATCATTACTGTCCCTGTGGTCCTCCTGAGGGAGCCAAAACAAATCCTGCCTTCCCTTGGGAATCCTGCCTTCCCTTGGGGATCTTTCCCTTGCCCCCTGAGTTTCTGGGTGTGGGAGGACCCCCGCTGCTCTTTGCACTGCAGGTTAAGGACCCCAGACTTGCCTGCTGCCGTATCCGGAGAGCACGGAAAGCTCTTCCGTGCCGTGACCGCGGGAGCCAGCCCTGCTGCCCCCAGCTTTCCCTGCGAACGCGCTCGGCTTTGGCTCTCCTGCCAGCCGGAGCTCCACTGCTTCTTCCCGAGCTTCTGCTTTCTGCAGGCCGACTGCCAGGGGAGCCCGTGATGGGTTTTAGATGGCCCTGCTGTTTGTTTAAGATTGCTGAGCCTCAAAAGGTTCATGGATGCAGACAGAAGTTTTGTTTGGCCTCGCAGGGAATCTCTCAGCATCTGTCTGGCTGAGCTCTTGGTCACTGTTTAGTATTAAGAAACATTTGCGTTGCGTTTTCTGCGGATTAACAATTTGGCTGTGAGGGTGCAGGGAAGGATTGTGTCCTGTTCCGGACAAGCAGCGGCGCGCTCCTTGCTGATAAAACTCCCCATTATGCAACAAGTTGGAGCCCGTATCTCACAGAGCTCCATAGGCTGCCTTGGATCAGGATGTCCCATTATATGTGTTAAAGTTATTTTGCTAGGATTGAGGGTATAAAAGTTTCATCTGCTGGATAAAAATGAGCAAATTCGATGATGTAATGAGTGGAGAGTCTACAGGATGAGATGTAGCAAGTCCTTGTGCCAAAAATGGAAGACCCTCTCCAAACTGATCTGCTACCCAGCCCGTGTTCTGTGTGTGTCGTGTTTGAGGTTTCCCGCTCCACCTCTGTCTGCTTGGCCCCGTATCCCAGTTCTCTTCCATACCTCGCTCTTCAGCTCCTGGCTGCCTCCCTCGGGCCACGGGCTGCAGGAATTCGCTCGTGTCGTTTCTGCCTCCCCACTTGCTTGGCACCTGTTCACCTCCTTCCACGCAGGGACCGGCTGATAGTCTTAACTCTTGGTGTTTCCCTCCCAAAACGCCTTCATGTGGTTCAGTAAACCCTTTTTTTTCCTGCGTGCTCGAAGCATTGCAGGGGCTCATCAAACATCAGCAGCACCTAGTTAGCCCCAGTCTGCCAGGCTCGCTGCTTGTGCGCAGAACAGGATGATGCTGCTCACGGGCAATGAGTTCCCCAGAAGGCCTTAGGCTCCCATTGTCTTCCAGGAGCTCACGGAACACCCCTACTGTCCTTGCAGGGGAGGAAGGTGATAGGGCACAGGATGCTTGGGGTACTGCTGCATCTCAGTGGTGACCTGGCAGAGCTTCCCGATTCCCATGATTTCGCCGGTCACCTTACAAGTGTGAGCAAGTCAAATACATGTTTTTTTTGTTTTTTAAGACTGTACCTTGACAAATTTGAGAGGCGGAGGGGAAACTGGATCTGAATCGGAGAGAAGTTTGCAATCATCGATGTTTGTCCCCTGACAAACATCAGGGTGGTGCAGCCAGGACGGATGATCACAGGGGGCTTGGAGCGGCACCGGTGCATGGCCTGAAGGACAGTCTGGTCCTGGGCTGCTTCCCGTGGTCGCTGGGAATACCTTGTTTGCTCTGCTCCGAGCCGCCGAGGAAGAGGCGCTAGTGGGAATCGCCTCCAGGCTCTTCCGTAATAGCAGGTGGCCTCCCGCAGCGGCGCCGCGGCGGAACGACGAGCGCTCCGCTGGAATTCGGCTGGCTGGCCTCCTGCCCTGCCCGCCTAGTGTTGCGGCTGCTCGGCCTTATCGGATGCTGCCGCGCGGGACGCGAGGTAGAACGAGGCTCTACATCTGTCTGGGACGCGATGTTTCATCAAAGCTGAAGTATTTCCTCATGCTTCCTCGCTCGTGATGACATTTTGGGAAGGCTCGATAGCGTCGGAGTGTCGCGTGCTCTGTGACCCAGTTCTTGGAGCGCTGGCTTGGAGTTTGGTCCCTCACAAGAGTTGTACGGGGCACAAACTGTCTGATAATTCAACCCAATAAAAAAAACAGGAGAGAGGAAAGAGGAGAGAAGGGGCAGAAGGCTTATAAATGTCAAAAGAAGGCTTATAAAGGTCAAAAAAAAAAAAAAAAGTTTGTTTTTTGTATTTCCAAATATTCTGCCATGGACCGGATTCATTTGGCTGTTGTTTGCACCTTGAGTACAGGCACAGGTGCCTCATTGCCCAGTTGAGATTCCTGTTTCCTGGGGGCTCTGCAGCCCCAGAGCTATGCGGGGGGCAGGCAGGGTCTCCTCATGCTCCCACTTCAGGCTCATCCGCTCTGGCCGGGGGATCAGTGCGCTCCGGAGCGTCTCCGTGTGCGGGGACGTCCCAAGGCCGGGATTGTCGGTAACTCTGGATTGAAAGTAGTTGGGCTGGGAAGGAATAACCAACAGACTCGGATGTCCTAGCTCAGCTAAGAAAATGGGCTGCTGCTTAAGTTAGATTATTTGAATGCATTGAAGTCATTTAAAATAGTTTAGTTCTCTCAATAAGCAGAACTTGTAACTTATGTCCTATCTTTTTTTTTTTTTTTTTTTTTTTTTTTTTTTTTTTTTATGCTGATACGTTTTTAATGTGTTGCCGTTTATTTCTGGATTAGTTGAAAAGTTCATCATTATGGCTTCTTTTCCTGGAAATGGCTGCAGAGAAAATGAAAAAGCCTTTGCTAACTGTTCGGCCTTGGGCGAAGCGCCAAAAATGAGGGTGCCTTGAGATCCGGAGGCAGGAGACGAAGCAGCCACCGGTGTTCGGTGCCAGGCAGTGCAGCCTTTAACGCGGCCCTGGGGTTTTGATGGCACCGTGTGCTGCCCTCTGGTTCCTGCACGTTCCGACGGCGTTCCCCGCTCCAGGACGAGCACGGCTCGGGTGAAAACTTGTAAATGCTGGCCTGGTGCGGCCGTCCCCGCTCGTGTCCCCACTTGTGGCGCTCAAAGGCTCACGGGGCACAGGAGTTGCAAGCCAGAGGAGACAGGGCAGTGTAAAACAGTAATTAGCATCTACTAAGTGTAATTATTGAGTAATCAGCAGGAGTATGTAATAAGGCGGGCATATTTTTAGCGTGTAAGGGAGCTGTCTGCAGCCCCCGGGTGCTGTGCTCTAAGTAAAGAGCACTTAGGCAGTACTGATGGCCTGTAGCTTGTAAAAATTATCTGTGCTGTGTCGTTACAGCTGGCAGCTTTATGGAAAAGGGGGCTCGGGGACGCTCTTATCTCAGTGCAGCTGGGTTAAAACAGAATACGCGTTTAAAAAGCCCCGTTGCGTGGCGCAGCTTACAAGCTCTATGGTTTGAGTACAGCTACTAGCTGGAGATGGTCCGGAATTCGTCCCGAGCGCTGTCGCCCGAGCAGGGCTGAGAGGCCGGCCGGAGTCCCCGGCTGGCGCTTCCCGGGGGGATGTGTGTGGCAGGAGCAGGACAAGGGCTCTGTCAAATCCCTGCTGGGCCCCAGCCAGCGGACAACGACGGACACCTGTGAGAAAGGCCCTGCAGGCGGGACCCGTTTCTGTATTCGGGCCCTGCAGGCGGGACCCGTTTCTGTATTCACGGGGATTGCTGCGGGAATGTCGCAGGGGCTCCTGCTGCACATCGCTGCGAAAGAGGAGCCCTTCTCCTGCCCCCGGGGGGGAAGGTGCTGCCTCCTCCTAGGTTTCTCGTGAGCTTTAAAAGGGCCGGATGCTGTCCCCGCGTGGCTGCGCTGGGGCGGCAGCGCGGCCTCGGGACCCGCGCGGGCCCTGCGCCTGGGTCCCGGGCGGTCCTTCGCGGCGCGCAGTAACCCGGGCCCTGGCAAGGCAGAGCCCTGCGGGTCCCGCGCGGGCAGAGGGACGTTGCGCCCGCCGCTGGAGCCCACGTGCCGCTGGTGGAGCGAAGCTGCGCGCAGGGCTGCGGGGCTGCCCGCGGGGCCGGTGCGGGTGCCCGGCTCCCAGGCGGACCCGTGGCGGGGTGAGTCCTCCCCGGGGCTGTCCAGCTGCCCCCGGAGAGCTCCGGGCAGCAGCGGATCCCGCTCGCTGCGCGTCTGCTCCGCGCCTCGTGCACCACCAGGGATTTTGCCTCAACTCCAGGGGCAGAGCGAGGCCTCTGGCCTAGGCGGTAGGGCCTTGTGGCTGCAGCTCCGCAGGCTCCGGGTCCTCCCCGGGGACACTGCGCCGGCCCTCCGAACGGGCCTGGAGCGTCGCGCGCGTGGGACGGGATGGTAGAGCTGGGCCCGGGATCTTAGTGTGCGGATCTTGAGTCCACCAGGCACTTAGTTCCTCCGGGTGCTGTGAACATCCTAGGCCTGAAGTAATTCTTCAAAGCACAGCAGGCAAGGAGGAAAAACATCTTCACAGATGCCTTGTGTTGCTAATTTAAAAAGTGAGGAGACACCAAATGTCCCTAGCTCACCCTCAGTAGTGAAGGTGCCAACCACAGGGACTGGGATAGGGGTGTCTGATTGAGCTGTTTGATAACCAGGGCGGGAGAAAGAAAGGGGGGCCCGCAGAAATGCCTTGATAACTTCGATCCATCTATGACTTTTTCTTTCTGTGCAATAAACTCTGCTGCTGTCTTCTCTGCAGAAAGCAGCATGGGGGGAATTCCTTTCCAAAACCACTTTTTTTACTGGAAACCTGGATGTTCCTGTAACAAGGGAAAAACTCTCTCAAATATGAAGTTATCAAACAAGTTGACAAATTCAAACGGACAAAATGGCCAGGCATAAACATCTGCCTGGCAGCTTCGAAGTGCCTACAGTGAGGGCAGCTTATCCAGCTCTTGGCCGGATGTGGTCCCTGTACTCCAGAACTGTTTTTCGGTTGTAGTTATTTGGAGGAGGCTGGTACAACAATCTAATCGGACCTTGTGCCTCTCTCGCCTTCAGTTCCTCTTAGGGCTGTTTTGGGGAGGAGGGCAGTTGAAGCGCTGCTGTGGCACAGCCTTTTGCAGCTGGCGTGATGGGCCGTGCTGAAAGCCCCACTCCCGCTCCCTCCGCCGCGTCCCAGCCCTTGGGCTCGGGTTTGGCCGAGCGCTCCTGGGGATTTGGTGCCAAGGGCTTGGGCGCCGGGGGCCTTCGGTCTGGCGTTGCGATGCGGGGCGCAGACCTGCTCGCTTTCCTTATTTACCTGCCGTCTTTCGGGACGGAGCTCTGGCTGTTACTGCGTGTTCCTGGCCAACGTGCGGGGTCCTCTCCCTGGCGAGCACGGGAGGGAGGGCAGGGCTGCTGAGGTGTGCCAGGATCCACGCGTCCGTCGGGATCCCATCCGCCTCGCTGAGCCTGCTCGGCGGGATGAAATCAAGCGCATCCTTAAATATTTTCAGCCATCGGAGCTGGATTAGTTCAGGCTGAATAAATTAAGAAATGCATACGCATTTGGGACCAGAAGCAAACCTGGCTGTTTTAAATCCATTAGATGTAAAAAGAGCAAGCTCTGCTTTGGTCTGGGAGCCGGGAAAGCAGTTCTGCATGTGGAACTTGCTGGCGCAGCGGCTGCGCCGGAGCCTGGGGAGCGAGCGGAGCTGCCGGGGGAAGAGCCGCAGCCGCCCTCCTGGCGAGCCTGGGAACGCTCCCCGCAGATTCCCGCTTTCCGCGCGGTTCGGCCCTTCTGTGCCGCGACGGCTGCTCCAGGGAGGCCCCGCTGTGGAGCTGCAGCTCGGGGTGTTGGGCCTGCGTGGGGTCCCCCCTGCGCCACAGCCTCAAGGAAATAAATCTTTAGTTTATACTGAAGCACAATCAAAAGAACACTTTTCTGAAGGTTGCTCAAACCAGAATTTTGAGCTAAATCCTTTTCCACTGAGGAATTTCTGTTTCATGAAAGGGTACTTTATCTGGGGAAAAACCTTTAGCTGATTCTTCTTTTCCCTTTTTTTTTTTTCTTTTTGTCATCAAAGGCCAACTTAGAGGAGACGTTTTATTTTTTTTAAGCAGCCAGCTGCATTAGCAATTCTTGAACCATGTTCTTCCCTCAGCTTTGAATAGAAAGCCGTAGCAGGGGAACGTTCGCTTTTCCTTTTGGCAAAGAAGAGATTCCTACATTGCCAGTAGTGGGACTTGCCCTTTTTCTTGGGAGAGAAAGTCCAAATAGGCAGTAATGAAGGAAAGAAGCCAAGCCAGCATTTCAGGTCCGTGCTCCCTGACGCGGCGCTGTGGAGAGGCACGGACTGCTCGGAGCAGTTGTGGTGATGGGCTGGAAACGCGCTGGGTTCGGCTCGTGCAGGTAAAATGCTGCTGGCTGCAAGGCAGTGCCCTCAGCTTCGCTGCTGCGGCGAGGCACGTCAGGACTTCGCTCTCCGTGCACGGTAACGCTCCTTCCCTTGCTTCGGCTTTTGCATACAGCCGCAGCGCGTGCCTGGGCCCCTCCTGGGTACTCAGCACGGGGTTTGATTCACTCTGGAAAGGCTCTCCTGCAAACCTGAATGGTGCAAAATAAACACGGTTTGGTTTTCCAGGCGCAAGAGAGAGCTTATCCGGTCCAGAGAGGTAAAGCCCAATTCCTGGGCTAATTCTGTGCATATCCTTCAGTGCCCATGGCCGACATCCCGCATCCAGGAAGCCTCCTTCTCTTGGAGCCAATAAGTGCTGTGAAATGGGTGGCTTTACTGGGATTTGCCCTTTTGCACATTGGAGCCCTTGGCTTCAGCCGGTTCCTAAAGGATGTCCGGGTCGGTCGGCGCAGACACGGAGTCTGTGGTTTTCTCTCTTCCTGCCTTCACGTCCTGCAGAGTGGGATGCGGGGAAGGAACTGCCTTTGTAAACTTAGTTCACAAGTGTCGCTGCGTCTTGTGTCTGTCCCAGTGCCTGTCATCACGCAGCTGCCACGGCCCTTTATTTATCTGGTGCCTTTCCTTTCCTCCTTAATGCTTTTCCTTCTCTGTACTGTGCCTCACTGCTGGTTTCTACTCCTCTCTCTCCTCCATACTTCCTTTTTCTTGCCCGTACATTTGCTCGCCACCTGCATTTGACCGCGCTTGGGACAGCAGCAGCTCTCGCTTCAAACATCGCGCGGGTCTTCTCGTCGCCTGCGGGAGGGAAACGTGCCGCGCGCGTGGGATGAAAGAGAGCTCTGCTCCTGTGATTGCAGTACAATGACTTGGAGGTCTATTTAGAAAACAAAAGACAGGCTAATTTCCCTCTGAGTTTTAATCGATCAGGGTGGAGATGGAGCCGAGCTGGTGAGTGCCACATTATGATCCCCTGGGGATGCCAGGTGAGCAGGTTTGGGTGCAGCAGAGCAGTTGGTGTAGGTGGGTGCTGAGCACAGGGCCATCCGTTTAGCGGAGGCTGTTGGTGCCTCAGCGGGAACACTCAGTCCTACCTTCTCGTTGCATCAAGTTGGACTAGATCTCTTGAGCTTCGTCCTTTCATTTCAAATGCTGCTTAGCTACTCCCCTGCAATGTGATTAACATGCAAAATTCCTCAGCAGACAGAGGGTCCTGCTAACCCAGGTGAGATCCCAAGCTTCCCATCTGCCTGAGGTCTGTGGCTGTCTGGTTAAAACTCATACAGGAAGAATCCTGTGTGAGTGTGGACGAATGAACATAAATCCACCTTCTGTCTCCCTTTCCTGCATCCTTGCGTCTCTATTTCTTGCCTAGTGTTTCCAAAGATATCTTTTGCATCTGCTCTCAGACTGTCTCATAAGTAATTTTTTGAGATTCACAGGCTTTGCTGCTTCCCCATCGTCTTTATTTTTCCCTGTGGCACACTGAATTTGTTTAAACCTGCAGTTCCACAAGTGCAAAACCATGGTAAAAGACTGTTGAAACATGTGCAAACAGGCAAGCAAAGTATGTGGTATCTTAATGAGAAGGTTTTCCTCTGTCTTCCTGCTCCAGTTTTCTAACTTCACATATTTAAGGGCTTGAATGCAAACTCGGAAGTCTGACTTTGGTAACTCATGTATCTTAGTTATTGTTTTTATAAAGAACAAAAAGTCTTACATGTCCTGCCAAGTATCTTTTTTAACTGGAAAAATATGATGTGAGGTGCCTAACTGCTTCATAGTTACAGTAGTCCACTTGGGATTAAGCTTTGAATTTTCCTAGATGACTGAAAACAAAAGCTTTTGCCCTGACCATGCTCTGTTTGTAGAGGGGTTTGCAAGGAGGCAGTAGGCAATTCAAATAGGGTATTTGGTCAGAAAAAGAAAGTATGATTCTCCTTCAAGTGCGGATAATTACAACTGTACAAGGAGTTGCGGGAAACGAGTTCTCACCACAAACTGTAATTTTAATCTAAGAAAGGGAGGAAGGAGACAGTTTATAGGGTAAGCTGCTTTCTGGAATCTCAGGTAGTGATTTGCTATTTTGTCCAAAGCGGAGAGAAGTGTGTCGTTATTCTGTGTCTCATGTTGGTTTTGATGAAAAACTAGTCAAGGGTGAGAAGGCAAGGTGCAAAACAACTGCTGAATGCAAGGCAGTCAGTTGTCTTTCTAGTCCTTCTGCCTTTGGCCTTTGCAGAATTCGTGTGCAGGTCTGTACAGGAGATGAGTTAGTGTTGTGTCTTTTTCTCTTGGTAGAGTTTTGCATTGAGATGCTTGGTGTAAGGAGACATTAATAAAGCCCATGAAAGTCTCTGTTTATATGTTTAGCAATTCATCTATTTTCCATTATATCAAGTCTTCTCCAAAATGAGTAATGCAAGGCATCAATAACTGATGCTACTAATCCTACTCGATTCTCACAGCAACCTGATGAGAAGTGGGAAAAGGACCGTCATTTTTACATATTGCTTTGTTTTTTTTTCTGTATGTTTCCTGTTAAACAGTTGTCCAATTCTTCCAATAATTCCAAAGACATATGGTGTTCAAAAAAAAAAAAGGAAAAAAAAAGACCCCCGATGTCACCTTATGAACATCATTGTGATTCTTGTAGCTTTTTGACTGTTGGCTCGAAGGGGAGAACGTCAAGAAACATCGGTCAGGGAACACCTTTGTTGGCCTCTTCGCTCGTTGGAAGCTTCTCCCTGTGAAAGTCAACCCGTTCCTAACGGTGAAGGAACTGCGACAGGACTGCACGAGTCTAAAATTGTGTCTGCCAGTCAGAAGACACAGCCACGTATCTTGAAATATTGCCTGGCAGCTTTCCTCTGGAGGTAGGGGCATCGTTCACTTTGGCAGCCTGCGTACCGCAGTGCAAGTGTTGCTGCCAGGTCTGGAGAATTCAGGTTCCACTTGTCTGTTCCTGGATCCCCAATTTGCATCTCCACCAGGAGACAGTTGTTAAAACAGGCCCTTCTGGTGCCATCCATCCTTCAGGGGTGCCCTGAAGGAGCGCAGCGTGTGTGCATAGCCATGCTCTTCTCAGGCGCATCAAAGCAGTTGTAAGGGATCGGCCAAGCACCCATTTAGAAGGTGGGCTCGTTTTTGGAATGGGTTCCTGAGGTTTTCCTGAGGCTGCCTTCCGACCACTTGCCTTTGTTTTGATGGACAGGAGGTTTGTCAGCTGGATGCGAGGTTAGGCATGCAAATGTTGGGAAGCAGTGTGACGGACAAGGGGAAATGCTAATCTCTGCATCTTCCTGAGTCTTCCTAGTGCTTCTCTGGAGCTCTATCACAAGTTACACATTTTTATCCACTCCCCTTCCTTCTCTCTGGAATCGCCCTCCCAGAATATGTTGCACTTTCTGCCTCAAGGCTTCGGTCCATAGAACCTTCCATTTCTTTGATAATTGGCATGACTTTCAAGCTATGTGTTCTTGGGTACATTAAAAGAAATGCCTGTACTAAACTGTATATTAGCTATTGTGTTTCCAAGGGTAATTAGTCATGGATATAAATAGAAGGCAATAACTGATTGACACATGTGTAAATGGAACCACTTCTCTACTATTATGGTCTGAAAACTCATATTCATCTATTCTTTCTGCCTGAACTTCAAGTAGCTGTTCTGTTAGCATGGTAGAAGGAATAGGCTCTTTGGCACAAGTGGACTCTGTCAAGAGTCCTCCCCAAAATGTCACGGGGAGGAGGGGCAAGGCCTCCTCTGGGGCAGCCGGAGAGCCGAGCGAACGGCCCTCGAGGAAGGAGGGGATTGAGCCAGGGCTCCCGCGTCCTGTGCAAGAGCGTTGGCCACGGAGGAATAGGAGACCCTTTTGTTTGCCACTCCGGAGAGGCCAGCTCTTCCCATGGCGACCCAAATCCGCAGATAGTGCGGGCTCACGACGCTTTGCGTTTGTTTTGTTGTTGCTTTGTGTGGAAACTGTGGGTGAGAAAAATATTATCTGTGCGTAGAAAGAAGCGCTATCATCAGCGCGCAGCGTGCTCTCGACCTGACAGAGTGGTGCCTTGCTGCTGTGCCTAGGAATCCCCATCACTGTGCGTGCGGACGCCGGCGTGGTGCTTAAGAGCTGTCTCTTGTGTCGGGTCCTGGGCTAGGGAAATGCCTTCCCGGAAGCCTGCGCTGTCAGCTGAGCTGACAAAGGCTTTATTTAACACGAGGCAGAACTAATATCCTTTAAAAAAAAAAAGCTACCATGTCTTTAATTGTCACTCTGGTTTGTGTCAGATCCTTGCAAGAAGCGTGCTTGGTTCCTCCACAAACACAACAGCATCTTTCACTCTTAATGAATAATGCACTCCAGATGTTCCACCCTGTGAGAATTTCTTGTGCATGCTGCAATGCCAAGAGAAAAATAAAGCAGTTCAACTTATTTAACCCAGATCTCAGACTGTCTGTCTGCATCATCTAACTCCATCAAGCTGATGGTGCACATGGAAGGGATGGAAAACATGTGGTTCCTATAGACCTACATTTTGTATTGGTTAACAAATGTAGCATTAGTTTACCCAAGGCCATAACGGGCATGAGCTGAAACCCAGTGTACTGGTTGCAGGTTCTCTGTATCTTCATTCAACAGAGTCGATATTCCATGGCTCTAACCTGAGTGGTGTTTGCCCCTGAAGTCCTGAGCCTTCAGAGAACTTTGTGGATCCTCCTGTTTTTACTAGCGGTATCAGCCTCAGGACTCTACTTGTTGGCCAGACTCAGAAGTAATGCCTAAGCTGCACATAAAGAACATAATTAAGACAGCCACCCATTTCTGGCTAAGTATTTTGTCCGTGAATAACATTGTGACTTCTTGTGTCTCTCACTGTAACTCACCAAGGTGTTTTCAGGCAAAATAAGATGTGTGGCTTCCAGGAGGGTTTTAGGGGAACCAGCTCGGAGCGGGCTAGGCGATGTTCTGCACGTACTGCCTTGCTAGGTTAGACGCTAAACGCTCTGCTCCCTTACGGGCTTCCTTAAACTGAGGACTGATACAAGCTTAGAGCAGAAGAGCAATTTCTCCGTTCGGTCCTTTTATACATCAGAGGAGGGAGGCACCAAGGCAGATCTCTCCTCCAACCTGTGAATTAGGCTCCATGGTAGATGCTGCCTTGGGTGGAGGCTGGTTGTCTGTGCCCTGGGGGTGCCTCTGTCAGAGCTGTCCCCATTTTGGGTTGCATACAGGTCGTATAAGCAATTCCACCTCTGCCCCACAGTTTTCTGAGACTTGTCAGGGCCAAAGGACAGGACACCGATGTTCTCTAAGTAAGGGAAGGCAGCAAGTCTTGCTTTTTCTGAGCCCCATTGAAGATACTCAACCACAGCAGCATGCAAGGAACAGTTATTAAATGCTCTTAATGAGCGTGTGTAAAGATGGGCTCTCTCCCCTTCTCCTTTGAAGCATGAAAGCCCAGGGGGAGCCTTTATTAAAGTCAACAAAGAAATCTCAAAGGAAAAAATCCCCTCCTTTAATGTGGTCACGCGCATCATCTCCCGCCGAGTGCGACCCGACATGTGAATGTGATCG
>VZSV01000005.1:1026257-1091904 GCA_013398735.1 Nothocercus julius
AAAAAGACTTTTTTTTTTTTTTTTTTTGGTTTTATTTTTGGAAGAGGTGAATGGAGGATGATTAAGTCTGAACAGATGATATTTTCAATGGCACGTTTAGCGTTTATCCGACAAGGCTCCTTCCTGTGGGTAAAAATGCCACTGAGGACAGTGGGTTTGGATGCGTTCGGCTGCTCCCGTTTTTCCCTCTTTCCCAAACACAGCCAGGGAGCCGCGGGGGCCGGGTTTGCAGGTCTCTCCTGTGGTTTTGCAGCGGGTGCTCAGGCTGCCGCGTGTCTCCCGTGCCCGGGCCCTGCCCGCGTCCGAAGGCAGAGGCTCAGTGCATTAAAGATGGGCTCTCCGCAGGCCTTAGTTAAGTTCCCGGTTAATGCTGTGGCATTAATTATTCATCCAACCGCCCGTGAGGCCATTAAGCTTCTCTTCCTTTGAAGATACCGGTACCTATTTCTCTACGGATAGAAAAGGAGGCGGCAGCGGAGCTAATTGCAGACATGCAAAGCGAGGAAGACTCCTCATCAGTCGCTTTCACATTGTGCCTGAAAAGCCTCTCTTTTATAGAGGTGTCAATAGCGGCTTCGTTCCCTTTTTAGAGGAACAAGTGCCTTTTAAGCACTTAAGGCGCGTTAATGCGTGGCTTTTGTGCTTAGGTCCGAGGTAAGGCAGGGGAGAAGGGTCCTGGCTCTGCGCGGAGTCTCCCGTTGGGGACAGTTCAGCCTTGGCCGGAGGGGTCGTGGGGGCTTTAATGAATGGTAAAAGACATCAGTAGTCCTGGGCGATTTTTTAGCCCCTCCTATCCCAAGATCTCAAAGCATTTCCCAAATGTTAATTTATTTAGCCTCGCAGATGCTCTTGCCAGGCATTTTAGAGTAGAAAACAGAGTCTGGATGGGGACGAGGGAAGCCCAGGCAGTGGGAGAAGGGGAACTGGAACCCTCATGCTCCCCATTGTGGGAGACTTCCCTTCAGGTCCTGCTTCGGAGCAGCCTGTACTTGTACACGCGCTCAGGGTGTTGGGTTTGCTCCCTGAATTTTACAGTTAATTTTTTTTTTTTTTTTTTTTTTTTTTTTTGGTTGGTTGGTTAATTAGAGATTCCTTCCTTTTGTTACGGAAGAGAGGGAGGCTGCTTCCCTGTGCTGCGAGTGCCTCCAGGGAGGTTCAGCGTGTAAAGAGCCCGGGAGAAGGGGGATGCTCTCCACCTGGGAAGCTCCGGCCTGCTTTGCCCACACACTGTGAGCTGTGTCTTGAAGGGAATAAGGAATCTTTGTACAAAAGGGTGTTATATTGACATCAAGGTGCAATAGAGTTGAGTGATAAGGGAGCCAGATCTGGCCCAGACGATCTCATCCTTTAGTGTTAGGAGAGTTTAAAGGCTAAACAAAGGTTTTTAATGAGTTTTGAAGCTGCTTTGCTTTCACAGGGCTGGTTTATTGCCATTATTAGGGACTGAATTTAACCTGGTCTCAATTAGCTCGTTGCTCGAGTGAACCTAGGGAGGTTGTGCTGAGAAGGCTGAAGCCTCAGCAGAGGTTTCTTATGCCACAGCAGTGCTCTTAGCTGGCTTGGCCTAAAAAGGAAGCAAACAGCAGAAAGAAGGTCTAGAATTAAAAGGGAAAAAGTAGCTTTGATTTGACTAGGGAGGCTTCTTGGCACTGGAGCAGGTGGCTGAAGTTCAGCACGGTGAAAGAAGTGGTGAGTGGGGTTTGCTATGTCTAAAGCCACTCTCTAGTCTTGGCACGAAGGAGCAGGGAAGAAAAGAGATAGCACGAGGACCAAAATGATTCCTTGCCGCTGAGCTGGGCCCGTGTGCGCTTAGCCCAGCTTTGATAGCCCGCCAGGACGCGCTGCCGGAGCTG
The DNA here is from genome assembly GCA_013398735.1 of Nothocercus julius. Classification (NCBI taxonomy): domain Eukaryota; kingdom Metazoa; phylum Chordata; class Aves; order Tinamiformes; family Tinamidae; genus Nothocercus; species Nothocercus julius. Next base: position 1,028,111 of record VZSV01000005.1, read on the forward strand.
GCAGGCTCCAGCGAGGAAGGTTCTATCACCTAGGTGAAGGCTGCTCACTCACCAGGATTTTATTGTTCTGGAACTGAAGGCCAAAAATCCCATGGAAAGCTAGATCTCCTTTCTGTTTGCAGATGGAGCCAGTGAAGAGGAGCGGGAGACCTTTCTGCTAGAGCAGCAGAGCATGTGCAAGTGTGCAGTCAACAGTTGTTTGGAGAGCCTTCCATCTGCTGCTGCTTCATTAGGAGGTAAAGTAACGCAGAAGTGCTCCCGTTAATGATCACAGAACAGGGAAGGCATTAAAAGTTGTGCAAAACGGGCAATGTGATGGCTGGTTAATACTGTTTCAGAAGGTGAAGTCATTTCTCTAAGAAACACAGGAACGTGATGTCTCTGCTTGTACACCAGGCCACAGAGCAGGGGATCGGATTCAGGAGTGATGTTGGCAGGCAGTTTCCAAACCATATCAAGATGTTCCTTATCTAATCCCAACCCCAAATGGCTATGGCTAACACCAAGGGTTGTGGTGCCACCACCAAAATGCTTCACAAGGAACATGGAACAGAAGCAAAAGAGAATCCAGCTGGTTGGGAGGTGGGGGTTGTTGTTTTTTTTGTTGTTGATTTTCTTCAGGTGTTCTCTGTTGCTGTCCTGCTAAACTGGAGGCAGATGCACTTGAAAAATTGGCACAGTGCTCTTTCTGGGTCTTTTAAAGGTTATTTGAAAACCTACAGAACGTACAGACTAGAGCCACAAGAAGATACTGGATGACAGCTAGAGGAAATACCTGGCAGGATGAAGGCCTCAACATTTTCACCTGTTTAGTGAGGCAAAATAGAAATGAGAGGTGATGTTAAATATTGTGCCCAAATACTTTCACGGAGAGAAGGCACCAGATAAGGATCAGTTGCTTCCTCCTGGCAGGTAATTCAAGGTGATCCCCCCGGCCAGGAGATGAAGCAAAGGAGGCTCAGTCAGGTCCGTGTTTTTGGCAGCAGGGAAGGTGAGCCCTTGGGACTAATTGTCCCCAGTGGAAGAGTAGTTATTATCTCAGAGGCTATAATAGCTTCCCTTTTCAGATAGGACTTAATCAACACAAGCCATTAGTTGTAATAGTGGGGTAATTAAGTTTAATACAGGGTAACTGAGTCAAAATGAATAGGCTGGGATGTGCGGGAAGTCAGAAGGGATAATTCTTGCTGGCCTTACAGTGTCCAAACAAGCTTTGTAGTCCCGACGTGAGCCCTAGAGGCCTGCTGTATTTTGCTGTGAAAAGAGAAGGTTTTCATTAACAACCAAATGCCCTTCCCCACTATTCACAGAAGCTGGAGCCTGTTGCTGCAGTGGTATTGGCACTGTTCAGCTGAGTTTTTAAAGCCCTGGCAAATACTCACGTGCTTTTGCAATACCTAGCGAAGCCTGCAGGGTGGTGGGTGGTGAGGGCCACAACTGCAGGACGTGCTGCCTCTCCCCATCATTGGCTGCTGGAAAACTGAAGGAGAATAAGGAGCTTGCTCAGGTCCGTATGAATAGTAACAGCCAGTGCTTGTATCGTGAGATATTCCAGGTGCTGTCCCTGCATTAAGTAATTGCCACGTGAGGGAAGGTCAGCCCCAGCATTGCCCTTTACGGCCACGCGGGTGAGCCAAGCGGGGCCGTGCATAAATATTTCCTTGGCGTCCGTGTCCCGTGAGCAGCGCGGGGCAGCGGAGACCTCCCCGTGTGCCCGTTGCTGCCCTTTCCCAGTCGCGTTGCCCCGGTGCACCCTGCTGAAAACTCCCTGGCGTTACTTAGAGAAGGGGTTCGGCTCTGTGGGCTTTCTGTTTTGTGGCTGTGGTGTTCCTGATTTTATAGCCAAGTATGTATTTTATTAAATTTCTTCAACTCCCCGTCAGTTTCAACCGCATTCAGTCCTGTTGGGTTTCAGAAGGGAGAAAATGTGAATCTGCACTTCTCGCAGAAGCTGGAAAAAATACAGCCGTGTGACAGTTGAGGCTTGGCTTCTCATCTGAAAGCTGGAGCTGTGTCTCCAGCAATGCAGCACCCACCCAATATTGCATTGTCATAGACCATGCTTTGCCCTAGGTCCTTGGTTTATCCTTGCTTGACGTTGAATTCAGACATTCGATTGGTAGCGTTCAGGGAAACGTAACCTGCTGTCCCAGAGACAGATATTAGCAAGTGTCCCACAGGGACACACACCATGAGCAGAGGAGGTGCCCTCGATGGCGCAGCTCTGATTTGGAAAGTTCGCTACTTGGAGTAGCGATGCAGCCTGGAGAAATCAAAGACCAAAAATATGGAGTGTTTTCTTCCCTGAAGCCCCCAGACTGTGCTGTGTTGTTCCAGGGATCCAGTTGCAGCAAGTCCTATGTTGCTGAGCAGGATGATGGTGGTAGCGGGCTTTGCGAAGAGCTTTTTATTAGACTTGAACGGGGAAGGAAATGGGGAACCAGTCCAGATGAGGAACAGCCCCCTTAGCAAGTGTGAATCTCCTTGCTACCACCTGAATTTATGGTGATTTACATCAGACAAAAACCTGATGTTAAGGACCTTATTGTGAACTTTTCAAATGCAGTTCAAGTGTCACTACTGTTTCCAATAGCTGTGTGCAGCAAGAACACAAATCTCATCTGTATTCCCCTTTCCCTCTTCCCTCACCCTAATCAAATCCTTCATTCATTGCCTTTTCTAACATAGTGGACTTTCTTGCATGGTTCAGCACTCAGGAAGTAGCTCTACAATAGCAAAACAGTGCTGTCTTTGTTCTGAAAAAGTGGAAAAATGAAGATCTATAATCTTGAAATGAGGAAACGTCCAAGTGAGAAGAAAATGGAGCACATGCAATGTTATATCTGTTAGCTGGGTAGAATTCAGCAATGCCTCTTACGGGGTGGGGGGAAGAGAGAGAAAAGAAACTATTTCATTTCACCTCCTCCAAAATGACCCAAAGCGCATCAGAGTTGATGTTTCTTTCTGTGGACTTTAGCTTAAACTCCTGATGCTCACCTGCCTTTCATACATTTGCCTTATTTTCTGCATTTTGCTCTCCCGCTGTCTATTCACCCTTGCACGCCACGCTTGCTTTTCCTGCTGGTCACAGTCATAACGAGTACTAGTTGTGTTCTTCCTTCCAGGTAGCGTCGGGCCTTCGATTTCTGTTTCAGAGGGCCTGTCCAAAGACACTCCACTTGAGCAGTGCACTCATGCTGTATTCTGGTCACCCAGTCCTCTGTAAGAGTTTATATCGATAATTAAGTTGGTCCCCCCAAGGCTAATGGCATAGCATGCTGAAGGAGACCTTAACTGCGTCTCTTCTGGGATATTTTTTTCAGTAAATACTATTCTTTTACTATGCTTGTAGCAAACAAAACTGAAATAGGGAGTCTTATCCCAACCTCTTCCATGAGTTCTTGGCTCTTCCAGGATAACACAGCCTGTGCACTTTGCACTGACTTTGAATTCCCAGGATCTGCTTGTATTTCTGGCCTGTGGGGCAGGCCACCACATATCGGGGAGCATTTGAGGAGAGAAAGGTCACTTACCTGCAGGTGGCATTTCTACCTGGCACAGATGAGAGCAATGACAACTGCAGGGTTGGAGCCAAGCCCTAACCACCCTGGAGCTGGCAGGCGTGACCCAGCCAGCGCGGCCACGTGTTGAGCGGCGGCCAAGGGGAGAGCCAGGTACCATGTTTACTTGCTCGTGACCTTGCAAAGTCTCCACAGATATTCAAGGCATGGAATGCGCTGGAAAAGGGAATGCAGAACAGGTGGAAACCAGATGCAAGTACGGTTAATTTGAAAGCTTGTGCACAGACCTGTGGAGTATTGCTTTTTCTGCTCTTGCTCTTCAGCCCCGTGAACTCTCCCACAGCGTATGCGCTAGTGCTAGCGAATTTTTATGCCTTTTTGTAGTCCTTTATTCTAGGAGTTCATTGCTGTGGTAGACACTGGCATAGCCCAACTTGAGGCTTTGAAACCTATTCCCAGGTTTATGGCTTCAGCTGATGCCTGTGGCCGGTCCTCCTCTGGCTTGCTACAGCTGGCTTGAGTCGGCCCAGAGTCCAGCACAACCTCTTGGCCCAACCAGTGAACCCAAAGGGAGCTCAGCTCTAGTGGTCTGGAAAGCACAAAGTGTCCCAGAAACGCTTAGCAGAGCAGCTCGTCCTGCGCTTGCTGTGGAGTGAGGTCTTGCCGTAGGGAATCTCCTGCTTCCCCGGCTTTGTTTCCGCGGAGGGAGTCGTATGGAGGCAGGGAGCCCCGCTCCGTGCTTTGCCATCCCTGCTGTCTCCTCTGGGTCTCCTTTTCGCAGCAGGGCGGCTTCCCTGCTTGCTGCCCCCACGATGGGACATCAGTGCAGTTATGACGTGGGAGTTCATTACACGAGTGGCAACTGTGACAACTGCCAGAAAGAAGCAGTGGGAGCAGATGGGCTGCTTGTGAGCAGAAATCCTGCTTCCCTGTGAATGTCCTTATAGTTGCAGACGAACACAAAAACAAAGGAAGGAGGGGAAAAACGCTGGAAGGCTTGAGGCAGCGCGTACACAGCGTGGCCTTGACACGCTAGTGGGAAAACTGGAGAGGGCTGTGGAAAAGCAGTGGTCAGTCAGGTCACGAGGAATTGCTGACGCTAAACCCTCTTCGGTTTGGTATTCCCTGCACAAATCCCGGCTCAGCCCCAAACCCCCTTTACCTGCTGTGGGGAGGGGGCTGCCGTAGCCTTGGCTGCTTGGCAGACTGGTCCCCAGCAGCGGGCTGCGAGCGCTGGGCAGGCGCGCCGGGCCGGGCCGGGCCGTGCCATGCCGTGCCGTGCCGGCGGGGCTGGAGGCTGCGGAATATCCCGCTCCAGTCCTCGTCTCCGTATCGAGCAGCTGTTGCTCTAGCCCAGAGTCAGCACATCCCAGTGATGCTGGCCCTGGGGGGAAGACCCCCATGGAAGTGGGGAGCACGTTGGGATCGGCATGAGCCCCGTTAGGGCTCCAAGCAGGGGAAGCACAGCAAAGGCTGGGGCACATCATGCCCCATCACACCGGCCTGGTGTCTGCGTTTAGGACAAGGTCCTGGCAGTCCTCATGGTGCAAGAGGACTTTGGTGGTAGATGATGAATGTGAGAAATAATTTGGAGAAGTGCCTAGTGAGATCCAGTCATTCAGCTTATGCTGTTTAGAAGGCAGGTAATGGTTGCTGCTCAAGAAGATTTTTTTCAGCCATTTTTTTTTTTTTTTTCTTAGAAGGACTATTAGAATTTGATAAATACAAAATTTAACATGGAAATTGTTTATTTTTCCAAAGCAATTTTGAGTTTTGTGGGAAAATGAAAACCCCAAAGCCTATTTTAATTTTTAGTTCTTACGAAAGGTCTGGATGATCCCAGGCTGGGGAGTCACTTTTCCAGCCGCTGCAGCTTGCTGATATCCCAGAGGTGACATTTGGTGTCTCTCATGGGGGATCCCACATACCATGACACCTCGGCTGTATTTAAGAGTGCCTGGTCCTGCGTTTGCTCCCAGGGAAGTGTCAGCCATAAAGGCTCCTTGAAATGTTCTCTTGCTACCGCTCGGCTGCAGACTCGTACACGGTGCTTTGAACTGCCAATGCAAATGAGAAGAGAGTTAGTTTAAACAGTCCTTTTTCTGTGGTGATAAATGGAAATGTAGAGCTCCAAAATATGCAAAGATGCAAAATAAGCCTGGCAGGGGGTGGTTAATCAGGCATTAAAAGCACAGGGCTGAGTCCAGGCAAAGATTAGATGGTTGCTCTTTAATCAAAGCAATTGAGCTCATGTGTGACTGCTAATAATACTGCCTTTCTACCTGGAGCTGGAGTTAGAAAAGCCAGGTTTTCCTGTAATTCCATGAATATTACTATTATTTGTGTAATGACCTGGAAGAATTCTTTTTAACTGTGGTGTGGGATAAATGCTGTTAACCACGAGTTCCTGCTAGAGCAGATACACAGTGGGAAGACGGCCTGTCTGGCTTGTTCCATCTCATCGCTGCCTAAGAGCAGAGGGTAGAAACCAAGACCCCACTGTTGCCCCTGCAGGTGCTTGTCAGGGCTTGAGTCTCAGACCCCATCGTGTCCGTCAGTGCCAGGAATGGTGCTCTCTGCCTCGGCCTTAACTCTGGCCAGGTGCGGCAGCAGCGAGGTGCATGGACTTGCAGAATGAGAGGCTGGAGTCGCCTGGGGGTGGGTGGTTACGAGGCTTTGCCCAGGTGGTGATTTGGTGGGTTGGCATCTGGGCTGGGGCTCCTTCGCAGAAAGGCAGCCCGCTTCCCGGGCTATGGCTGGTGCCTCAACGTGGCACTCTGAGGCTCGTCGCCTGATGCGGGTGCTGCTGATGCGTGGCCTTTGCTTTGGGACACGCTGTTTCTCAAGGTGCTGGGCAGGCCAAAAGGAGCAAAGCCACCTTGGAGGCACAGGTACCTGACGCGCAGCGGTCCCAGCGGCTGCTGCCTGCTGTGTGCCCATGTGGAGAGCATGGCATTAGCGGGGCCTTGCCAGCTGGTTTGACTTCTCACTGGGTTGCCTATCCGCACGGGGGCTTTTCAGCCCTGGGCAAGGTCTCTGCTTGCCTAGCAGAGCTGGTGCTTGCTGGGTCCTCGTGGGAGCTTACTCAAGAAAACTGTTCAAAGCAAGGGCAGAGCTGCCAGGTTTGCAAGAAATGTCTCCACGTTCACACCTGCAGCTCTGGGGGATCACCTGGGTAGTTACGGGCTAGAGCATTTGGTCCTTGTAGTGCATGAACAGTGTTGCTCTGTGGCCGGGCACAGCCTGCTAGTTGACATCGAGTTCATTTTGTGGCAGCTTTCAAAGGTTTCGTAGCTTGTTTTGGTTCTGCATTAAGGGAAATGTAGCAGGTGAGTCACAGATTGACCCGTCTTTGATCTTGAAAACCTTCCTCTCAAAACCTGGTTGCAGTCTATGCCTGTGCACTTCGAATGAATATATTTCAATCACAGTCCATTTGCGTCACGGTGTTTGAGTGAGAGATTGTTCCTTGATGCTTCCAGCAGAAATGGAAGAATCTCCTGTGTTTCCTCCGAGAGGTTCAGATGTCAGTAACGCCTGGCTCAAGAGAGCAGGTTCAAGTCCACCTGCTTCCCGTTTTTGTAGCTGGCCTAAATTCCAGACGTTTCACTTGAGCGTTCCATGTTGTCGTCTCAGCAGAAGTAGATGCGTGGAGGTAACGCTCAGGGTGAAATAGGCTTTTCTAGGGCCTAGCATTTATGCAGCAGTAAGGAAAGCTTGCCGGAGGTGCTGTCTGTAGATGGGTAGTGATTAGCTCAATGGCTGTCCTGGCTTTCATCTCCTGCATTTGTCTTTCTGGGAGGTTAATAAACCTGCACTTTCTCACGACGCGCCAGGTAGAGCGTTGCAGCGCAGCCAGGCTGCAGCAGCGTGAGTCCCAGTGAGGGCTAAAAGAAAAGAAGGTACTCGGGCATTTGCCCAAGTGTGTGAAGCTCGGTTCATCTTGATCTTAAACTTTGCCAAAAAATAAGGGAAGGCAACGTTATTTGCTAGAAGCCTATCTTGTTGTTTTTACATGATTAAAAAGCTATGAAATGAAAAGGTGGAGATACGTGTGCAGACAGATGAAGGCCATGCTGCTGGGCCAAAAAACAGATGGATAGAGAGATCTTCTGATGGTAGTCTGGAAGCCTGCCCCTCTGTGTGGGGATGTTAATTAATGCTGTTTATTGCCATCAGGACTGCAGGCCAGCCAGGAATTGAGGAAAACAGGCCCACCAGGAACATGGCCTTGCTGGGTTGATTTGTGCGGTCTCAGGAGGAAAAACAAACAGGGGCAGCATAAAAGAAGATGCAAGAGGGAACTGGGGCAAACAGAAACAGCGCGTTGACTAAAAGCAGGCTGATGTTGTTACCTGAACCCATCAGTCCCTTCCAGGGTGCCGCCTTGCACCCAAAGAGCAGTCCCTGCCTTCTCCATAAAAAGTTAAAGTTGCATTGGCACAACCCCTAGTTTTAACCATCTCCAACCTGTACTAGCAGACCGGGTTTGGCTGGGTTACACTGAAGGCCTTCGGTCATTTCCATGCCATGTGGGAGAAGAGGAATTCCGACGCTGGCTTGAAAGCTGTATCCCGGTTTGCACCCTGCCTTTCCCAGCCTTTCAGGCTGGGTGAAATGCAGCAGTTAGAGCCCTTCGAAGCCTCTCCTGGAGAGAAGTTCAGCATCGGAGCTCTGCCCTGGCCTCTGCGGCTCCGAGCCAAGGGATAAGGGATCTTCAGTAATTTTCCAATCCGTGGCTCTCCTCAGGTCTCCACAGTGGCCCTTTGGCACTAGGTGCCTGTCAGTAGTCGTCACTGCTCTCCCTGGTGTCCCCAGCGCTACTCTCCAGAAAACAAACCTCAAAACCTGCTCCCTGTTAAGTGCCCGTTAGCACCAGCAGTATCCAGGGCTGCACTTCCAGGTCTTTGAAGATCCTGTGATCGCTGGGCCATGTCTGTGGCAGAAAGAGGGTGCAAAGCCAAATGATTTTAATGGCAGCGGGTCCTTTGAAGGCTGCAGTTTGTGGGAGGTCAAGATCATTTCCTTTCTCCCAGATACAGTAAGTGCAGAGTAAGAATTCCTGGACCATTGTTGGGTGGACACATTGAATATCTCATTTAAAGTACCAGATAATGATTGCATTTATGGAACAGCTTGTTCCAGTTTTCTCATTATCACTTGCCAAGATGGTAGCTGGTTTGGTACTGCGCCCTTTCACAGACAGTGAGAGATGTGGCAAGCAGAGTCATTCGGGGGGAGCACGTGGCATCCTCACTTAAGCGAATTCATACAAATCAATCTGCACCAGAGAAGCCTCAGTTTTCTAAGTGCTGATAGGAATCCACATGAAAACGTAGAATTTTGCAGCACCAGCGCTGTTGTCCGTTCGGTGAAAGCCATCGCTGTCCATTAGAACTTGTGGGTTACTCTTAGCCCCAGCGTGCACTGGTCGATTCCGTGTATCCGGACAGACTCTGTGAGGTGCATTTCGTTGCAGGTTGTCCCTGGGCATGGAAAAAAGAATTCATGAATTGCTATTTTCAAAAGCATTTAATGTATTATCTGCAGAGATTGTCATTTAGAAAGTCCTCGTTCTCATAGCGCTTCTAGGAGGCAGGATGGGGCATTTAACAGATGCTTCTGAGACCTAGAGCTGCAAAAGGATTTGGGGAACTGGCTCTGGGAATAAAATTCATAGGGCTGAATCAGTCTCTGAAGTTCCTAAAATAACGTGCAGAGGGGATTAGACTGACAGAGCATGAAATAAGGATACATACATAAGTCAGGCGACAGAAGGTGCAGAAGAGAGGACTGTGTCTGGAATCCTCCCCTGGTTTGGGCTTCTGTTTGTACCTGCAGCTGTGAGCCAGGCACGAATGGGAATCTGTAGCTCCGAGCTCCATCCTGGATGTGATATCCAAGGTTGCTCTTCCGTTAGTGACCTGTCGGTGATCCAGACTTTAAGGCAGAGACTATGAGCATCCAGGAAAGGTGTCCTGATTGTTCTCAACATCCCTGTTCCCCTGCTGCTGGTGTTGCCCTGGCTGACCCTCGGACCAAAGCCTTTTCCTCAAAGACTGTAGGAAGCCTGTACCAACTGTCGAAGCGTTGATGTACCCTCTGCTTCACCAAGAGGGCTCAAGAGAGTGATGAATGGGATCAGAGGGAGATTTGCCCTGATACTCATGCATTATTTGTAGGAGCGTGGAGTGTTTTGGCTGATTCTGAAAGAAGTACTTTTTTCTCATTTAAATCTCTGCATCTGAGAAGGAGATAGGTCTGTGAGTCTGAGGAGGAATTGCATCATGCTCCAAAAAGAAGTAGGCAGTGATTTTTAGCACATGAGATTTGGCAGAATTTGGGATTTGAAATGGAATGGGAACATTAGCCAGTGGATTCCAGCAATTGGTCAATGGGGTGAAGGACACCTGAGACTTCTTGGGAGTCTCTGGGCTACTGTACCTGTTTTCATAAACTTATCCATGTAATGCTAGCAAGACAAATTTTCTAGTGCTTTTTAGAAAGAATGGAGCAAGCTGCTGAGCTTCCTCTTTCCCTGTACCAAGGTGCATTTCAGGTTTTGACTGGAAGGACCTACCATGGGAGGGAATAAAGTCCAGATTTTAGGATCAGTCATGGAGGAGAATCATCTAATGACCCAGTTCCAAGGGGAACTCCCAGGAAGCTGTGACATTTTCTCCTTACATGGCCAATGTGACAGATAACAAACCAGCCCATCATCAAAATCTGAATGTGAAGAATGTGACTGAAGGATAATATCTTTCAAGATACATTCTTTCAAGAAATGCCACCTTTCTTGAAGAGTTATGCACCACCTATTGAAGTAAGATATTTATTCCTCTTATTTCAGTTGGTTTCTAAAGAAGCTGGGAGAGAACTCCTCTCTCCCTAGTACCTTCTGCAAAGCTCAAGTGAAATGCCAGGCGTGTGTTGCATGGGCATTTATGTTTCTGGCAGTGAAGTGGTGGGGAATGGTAACACAAGATGACTTGTCTTTCAGATGTAAGACACTTTTGATTCCTGTTGCAACTCAGACTCTAGGTCCTTTCTAAATCCACTTTATAAAACATGTTTGACCTGTAATTATTTAGAAATCACGTCTCAAGTACTGTATTAAGTACCAAGAGCAGAGCTGTGTCTGAAAAGCACTTTATAATGGACTGTCCTGCCTTTATAGCTCAGGCGTTTTATGCTCATTGCTGACAAGCTATAATTGTCCAATAAACTGTTCAGGATAAGCTTCATACAGATATTAATGATATAATAACAGCTTGAGAAGTCGCTAAGAGTGAAATATGAAAAGCCTAGAGGTATTGCGTTTGCCTTTGGGGTGTGACTGCTTCAAATACCAATTTGCTTCTGGACAACTAAGACAAATTTTATGTACAGAAGGTTGATTTTTAACCTCAAAATCACAGTGATGATTAGAGCAGTTACTCCTGGTGGCTTGTATGGGATAGGAGTGTCTGACTGGACTTCCAGGAATGAGACGTCCAATTCCAGGTGATTTTTGGTAGAAGCCAGGTGCATGGTTCGCTTTGGTTCCTGTTACCCTTTGAACTGTTCACTGCGTTTGTGCTCGCAGCCTTAAGGAGGGTTGGCTGAAGTTGTGTGATGTGGAGGGAGTCCTAAGGGCACTGAGAGTGATGAGTATGGACAGACATGGTTTGGGGTACGTCTGCTGCCTCCGAAAATTGCCTGACCATGTGTAGCTCCAGAAGTGCCGTGCTGTGAGGAACCGCTAGCCAGACCACTTAGCTGAAGAATAAATGGGTTAGCCCTGCAGTCACACAGCTGCTGTCCGATGGCAAGCGAGGAGAATTCAATGGAATGAGCATGTTCCAGGCAACTACAGTCTCACTAGTTTTTGGAGGAAATCCAGGAAAAGTTATATGGGAAAGCTGAAAGTTATTATGGCAGGATAGCTGCTAAGTGACTTGGTATGTGCCCTTGGGGACCAACTCTCCCAACTTTATGAAAAACATTATAATCTAATTCTCTGGTTTCGAGTCGCTGTAGGCCCAATGTGGCGGTTTCTGCAAAGGAATCATGATGCTTGGCAGTTGCTGTAGTATTTCCATTCATTTTGATCAGGACGATGAAAAGGGAAATGAGAAAGAAAATGGTAGAAATGTAAAGTACGTTCCTAACTTGCTTCTGCTTGAAGTGCAGTGTGTTGTTGGACTCTCGAGGCAGTTCAGTTGCTCGTACTAGGTAACTTGCATTACCACTCAGGGATGTTGAGCTAGTAGGTGGCTGCTGGATGTGTGCTCCTTCCTGCCCTTCTGTGAGAAGCTGGCCAAGCTGCAAACACCTTTCTGCTTAAGGAAAAGCTTGGCTGCCTCTTTCGGCCCAGGGCTGGCGTTGTCTGAAGAGTCAAGAGTAGCTGGAACAGGATGAGAGGATCTGAGCCGCTGGTTTCTGTTGTCCAAGGTGATTGTTGTTAAACTTTCCTTCTCCGCTCACCCCAAGTGCAAGTGAAGTCATTAGGATGGGGCTGCCGAGAGCTTCCACAGAACTCATACGTGCGCTTCACGCCACTGAGCTTGCACTGAATCATCTCCCGCTGCACGTCCTGACAAAACTCACCGGAATTCAAGTGATCCCGGGAAAAAGACACCTGGATATGCTGGCTGAGGAGACTGGCTTGCTGAGCGAGACGTTTTGGTCTTTTTTTTTTTTTTTTTTTTTAATGCTCTGATGGTCCCCGAGTCTGCTTGCAAGCAGGAAGAAGGGAATATGGTAAAGACCAAGCACCTCAGAAAGGCTCAGACTTGGGAAAAGATTGACTAGAAACTGGAGAACCGGATGAGGCGAGCGATTTTGGCCAGACAGGCTATGCAGCCACCTACTCAAAGGCCATAGGCAGAGTCCCAGTCCTCCCACCGTCCCTGTCACATCAATGATACTCCAGTGCTCAGCACTGGTGAAGGGTGCACAGGGCAGCAAGGAGAGCATGGAAGGCTTCGTTAAACACACGTATGGGCTATGCCCAACCCTTGCGTTGTGTTTTCTGCCTCAGAAGATCATAGTGGTGATGGGGGAGTAGTGCTATGCCTTGGTCTGGTGGGCTTCATCAGGGATGAGCGGCTGAGTTTGCGGCAGTAAGGAGGTATCCGAGCAGGGTGGACTCAGCAAGAGTCTTGCAGGGCCGTGCTCGGAACCATCTACCTCAGCTGCAGAGCATCGATGGCATCTGCTCAAGGAATGAGCCAAGAGGAAACCACGGTGGCCTCAAATAAGTGGTAGCAGCTCTTTCCTGTGCAAAATGGTTGGGTGAAGGGGGAAAGGAAGCTGTTGGCCAGTGTGTACCTTATAAATATTATTATTTTTTGTGTCTTTAGAAGAAAATGAGGTAATAAGACTAATCATTAGTACTTTGATGTTCCTGGTCACAATCCAGTCTGAGGAAGTGGAAATTTTCCCCTCCTTGGAGTTATGTTGCGGGGATCAAGAGGCCAGTCTCTCCTTCCTCCCTGGGAAGGAGGAGCAAGTGGGCTATTTATCAAAGCCAAGGAAAGCAGCTCGTGTAGTTGAGAGAAGAAGGACCACACAGCCTTCTCCCTGCACTGGCGCCCTGGCTCTGTGAGGAGAGGCAACATCTCTGCTCCAGGAGCAGGGAGCTGTCGGGAGCTAGTTGGAACAGGCAGCTGATGCTTCCCTTGATGTTACAGACCGTTTTCCCCCGACGCTGAACGTGCTTGTCTCCTCATGCCCGGCCTGTGTCATTTCCGCTGGGTTCCACGCGTTGCATCTCACTTTGGCTGGACTTGCTTCCCGCTGAGCACACGCGAGGTTGGGCTGTGCCCCGAGCTGAGCAGATTGCAGCTCCTGGTCATCAGCTCCTCTGTGCTCAGCCCTTCACGGACGTCCCGCTTGGCTGTCCTGAAACAGGACCGGGCAGGGTGGCCGGGCAGGAAACAAGGGCCTTTCCCCATCTTGCAGAGGGAGGAAGTAGCTTGTCCGGAGACATCCAGGACATATGAGGTGGAGATTGGTGTGGACGGTCCTGTGGACAGTCCTTTCTCACCTGATTTGGAGAAGTAGCAAAGCATGTGACTGATGTTAAGTATGTGAGCAGTTTTGCTGATGATTTGAAAACTGCATTGACCACCAGTTGTCTGAAAATCATTCCTTTTAAGGTGTCCCAATTTGAGGCTCCAAAAATGGAAGATGTTAGTCCATTTAAACATTTTTGGCCGTGCATTTGAGTCTTCCAGGAGCAAAGGCCAAGCTGCCACAGCTCCTATTGAAAGAAAGTACTGCAAGAGTGCAAGTATATACATGGCTCATGACAAAATATTTTCAGATTGCAATGCTTGACAAGGTTTTATATATTCTTCCCCTTCTCCAGTGATGTGTTAGAGATAGCTAACAAGCTGGTAAGGTTGATTATGTTAGATCCAAAAATAAGACTCACTGCAGCCCATATCCGACAGTTCTTGTCAGTTGGATGCGTTTGTAAAAAGCTGGTTTGTCTCTCCCCTTGACAGATGCTTTGATGAGCTAATCATCTCATTTCCGTGAACTGCACATCTGTAAAAACAAAAGGGGATAAGACTTGAACAAGTGACTAAGCCCTGGTCGTGTTTGCATTCTTTTATTACTGTTATTCAAGTGGAGCTGGTATTCCTCTCCTGCAGCCTGCTATGCCCCGCGACAACTGACAGTTGACATGCACACGTGCTATTTCAAGCCGATAACTTTCCTCTGAAGTTTTTCTTCTGATTTCTCTGAGTGCACAGATCTGGAAGAGAGACTTGGAGCACATTAATAGCACAAGGAATAGAGCTTGGCTCGTCGTGAGTTTCTCTTCTGTAGGCTTGCAGCTATCAGCATGGTGGTGAGGAAGGTGGTTGTGGGAGGCTGGAGGATTTCTTGCATTGCTATCATAGAGTGACTCCTCCTCCTGTATGCTGTGCAGCTTTTGTAAAGGTTTTATCCAAACCAGCAGATGCTGATCACTCCTGGAGCATGTGGACCACTGGTTTCTCCTCCCAATGGATTCGCACCTCTTCCTGAGCCTGATGAGGACTGAGCTGTGCTCTGCAAAGGTCTGTTTGAAGTCTCAAGTCAACAGAGCTCTGCCAAGTCCCTTGTAGGTGGTGTGTGTGATCAGTGTGCCAGGAGTGTCACTTTAATGGTAGAACATCAGACCTTGAGCAAGGCCAGACTTAAACATGGCAAGAAAGGTGAGCTGCCCCCAGCCAAGCAGAGGTCCCCATGTGAGAAAAGCTCAGCTGCAGAATCTAGAGGGTACAAGATGAAAAAAGACACTATGCAGCCAGGAGTAGCTCCTCTGCTGTACCACCCATGGCTTCTGATACCCCAGGAACGATTAGCCTCGGCCCAGCAGGTCTCTTGTCTCATGAATGTGTTGTTCTGGCTTAGGATGCAGTTGTGAAAGGCAAAACCTCGGGCGTGATGGTCGTGCAGAAGTCCCCAGGAAACAGCCCATGTTCTTCTCCCTTTTCCACGCCAGTGATGGTCTCCACTCTTGGGCTGTCAAGCAGCAAGAGGTCCCCATCACTTTCACTGTATTCTGTGCGTGCAGAGCAAGTGCTAGCCAAGCACCAGGGTCCAGAGCCAGCGTTGGCCGCGCTCCAAAGCTTCCCTGCTCCGAGGCATTGCTCTCTGGGGTCGCCTGCTCCGGGAGGCGGTGGCTGCCTCACGCTAGAGCAGTTGAGGCTGCCTGGCCGGGCCGCAGCTCAATGCTGAATAGGCGGCTGGCTGGCTTTGTTACTGCCAAGATGTAGTTTTCTACTGCGTTTTCAGTGTTGTGCTCAGTGAGGTCCTGTTTGGATTTCTCTCCATTTTCTGTGCTTCTTCCTTACCTTGTGGAAGTTGAAGAGCCTGGGATTCACAATTTCTGTGGAACACACTGGAACAGAGGACCTCTTGGTGACTTGATCCTGATTCCAGAAGCCCTGCCATCCGTCCTCTACATCCATTACCTTAGCCTATGCACTCATTCTGGTAAGAATGCCACTTTTTCTGCTGTGAGGCCACCTAAAGCCTATATATAAGTTTGGGCTCCTCTCTCCATTGTTTTGTCGCGTAGGACCATATTCAATTCCTAGTAAAACTTCTTAGACTTCTCTGGGAAGTGCCAAGGGACCTCCAAAGTGTGCAGTCATCACTTCCACCAATGGTGGTGTGCCCAAAGCTATGTGAATATTGATTTTTGCTGGGCAAGGGTGTCTCTTAATAGGGCCTGAGCTGGCAGCAGTTAGCCGGGTGCAGCCTGCACAGCTCCAGCCGTTCGTTCCCTGCTCCACGAGTCTTTGCAGAGAGCTGCGTTGTCGCTGGCTTTGGGCTGGGTTTCGTTCAGCAAGAACCGTGACAAGCAGCAGGGGAGGGAGGTCACTCTGCCCTGTCTGGTTGAAGCTCCTTCTTGAGTCAGTGTGGCAGCTTGGAAATTCAGGGGTTGTGCACTAGACAAGGTTCCCCAGAAGGGGTTTGGTTGTTATATTTGACTATCTTGGTCTAGAAATGGGGGTGCACAAAACTGAGTCGCACTGGAAGTAGCCCGACTCCAAGATTAACTTTAATGCCTGTAGTTTAAGCAATGGCTTTTTGTGTAATTATTTCCTGGTTTTTTTGTTTTCTTTTATTAAAGACGAGCATGAGCACCAATACACTGAAAGGGCACTGTGGCTTAACATTGCTACTAATCAAGGGTTAAAGTGTAGCGGTTCCCCCACTCCATTTCCTTACTAACAGCTTTCAGATCTTGGCATCTATCAGAGTAGACACTGGAGCCAAAAGCCAGCGAAGGTGGGAATGATCACTGTGGGGCAGGCCGCCGTTTCCTGCAATCCGATCTCCGTCCAAGCAGATAGGGCTCCAGCTGCAGCGCTCGTGTCGGAGATGTTTACAAGGAGCTGCCGTGGTGCTCAAGGCTGGAGCTGCTGAGGGAAGCGTCTGTACAGTCTGAAAACAAAACCAGAGCAGACAAGGACAGATGTAATAGCAAAAAGTGGGGAGTTTTTTAGACAAAAAAGCGCATGAGAAGAGGCTGTAGGAGGGGGTTACTGTGCTTGGCCCTTGTGAGAGCAGCTTTGACTCGCAGCCTGAGCATGGCAGGGGAAGGGAACTGGTTTAGGTAGAAGTGCTTGGCCACTTCACGTGATGAATGGGGAATGAAGAGGCCTCTTTGCCTTCCAGGCTCCCTAATTGGATACAGTTGGCTGTTCCTTTTTTCTCTGACCACGGTCCCACCAACAGTCAAGGCAACTACTGGCTGTGCTGGAAATGGAACAGGGCCATAGCTGAGGTCTTCTGTTCTCTTGCTGCCTTTAGGGTCATTTGAAAACCCAGTGGATTTAAACACTGGTCTAATGATGCTCCCCGTAGAGATGTGACATGGTGTGGGAACCAAAGGAGGCAGCAGCTGGATTGAAAGCAACTTCTTCTGATTGTGGTTGGGTTTGCAGGTGGTGTGACAGGAATCTCCTGGCTGCTCCTTCTCTGTCCTGTGTCTCCTTCTGCTGAGAGACAAAACCGGGGAGAGGCAGGAATTTGACAGACCTACATGTGAGTTCTAGAAGCTGCTTCTGATCCTTGTGGATAATGGAGGGAAGGCTGAGCTCTGGAAGCCCATTTAAGGTCAGTGGAAGCTACCCTGGAAGCCTGGTGTGTTGGGAAAGAGGCCATAAAGGAGAAGGGTGTGTGAATTTATAAGACACATTGAGGCTTGTGGAGGAGCTTACCTAGGACAATTAGTGATGTGCATGAATCCAGGTGGCAGTGCTGAGGCTTTTAGAGCCAGATCTGATACAGTTTTGAGCACTCTTGGAAATAGGAAGGAATGCAGGTCTCCTTCAAATGTGATTCATGCTGGAATACTAACTCCCTTTTTAAAAGGTTGGCAATACACATCACTCCACCAGTACAAATGAAGGAGTGAGGTTAAAAACCAGTTAATATTGGTGCAGAATGCTGCATAGACATCTATTAAGTTTTAAATCAGACTCATTTTAACCTATTCAAAGTTGATTAAGGAAAGGTTGGCATTGAACCACAGCAAGCCCCTCTTAAATAGAGGAAGCAATACAAATTAATAAAGTGAGTAATAAACTGCAGCTGGAACACCTAAGTTGTGTCCCTACCCATCCAGTTTTCATTAAACTAGGTTACTGTTCTATTAACTTTCCTTTGTACTGCAGACTTTCTGGTAGTTTCTCTGTGCCTGTGAAGTGCTTTTCAGTATCTGTCCTCTAGTGCTTTTTTCCTCTGGTCACTTACTGGAAATGGCATTGAACCTGTTGCTGCCTCAAGTCTGCATTCAAATCCTGCTTCATGCAGAAGGGGGAAAAGTGCTTTTCATGTTCATTCTCACTGCAGATTTGTGCCAGGATGCACTCGCTGCTTGAAACTCCTTCGGTGGGGATGTCGTGGAAGTACTAGGGTTAGAAATTAAAGCACAGGTTTTGCATTAAGAAAATCAGGGTACTTCAATGGTTAGAGCACCAGAAGGGAGAGACTCTTGATTATAAGACTCTTGATTCTGCTGAGGGTTTGGTAGGTGACATAAGTTTCCTTACTGCTCTCAAGTGCAAATAAGACTTCCCTGGGTTTGAAGAGTGCTTTGAGATCTTGAGATGGCCAGGCCTTTATAGAAAGACAAAGCTCTGCAATATTCACCGTGTCTTTCAAATCTTTATTATTGCCTTCTATGGGCTCTGAATTCATGCAAAAACGTATAAACCATTAAGAAGTCATCACCCTCTGTCTCTATTCCCTCACTGATTTGTGAAGCTTCTCAATTTCCATCATTTGGGAGACACATATATCATGCCAGGAGGATTCATAAATATTCTTAATCCCATTTTGCTGGCAATTTTCTCTTGCTTTAATCTGAATGCAAATAGGATGCAATTCATATGAGAAGCTACTGTTCTGTCTGGCTGCGTTTGTAGTCATGGGAGCATTCAGAAAATGCGCTCGGTGGAAGTGAAGCAGCCTATCATCGTATTTGGAATATAGGAACCACATTTATTTCCTGTTTACATGTTGGTCTCTGGCCTTTGGAATGCTTCATCCAAACTGCATCTCCAGTAGTTAACAGGTTCTGGAGGAAACAGCAGAGCCTGTTCAGAAAAGCAGCCACAAGGCAGAGATTGGGATGTACTAGAGATGTACCTGGCAAACCCAAATAAAGAAGGCAGAGTGTTAAAAGGGCTTCTCAAATGCCCAACAAAACAGCGGGCAGGGGTTGGTGGATGTGGTGGGTTGTCCTCTTTGTGCCAGTTGGAGCACGCGGGATCCGCCAGGATGAGGCTGCCGGCCTGAAGAAGGCGGCTGCCTCACGACGTTCTCTGAAGGTGCGTTGGGTGCATGGCGGTGCCTGTCACTCTCAGCAAGCAGAGCAAAGTTACGCAGGTCTGAAGCCGGTGATTTAGTTCTGGGAGCGCTGCCATGCCTCGGGGTGCCTGACTGGAGGATTGCATTTGTTCTTTGCAGAAGACTCTGTTTTCCGAATGGATCATAAAAAGAAAAATATGCTTGTAGGTGTTGAAAGAACAAATGGTTTTGCGTTTGACTATGCTATTATTTTTCTAGTTTCTCCAGTTTTTGGAATCGTTTGAGTTTTCAGTTTGATTTCAGACTACAGTCCTTGTGGACTGGCTTAGTCCAAATAACTACATTGAGGCCTGTGGTTTTGGGGGGATGTCTAGAGCAGTGTATGGCAATCCACAAAACGGGCCTTCTGAGATACCATCTTCTCTCCCAGCCAATTTTTTTCTTGTGCATTTTCTTGGGTCTTTTCATTTTCGTTTTTGGTTCTTAAGTATTAATGCTTTCATACACCCACAGAGTGATTCTGGACTCGGTTCTATGTCAGCATCTATGCCTGTTTTAAAGTCCATTTCATCCTTTCTCATGGAAATCATGGTAACCCGCACTGCAATTTTCTGAGGCAATCTGCCATACCATATCCTGTCTCCCGGGCTCCTGTTACGTGCAGTATCTTTACTCTGTATTACCAAAGGCTCCTTCTGGATCCATCCTTGCTTGTTCTGGAGGTTGTCCTTGAGCAGCCCATGATGCATTTTTTTCCCATGCCTATGCTATTTTTTTTTTATTACTTTTTTTGTTGTTGTTGTTGTTGTTATAGGTCTCTCCAAATCTTTCTTGAGAAGGCCCCGTTGCTTCCTCATGTACCAATTTTGGAAGATTTCGCCCTTGCCTTAATGTGCTGTAACATTTGGATCTGTCTGGAGCTGCTTTGGTTGTGAGCAGCTCCCCGGGCTTGTGCCTTGCCCCTGCCTTATATATCAGAGCATTTCTCATCAGCCACCGTTTGACTGTGCAGGTCTGTTGTGAAATCCATCCTCTGACTCATCCCTTTGATCCTTTTCCACTGCCCACTCAGAGCTCACTGCACTCTGCATGGAAACCTTGCCCGGGCTCGAGCTGCCCTGAAGTCACTCATCCGAGCGCCTCGGAAGCTTCGGGAAAGCCCTGACCATGGCCCCGTGTGGAATAGACCGTGCGTAGGTACTGCGGAGCCAGACCCTGGTGCTCCAGGAACAGCCCAGTGTGGTCAGAAGGTCATCAGAATCCTTTGCAAATTGGCAGCTCATCTTGTGAGGCAAATTCCTTCATTTGAGTGCACAGGACTATCAAATTCTGCTTGTTTTTTGACCACATTAACATGTAAAGAACAATGTCAGAGAATTTTGTTCGCCAGCCATCGGAGTGCTGGTTATAGACCTGTCTCTGAGCAACCTTCCTAGATTTTTACTGTCTTTTTGGCTGTGTCCCCCAGTGAATCTTCTGACTTCCTTTTTTTTTAGGCTAATTAAGAAAAGCAGTATAATGTGAGAGATTTCCAGCTTCTCTCATTCCTCTGTAATTCATTCTGTTCCTGGTTTTCCGTGTGATGTCTCTATTGCCAATAAATAAATAAATAAAATCTCTACTACCCCCAGACTAGTTTGAGGGAGATACTTTGGAAACACCTTTTGCTTTTGGTTGAGAAAGATTGTTGCTTAATCTCAAGCATATAGAAGCACCAGTGGGCACCTCTATACACACTGCCTGGATCAGGTGTTAGGTCCTATGCAAATATACAGCAAAAAATCTAGAGGCAGTAAATCTCTGCCCTGGTACTGTAATATGAGAGAGGTTCTTAAAACGTTGCCTTTGGGCACTTGGAAGTTTGGTTTCTTAGGTGTCTGAGGAAAACTGGTGTCCTTGCTGGTGTAGATGCTTCGAGAGTAAGTGCATTTTCTGCAGTGATGTAACTTAAAAAATTAATACATTAAAGATGTTTCCTTCCTCTACAATAATGATAAGCTTAATTTTTGAGCTTCCTGCAGTGGAACATTTTCTTAATTGAATTCCTAATTCATTGAACATCTCTAATAAGCATGAATGGCAATTTTGCCGTGCTGGCTGTGTTCTTCTAAGGAAGGCTCTTTGGAGACCGGCTTATGAAAGAGTTGTTTATTCTGCCTCAGCCCATGGGTTTAACTCCAGCCTTTGCTTACCAGTTACCAACAAGATTTCAAAAAACATGAAAATTTGGGCTCAAATACCACTAAATCTTCCAGCACCTCAGTTTCGAAAAGAACATGGATGACGTGTTAAATACATAATCACCTTACACATGCTTCGGTGGTTTTCAAAGCAGAGGTTTTTCCAAACTGATGACTTCCTGCAGGTTATAGGAGCAGCAGGAATTCTGCAACCGCTCGTGCAGAGCAGCAGGAAGAGCTGAGCTTTAACCCACTCTCGGGTCCTGGGTTTTCAGCTCTTCGGAACATGGCAGTGAAACAGGAATTAGTTCTGGACTCTTTGCATTTTGGTCCCTAGCTTGAAGGCCCTAACACACACCACTGCAGGCAGCTTGGGCCATCAGAAACACCCCAGCTCCTGCCAGATTGGTGACAGATTGTGAGAGGTGGGGACAGGGCAGGTGGCAGGAGACTGGACAGCTGCTTTTTGGTACCAACACTCGGCATTTTGCAGGGAAGGGCAGCTGAATTCAGTGTTGTGCTGTCACGACCATGCAGTCGTGCGCTGGCAAAAGAAGACAGGAGAGCACAGACCACTCCAACCCTGGTCGGCCAAAGCTCAGCATGGCAGCAGAGCTGCAAAGAGAATGAACAAATGGTACGTGCCTTTCCTGGGCACCTGCTCCACAGCTCGGAGCGCTCTGGTTTCCACTCTCCTCTCCGGTAACTGGCTTCCTCTGCTAAGAAGGTGCCAGAGGAGACGTCCCTGGTGCTGGAGGCTGTTTTTGCCTGAGCCTTGGAGCACCTCCACGGACCAGGAGTCTCTTGCGCTCTGCTAGGTTTTCTTTGCTCCTAATATGATGCGTTCTTTGTTCTGTGTCTCTCCCAGGATGATCTCCATAAGAGCTAAGCCACTGTGGTGCAGCCTTCCCAGCTAGTTCTGCAAACCAGCTTCGTGCCCAGGTGAGCACAGCCCCAGCAAAGAATTGCTTGAACCTGGGAAATCAAGCAACGCTCCCTTTCCAGTGCGTCTGCTGATGCTGGCGAGTGAGCACCGTGCCTGCCCTCCGTCCTGAAGTACAGCTGAGAGCATTTCTAACTGTGAGTGCTTGAGTTGCACAAAGCTTTTGTTTATGTTACAATTGCCTGATCTAGTTGAAGAAAAAGCAACAGAAAAAGGAAGAAGATGGGATTGTTGCTGTCACAATTAGCTAGGTTAAATGTCACTAATGGCATATAAACTACTACTGCTTAAGGGTTCTTTAAGTGAAGAGCTCCTTCCAGCAGGCAGTCTGTGTTTGCAGTACCGCAGTTCCTGTTGGCCCGAATCTTGAGGCAGTGACATTATTGGCCCTTCAAGAACCAACTCACACCTAATGAAGCTCTTGAAAAAGACCACATCCCAGCTGCTGCCTGTTTAACCCGCAGCAGCAAGCTGAGTGTGTAAGGCAGTACCATTCAACAGCTCATCTGCTCCTGTAGCACTACGTTCTTGCAATTCATGAGTTCTCCCAATCAGAAGCTGCCATCGGGAGAACAAGAAAACAGGCTCCATGTTCCCTGCATGGAAAAAGGCATGGGAAATGATCTTCCACTTCACGCTTAGATTTGGCATACATGGTTCTTGTCTCTAGGATCATTTATCCTGTATCTTTGGTATTTCTAGCGCCTAACTATTTTTAAATACCAGTGCTTTCCAGAGGTCCGTCTGTTCAAGGCCTGTGCTGACTGTGTATGAGAGCTAGAATGGGATTTGGGCCCCTTTGGGAGGGAAAGCCCAGTCCATCAGGCGAGATGCTGAGAGGCCAGCACTGTCCCTTACCCTTGTATCCAGGTCTGACTGCTATACCTCACAGTTCAAGAGCTGCACAGTAATTTGCCTGTGATCCGGTGGCTATGGAACTGATTTTTGTAGCAACCCTACTTCTTAGTGCTATTAATTCTATAGGGCCTAGATGAACATTCACGTATCAAGGTATGACAGATCTGCCAGGAAAGCCACCTGCTCGCAGAACTTCCTGAGTGATCTTGTGCCACGCTGCTTCATTCCCTGTAGCGCAGCCTTTGCTTGATTGCTGCTTGCATTGTACTTTGCACTGGTCTTTGCATGACGTGCCAGGCAAGACTATGGATGAAGCATGTTCATTTGAAGCATTATCATTTAGATCTGGCAGAGAAATGACAAGTTTAGGGAAGGGGGGAGGAGAGTGGAAAATAATCCATTCTTTGCAAGAGGCCTGAATTCTTCCATCTTCTTCTCACTGTCAATCACAAGCCCAGTTATATCTCAGTGCTTGCAGAACATCTCTCCCTTGCTGTTCAGCTTTGTTATGGCTCCTATTTTTTCCTGCCTCCCCGAGCAGCAGTATCCTGCACTTTCCCTGCTGCTCACGAGGGAAGGGAGCCCTCATAAGCAAACTTGCTCCGAAGGGAACAGCCCTGATAGAAGCTGCAGTGAGATGATGTCTGCCTTTAAACCACTCCTGTGTCTTCCTCTGTGTGCTGTTATAAATATGACAGCAGGCAGGTACAGACCGCTAGCGAGGAGAGAACTTTTTTTCTGAACAAATTAGAGTCCAGCTTCTCAGAAGGACGGCTCTGATTGTCTATTTTCTGCAGTAAGGGAATAGCAAGTTGTGGTGCGAAGCTGCAGGCACAAACTCTATGGGGCAGAAGTGTATGCAATAGCCCATCTAACTCCCAGGGCTAGGCACATCTGCTGCTGCAGGAGGTTGTATCAGAGACTGGCTGGACCCTCTCAGCATTTCTTGGTAGTTTTGTAGAAAACCTGCTGTGTTGAAGATGCTTCTCCATTTGAGTTAACATAAGAGTGTTCTCCAAAAACACAGAGCATGTGCGATATTTTTAACTAAAATGGCTGCTTAAAATGCAAGGAAGATTGTAGCTAATTAAGACTCTGATCATTTAAAATTAGCCCATGTGGCTGAGAGAATACAGTCCAATCCGGTTAGAGCAGAGCGTCTTGCTAAGGGCACATATAAAAACAGGTGCTCTGAAGGGGGGAAAAAAAGTCTAGAGTCTTTTCTACTTCAGCTTACCAAATGAGACTGTGCCTTTTTATGGTATGTTCTTCCTGTGACTTTGTTTTGCAGTGGAAAAGAAACAGAGGTAATGAACATGCCTGGCTCTTTAACAGCTGCAATACCTGTCATTTTTCTCCAGCTCTTCCCTTCTCCCTGAGTACCTGTATGTCATACAAGATGGACATTTTACTTTAAGACCCAAGGCAGGTGAGAAGCATTCAAATATGTTATATATATGTTCGGTTGGGAACTATAAATTAAATTGCAGTTTGGTATTGTGTATTAAAGTTTGTTCTCAGCACAGTCTAAATGACAGAGCCATTGGCGAGGGCTAAGTATGTCACCCTCTTCTTGGTATCTACGCTAGATAGGTGACTCTGTGACACTCAGCTGTCCCATAGTTTGGAGGGGTATTCCTTTTTTAATTCCCAAATTCACAGCATGTGCTCTCAGTGATTCCTTCCCTTCATTTTTATGAGTAAAACTGATGCATGTAGTGCTGAGCATGCATCATACAATTAAAAGGATGATGCAAACATTCCTCTGAGCTTTCCTCTATACATTGAATTCTAGGGGGTCACCTTTGTTCATCATTTCTTTGAACTTTGACAGATTGATATCTCTGCAGAGCTTCCTTGGAGGAAGTTGGTTTGCCCGGAAAGGAGTAACTCATTTAAGCCCACTTAGAACACGCTCAAAAGCCAAGATGAATCACAGCTTGAGCTGCCTGCAGGTTTCGCTGATGCATCGAGCGTGTGGCCACATCCACGCCTTCGTACATCAGAGGCCTCTCGCTAGGCTGGCGTTCGCCTCTCTGGGTAGTGCACACTGTCTGCTTAAGGCCTGCCTGGAGGGCGGCTGCTCTCCATCGCCCCGTTCGCTCGGAGGCCTCTCAGCCGTGCTCAGACAAGCCACGAGCATAGCCCTCGTGGTTGCCAGCAGATGAGGAGACCCGCTAATGCAGGCAGCGTCCCTTTGTGTGGCGCTCACTGCGTGGAGGTTGGCTGCCTCCGGGGCCATCCAGCTCACCTGCGGGCACAGCTGGGGAGCAGGATGTGACTCACGCCTGGGACTCGGGCAGAGCAGCAGTGGAAACAAACCCAGTGATCGCATTAGTGCGTTCTCTCTATTTACCAGACTGAAAGCCCAGGGCAGTGGAGATAAAGGGAGCCAGGCCAGTCACCTTTGCCAGCACCACTGTTTTATCGCTCTGCTTGGGTGAGATTGCAGCTTTCACCCTAGAAGCCCCAGGCTCAGCTCACTGAAGATCAGCCCAGTCTCCAGGCTGGAAGGGGCTCTTTGGTTAGAGCTCCCATGGTCTCCTGATGAGGGAAGTCATCCAGAGATGAAAGCTCAGCCTTGCTCACAGACACAGCTCAGTCTCTCTCCTTGTGCCTCAGATCAGGGGAAAATTGTTGATGCCTTTGGTCTGGAAGCACCGTTGAGGTTACCCCATCACTGGGTTAGCCCCAGTGATTTGATCTCACAATAGATTGGTCTACCTATCTAGTGCATGGTATATACCACTTCCTCTACAGAAGTCTCTCCTTTTGAGGTAGTACAAGTAAGTATACAGAGAAAAATTAATAAGTAAAAACTTTTCTTATCTATCACATTAATAGGTTGAGTCTGTAGGTTTTTTCTTTCTTAGGCTCAACAGATCCTGATGTGAGCACACTGATGTTGTTTCAAACCTAACATTGTCTTTAGCAACGAGTCTGCATGGTGCAGCCTTCCTGGGGGATGTGACTTGAAAGAAACAAGGGAGTGTCAAGAGAATGTCCAAAATAAAATGTATGATTTGGAAGTGGAATGAGAAACAGAAAAATTGTAGCTTCTAAAACGGCAGTGCTCAGTCAGCAGGCATGCGCAGCATTGCCCCCATGATTCAAATTTTATGGTTCTGGGTTTAATTAAACACCTTTTTTGGTGTTTCAGTGCATTTCTTGCTGCACTGAGGTAGTTGCTTTTCAGTGACATCTTCTCTTTTCTGTTTCATTTAGGTAATTATGCTGCCTTGATCACAAATGATACTGGAGTTCATTAAAGAAGTACATTCATCACAGGACTTGTTTTTTTCTTTGGTGGTTCTGCCTTTCTCCTTCTCCCTCTGGTGATAACATTGGTGAGTGTTTTATTTTGATAAAAACACAAGGTCAAAAGGATAGCTTTGCATTTGAGACATGGTGCTCCTCTGAAGTCTGGTGGGAACTTATTTTAGGATTGATGCTTGGTAAAGTTTGGATCCTCTTCTGAAGTTTATCACTTTTCCCAACCAACTAGCCCAATGGTGTCTGGGAGGCAGGTCATCCCAAGCTTCATCCTGGTCCCAGTGGACTGAGAGTATTTAAGGAAATTCCAACATCTGTAAAAGGAGTAGAAGAAAATAGTGGGTAGATTCTGTGTGGGATTTGGCTGTAGGCCAGATCGGTGAGTGGCTGGGTACCCTGCAAAACACCATGTAAGACTTTCTGAAGGACAAAGGGATCCATCTTACTTAGCTTTTATCACCTAGAAATTAGAGGTGTGGGTTTCCTGTGTGCTATTTTGAGAGGTGTACCAGAGAGTAATTCCATCCCCCTGCCGACTTAGTGTGAGGAGCTGAAAAAGTGTGTTCTCTTAGCCCGTAGGAAACCTATGGTAATTCAAATTACATTGCCTTCATTGAAGGAGATGTAAGCTTGGAAGTGTTGCAGCAAAGGGCTAAAAATATGCAGAGAGGTAGCTGCGGTAGCTCAGTTCTGTCTGTGCTCTGTCATAGTCTAGCTCAGGTCCATGGAAGAGGCCAAGGAGCCTTTTACGGCTCTATGCCAAGGAGGTTGGTCTTTAACCTCAACGAGCTGATCCATAAAATATTGGTCCAAAGCCCACTCTCTGCCAGGCTAGCTGTACTAGCTGCAAGCTGTCAGTGGAGTGCCAGCATCAGGACATCCCATAGACTTACCGAGTGTGTAAAAAGCCCTAGGTTGTCGTCAGCCCAAGCCTCTCCTATATTAAAAAAAAAAAAAAAGAAAAAAAAAATGCCCCAAGTCTTCTTGGTGTCACAGGCTAAGGCTGGGCTACTTCATTTAAAAAAATATTTAAAAAGTATTTTCCTCATCACTAAAACTGGGAGATTCAGAAGATGATCCAACCTCCCCGTGCAGTCAGTGGAAGACTGTCATGACTCTCGCTCCTTGATACCCTGGATCAAACTCTAAATATATCAAATAGTTGAAGCAGAATTATTAATAAGGAAGGTGAATGACAGATTATTCAAGTCAGGCTTCCTTCTGACATTTTGGGGGGTAAAAATAAGTAGCCTTTCTTTACATTTTATAAACTCTTTCTTGGCTCTCCCTGACGGCTCCCTCTCCTGCCTCCACCTCCAGAGATGTCTGAACAGTATAATTTCCTTTTATTTTTAGCCATCTTTCATAATTGAAAGTTTCTCTGTGTCAAAGAGAAAGTGTTCCCATGAATTCCTCAATAGGCACTTACCGAAAGCAATTGATTAAAATGAAATATTTAATGGCGTTTTATACCCGTGGACTTGGCAGCAGTGACGTACCTCAGAAAAGATGGTTTCCTGTCATCAGGATGGATGGGCACGGAGCCGTCGTCTCCCCAGCTCTTCTCCAACATGAGCCTCTCCTGGAGCCAGCGTTGTCACCCGGCCCCGGAGCGCGTGGTCAGCCAGTTCCTGGGGCAGCTCTGCAACTCTGCAGAAATCCAGCTGTGTCCTCAGGTAGCCGTTTATCTTGTCTAAGGAATGAAGTAGTTTGGATCTGTTTTATCAGTGAACCAAACCAATGTTCCCGATCAGCCCCCATCCTGGTAGGGGACATGTGAAATGAGGCTTTGGGGCTCGAGGTGTGTTGCAATGTTTAGTCACGTACTCAAGCATCTCACCAAGGCGGGCCTGGGAAGCTGAGAAAATTGGCATTTCTGACTCTGCTGGCTATCGCTTAAAGCAAATGTCAGAGTTCTGACTCATCTCTAGCACCGACTGATGTGGTGGTAGAGAAAATCAACCTTGATGCCTTGTCTGCCCTTTCTCCCTCACTCAGCAGCCACTAACATCTCCTTCCTATATACCTTGTTCAGGGCTCTGGCCCCCTCCAAGGCAGAAAACCACTCCATTGAAGGGGGCAGCATATGAGGGCATCTCTCCTGCTCAGGTTAAGAGTAGTTGATTCAGAAACCCATCTTCCTTACTCCCTTGGGGAGTCTGGTTGAAGAAGAGAAGGCAAACAAACCCAGGCTGGGGGCATTTTAACCAACAATGTGCACACACTGTACATGAGGATTCAGGAAGATGGTCTGGGAACAAAAGGGAACTATCCGTGACTCCACTGAAATGCCAATATCCAGCTGTCTTTAGTTTTGTACATGCACCCCTTGGTTGAAGGAAATCCCGGTTAAAGAGACAGGGGATGACTGGTGTTTCACAGATTCTGTGGCCAAGAGTGTAGTGAATCCTGGCTCAGAAATGAGGAGGCCTGACCCCACTCTATCCCAGCTCCCTGCGGATGTGCCTGCTCTCTGTATTAGTCTGGGAGGAGTCTCACTTTCTGCCCATGTCAGTCCTTGTTGCTCTTCTATTGTGAAAGCCATGGAAGAGGTTTGTGTGTACCGCATTTTTATGAATCATAATGCAACTGGAGTTCCTGAATCATAACAAATAGCATTGCCAGGTTACAAGGAGGATTATATATTATGAGATCTAGTAGCTCTTGACTGCTTAATTACCTGTGATAGGTTCTGAGCATGTTGCACAACAGATGACATAACTGACTTTTTAACATGAAACCCCAGAAAGGAGTTTATTTTGTTAGGTATTTCCTCACTCTGCTTGGCTAGAGCATCCTTGCCTCCTGGCTTAGCTGAAACACATGGGATTCCTATCCAGTGATCATGGTTGTATCAAAGAGGAGTTTCCCACTGGCAATCTTGCAGAGAGCAAAGGAAGAGAAGGCAGTGAGACCAAGTTTTTCAAAAGCTGCTGTTGTGCAGGTTTCTGTCCCCACACAGAAGTCCATGTGGCCTCCGAGAGAGGCCGAGCAAGACCCCTTTTCCTGTTTTCCCAGAGAAGACAGCACTGGGTTGGATCCATGGCTGTATTCTAGTCCTGTGCATGTGTGTGTGAGCTGCACAGGGTAGGAGCTACCCAACTCATGTCACTTGTGGATCTTTTATCCGCTCCTGTCCGTCAGCCCCAAAGAAACTTTTTCTCCTGTGGAGAACTTGGCTCCATAATGAGGCAGAGAAGGTACCTCCTCTCCCTTGCCTGATCCCACACCAGCAGTCCCTTGCAGCTGCTGCCTCTTCCCTTGCATGCAGCTAGTGTGCACAAGCCAGCACAGCGTCCATAACAGTCTCCAGGGATAAGTTTAGGTTAATTATCAATAAAAATACATCTGCAGTGTGAAGGCAATTGCATTTCATTGCTGAGATGAATTTGAAATAATTGCCCAGGTGATATTCCCATTTCCCGTGGCTTTTGTGAACTCCCGTGGGTTTTCTGGGTAGCCTGTGATGTCCCCATGCCAAGGGGAAGGCCTGGAGCAGCCCGAATGTCGGCAGCCTGACCGGATCTAATGAGGGTTTGAACCTGGCTCAGGCTCTCACTTCCAAGGTGCATGTTTGCACCGCGAGCCAGGGCGCTTTGGATGCTGTTGCGGCAGAGCTCGGAGCGTGCTGCCTGTGCCGGCTTCAGCTACGGGAATGCGGAGGAGAGGATGAAGCAGTCAGGAAACGGGGCAGTCGGGTGCTCGCGGACCGCAGCTTTGTGGCAGCAACACTCCAACAGCAAGAGCCTTCCTTCTGCTCCAGCCTGGGCTCTCAGTCCCCTCCTGAAGTGATGGACGCGCCAGGCAAAGCCCAGCTGGCCGCACGGTCAGCGCGCAGAGCATCTCGACGTCTCCCAACAGCAGGAATATCTTCTGGTGTTCTCAGAAGGAAAGGATTTGGTCTTAAATCTTTAGCACTTGGAATTCTGAGATTTGGGACAGCGGCAGGAAGGCAGTGAGGCCGGCTGGAACGCTTTCCCATTCCCCCCAGACAGGCAGCATCGCATGTTTCGGTAATGGGAGCTCTTGGATAGCTTTTCCTTTTCCTTTTTTTTTCTTTCCCCCTAGTTTCTGGGGATTACACACTGTGCAGTCAACTAAAGGCAGAGTAAGCAAATCTGGCTCCTCCAAACCTGCAACTTGCTTGCTCCTCCCTTGTTGGGAGCTAGGAGGTTTGCAAGCGCTCGCTGGCTGAGGGCCGCTCTCCTGCCCACCTCTTGCCAGCATCAGCCACGCTCTGACGGAGATTTTCCACGACAACTCGAGTGCCTAACAGCAATTCATGCTTTTGAGCATCTTCCCTGCTGCCCTTGGAATTGTTTCAAATTAAAAACAAAAGTAATGTTTTAAATGTTGCCTCCCACGCAGCCTCTCTCTTCAGTGTTTGTTAAGCCTTGCTGCAGGTTCAGAAGTTTCTGACGGAACAGCCTGCCTCCGAAAAACAGTTGTGCCAAAATAGAAGCGTTTCGCAGAAGGCAATAATTTGGCTGAGTATTTTGCCAGCAGGACTCTCTGGCATGGTGCTCAGCATGGTTCTTTTGCAGTTTGTTTCAGCATTTTGTGTTTTTGTTTAGTTTTGGATTTCGTTTTTTTTGTGCGAGATATTATTGAAACAAAATATTTGGATGTTTGCAAATAACTTTGAGGGATTTTGGTGAGGGGGGAGTGCTCATTTCCAAATAGATTTGGAAATGCCATGATTTCCTACTAATCACAAGTTCCGCTTTACTGTCAGCTCCCACTGTCAGCTCTGGAGACACAGAATTTAAGGTCACTGCAGATGGATCTGAGCATCTTTCCCGGGAATATACTCTGCTTTTGGGATTTAAATGCCCTCCGTGGCTTTAGGCTGTCCAAAACCACAGTCTCGGATTTCATTAATGGCAGTATTGTAATTGATTATTTCTTTCCTGGGGATTTTAGCTGGGATCTCTGCAAATGAACAAGGTGCGGTTGTGTTTGGTACCTTCCCAGTGGGTGATGGAGAGCGGGGAAGACGCTACTGGCAGTCAGGGAGCTGCTGTGATGCTCTGGATCCGTCAAGCCCAGGGACAGAGCAATCTCACTGTGCCGAAGGGAAGGGAGCAAACAGCAAAGGCGAGAGCTCAGCAGAGAAGTCGCTTGGTGAGACCCGTTCCAGATGCGAACGGTTCGTGGCTTTGCGGGGTGAGGAGGGGTTGAAAGACGAGACTTGTGAGAAGGGGGAGCTCAGGAGCCCGCTCGGGTGCCGTGCGCGTGGCCCCGCTGCGCCCGTGCGGAGCCTCGCGCGCCCTGCCCGGGTGTCTGGGCGCAGCGCTGCCCCTGCGGGGACGGGCACCTCCTCCTGCAGCGCCCGGGTCCTCCTCGGCATCTCCTTTCCAGACGGTGCCGAGGTGCGCGTGGAAGCACTGCCTCTGCATAGCCATGGCCGTGCCCGGCTCCCGGCACCAGCAGAAGGAACAACCTGCCCGTCCATCCGTCGTGCCGGCTCCCGGGGTGCGGGCAGAGCCGCTGCGGGCGCTCCGGAGCCCCGCGGCATTTCCCTATTCCATAGTGGCACCTACTGGAGCTCGGCCGCTCGCTGCCGAGCGCAGGACAGCCCCGGCGGCGGCTCGTGGCTGCTGGTGGCTCCCGAGGTGGGACAGTGTTCCCGACAGGACGTGCCTGTGCAGCGAGGGAAGCCGTGCGAGTGCCAGAGGGCACCTGGCCGTCACGTTCAGGTGGGAATGGACCATCCAGGAGAACCTTGTTCCTTCACAGTGCAGCTCCTCCAGCAATCAGGCTCGGGCTTTCCGCCAGAGTGTTTCTCTCGTAAGCCGAGTCCCTGCCCCGTGTGTTGGTCACCCCTCGCTAGCTAGAGATGAGTCCCCAAAGCCAGTCTCCCACTGTCCCCCCCGCAGTCCCCCCGAGTGCCCCGAAGCCGGTCAGAGCCTTCAGTGGGAGGAGGGCTGTGGGCTCCCAAGT
This sequence comes from Nothocercus julius, assembly GCA_013398735.1. Classification (NCBI taxonomy): domain Eukaryota; kingdom Metazoa; phylum Chordata; class Aves; order Tinamiformes; family Tinamidae; genus Nothocercus; species Nothocercus julius. The sequence goes on from VZSV01000005.1 coordinate 1,060,138, forward strand.
GCCCTACGTGTTCCTCAGCCCTGTTTCTCAAGGGCTTGAGGAAACTGCAGAGGTTCAGAGAGGTGGTTTTTCCCCTTTCTCGAAAGCATAGCTAAAAATAAAGCAAGTATTGCAAGTCAGCGCAGCCCGCAGCGCGGAGCGTGTGGGTGTGATGCTCACCAGCACCTGCGGCTGCAGCGTCCTGGGGGATCTGACACCTGAACCCTCTTACACCACCTGGCAGACAGGCTCGCTCTTTCTCTTCATTCGCTCCTTGGAACGTTTTCAGGAATGAACGAGATGATGAATGTAGAGCTGCTTTGTTGTGTTTTGTTGCTAACTGCCCTACGTGGATTGCTGCGGTTGGAAGGCAAAGAGGCCGAGGAGAGGACGTAGGTTTTCACTCGCACAGCCTCGCAGTTGGTTCACAGGGACCTTCATGCTGCTGCTCTCACTTCTTTTAATTCCTAGCCGGAGGTTTGCAGAAGTGGCCGGTAGAAACAGGTCATGATGGATTCTGCTCCATGGTGGGGAACCAGGATGCCTCCGAGCTCCTGCCCTTGGCAGGTGCGAGTAGATGAGGGCAGCCTCGGGCAGTGTAAGCTTCATCTATAGATACACAGCAAACTGTGCACAAGTGATGAGTTCTCAGACAGCCCTCGGTGGCTAAGGGGGAGGGTTTTAATGGAAGGAAGTTCCTACAAGTGACAAGGAATTTGAGGGAGGTGAGCAGGGAGCAAACGGGCTCGTAGCCAGAAATTGGTATTGACTGGGAGAGACTTTGGAAATACATTTTTTTTTCTTCTTTACAGGCCATTGACAAGTATTGCCGAGTTAGCAGTGGCTTTTCTGGGGTCAAGGATGTCTATTCATCATCTCCTGCATATGACAACATACAGCAGAGCTTTTTCCTTGCTGAAACTTTGAAGTAAGCTCTCTGTACTCTTGCATCTTCCTGTAGAAGCAAATATATAAAATCTAGAGGAATGCATAGGCTTAACAAATCCTCTGTTGTCTATCACAGTCTATCTTCCAACTTCTGGCTCTTAGGTCAGCCCATTTACCAGCAGAAAATATAAGTAGGTTCTTCCATGCAAGTATCTTTTGTTGAGGGAGCTTTAGTTTTTCAGACTTCCATTTGATTTTTGACATTACAACAAAAGAAGTTTTATCTCCTTCCAAAAAATCCCTTTGCAAAAGACAGTATTTTGAGTTCACTGACTTGACATGTTTTATATGAGTTACTATGTGTTGTACTGCCACTGTATGTGCTGTCATTCAGAGGGACCTAGACAGATTGGAGAGTTGGGCAGAGGGGAACCTCATGAGGTTCAACAAGGACAAGTGCAGGGTCCTGCACCTGGGCAGGAATAGCCCCAGGCACCAGGACGGATGAGGGGTTGAGCTGCCCGAAAGCAGCTCCACAGAGAAGGATTTGGGAGACCTGATTGACAACAAGTTAACCATGAGGCAGCAGTGTGCCCTCGTGGCCAAGAAGGCCAAGGGGATCGTGGCTGCATCAGGAGCAGTGTTGCCAGCAGGGCGAGGGAGGGATCCTGCCCCTCTGCTCAGCTCTGGGGAGGCCGCACCTGGAGTACTGGGTGCAGTTCTGGGATCCCCAGTACTAGAGTGACATGGAGCTTCTAGACAGGGTCCAGCGTAGAGCAACAAAGATGATCAAGGGACTGGAGTGTCTATCATATGAGGAAAGACTAAGCAAGCTGGGCCTGTTTAGCCTGGAGAAGAGAAGATTGAGACGGGATCTGATCAACGTGTACAAATACCCGCGGGGAGAATATAGGGAGGATGGGGCCAAGCTCTTCTCGGTGGTGGCCAGAGACAGGACAAGGGGTAATGAGTGCAAGTTGAAACACAAGAACTTCCACCTCCATGTGAGGAAGAACTTCTTTGCTGTGAGGGTGACAGAGCCCTGGCACAGGCTGCCCAGAGAGGCTGTGCAGTCTCCTTCCCTGGAGATTTTCAAACCCCACCTGGATGCCACTCTGTGCCATGTGCTCTAGGTGTCCCTGCTGGAGCAGGGGGGGTTGGACTAGATGATCTCTAGAGGTCCCTTCCAACCTCAGCCATTCTGGGACTCTGTGATTAATCCTTGCGTAATCCCAGGGCTACCAGTATTGTGGATGAGGGACTGTGGTGACCAAGCGTGGCCTCGGTGTCACCTGCGATGCACCTGGTACAATGGATATTGGCGTTTGCTGTGAAGGTGACTTGCCACCGCTGTGTTAGGTCAATTGCTGGTGATGCTCAGACCCTGGAGCAGCTGGTGTTCCGCTTGCCCTGGAAGGCATGGCCAGGAGACGGTGTGCAGCCTCGAGCCTCGTGCAGAGACCCGTGTTTTGAGCGGTAAAGGTAGTGTATGCGGGACGGTGTGGGTGCAGGACAGCGCGAGATTAGTTTTATGAGCTCTGTTAACCTACAGGTAAGGGCCGCAGAGGGGCCAGGCAGGAAGGCTGGTGGTGGGTGACAGGGTGCAGGCAGCCAGGGAGGGCAAAAGTGCTCCACGGGGTAACGATTATTTTTCCACAGACAGACTGAATCACGAACCCATCCCCGCCCAGCAGCGGCCGCGGCACCCTGGGGTGCCGCAGCCTCTGCAGGGAGCGGCACTGGGGTCCTGGGCCAGTGAGCTGCACAGCAGAGCAGGGAAGCTGGAAAGAGGGCCAAGAAAATCCAGGTGAAAAACAACCGTGTTTTTGGTTGTAAATTCTCCGAGATGGGGCCTCTCTGTTGCTCCAGTAACACTCAGCCAGGTGCTGGCTGCAAAAGCAGGCAAATGAAAAGCTACGAGTGTTGCCTAGGCTCTGAGTTAACCTCAAATCCCTCCATCCAGCGCCCCTGCCAACGAAAATGTGCCGTTGGAAGAAGTTAATTCCCAGCGCGTTTTCTGTCAATCCACCATTCCTGCTTATCTGGGGCAAGTGGGCAAGAGGCCTCGGAGCCGCTTTCCCCGGGGGAGCCTGAGCTCAGGGCAAATCCTCAGACTAATGCCCAGACCAGGCACCGTTTCCCAGGGAGATCAAGGTGGATTGAATAATTAATCACAGCTTGTCTAGGGGAGGATGAGGAAGTCTGAATTAAGGTGTTAACAGCTCTTAAAAGCTTTCCCGGTTCGCCGAGGGTGCTGCCTCAAACAGATTATCTGGAAATATTATTAACTGCAATGGGAAAGGTTTTTTTTCTCTTCTAGTCTCTTTGCAGCCACCCTAAATCTGCTTTAGCCTTGGATACAGGTTTTACTGTGCCCAGGAGAGGTGTTTGCTGTCAGGGGGTCAGCAATTAATTGGCTCATTCCTTTCTCACGGGTATTTTCTAACGAGCATCGGCCACAGTGCCGGTGCCCACCTTGTCCTTGCAAGCAAGTGCCCAGGCCGCCCGGGGCCCGTTTGTTCAGAGAAATGCTCCTGTTGGGCCCGGTGATCCCCGCTCCCCCCATCCCCGAAAGCGCTTGGAGCCCCCTCTTTCCGAGCTCGCGCTGCGGAGAGGACGAGCCGCCCTCCATCGGCCGCCTCCTCCTGAGGAGGGTTTCGTCCTTTCTGGTGAGACCAGCTGCTGCTTTGGTCTGAGCGCAGCCGCGTGGTGTTCCCGCGTTGTCCTGGTTTAGAGGTGTTTGTAACTTAGTGAAATCCAGGGTTCCTGCCAAGCACATACCTGCCAGCTGCAGCTCCGCTCCGTGTCCGCCCCGGAGCTCCGCTGGTACCTGCGGAGCTGGTGCCGATGGGCACCGCCATCCACGGGGGATCGCAGAGCTCTCTGTGCGTCAGTCGCTGCGGTGGTGCAGCTGGATGCAGGACATTATCTTCTGGATGAGAGCTGGAGCAGTGAATGAACGTGTCTTTTGGCTTGGAGAATTTTGATATTTTTAACTTGGCAAGGTTTGGAGTGAGAAGCAACCATTTCGAGTCCTGGAAAGGAGATGGAGTTGGGAATGGGAAATGGCTGATCCAGAACAGGCCCTGCTCTGCTGGGATTACCTGGTCTCCCCACAATTTACCAGGAGAACTGGCAGGAAACCCTGTCCGTTGGGAAACTTGTTGGAAATTTTATCTTCAGGAATATGTTTTTTTTTCTGTTGACATGGGGCTACTTTTCTCCTAGGTCTGGCCAGATCTTTAAGAGGAAGGAGGCTCTCCAATTTTGGAGTCCCATGAAGTACTTTATTCATGGGTGTATTGATTTCCGCCAACTAATTTAGCCCCCAAACCGTAATTGAAGCAGCAGATTGCTGCACCTCTCTCCCTTTACAGAAGACCACCCTTTCAAAGATGAAGTGCACTGAGCACGAACCAACGTGCACTCCCAGCTCCTTGGAGATCAGACTCCGGTGGTGCCGAGACGGATGGAATGAGTCCACAGGCCCCGCGGGGGCTGAACTGCAAAACCGCAGACTTTACCAAAACCCTCTGAGCCTCTGTCCCTCTCTTTTGAGCCAGGCCTGGAAATATAGACGGGTATGGAAAATCCATTATAAATCAATAAATCCCCCTCTCTGCACAGCTGCCATCTCTATAAGCACTTCCACAGCTGCTCGGAGATGCAGGAATGCTCCCTGGCCTGGGCTTCCACAGGTGCTCCTGGCACGGGCCCGATGGCAGGCGGGGAGACTGAGCTTTGTGCGTGTCTGGACCCTTCCCCTCTGCAATGGGAATTAAGCCCTGCCGCCCCTCTGGCTTTTCCAGGCAGCTGGACTACAGCCCGGTGTCCCCTGTCCTGCTGGGGGTGCTCGCTGGAGGCCTGCGGTGCGCCTTAGTGCGCTGGAGGTGCCGGCTGGCAAGCAGGAATATAGTTTGTGAAAGATAGAAAAGTTATTCTTCATTTAAACTGCTCTTTCCACTCAAAGGATCCTTAACACTTGTCACGGTTGTTTCCTCTTTCCTCGCTTGTGGTCAGGACTGCCACCCGGACCCACCGCCCCAGGCGGAGCCCGTTCGCGCGCTGGAGCTGAGCGCACCCGCAGCAACGTGTTGCCTTTGCTTCGGCCGATCCAACAGTTCACTGGAAAGCAACTCAAGAGAGTGCTGAGTCCATCCCCGCTGTCAGGAAGCAAGCACATCGCATCTGGGTGAGGTGATGGGAATTTGGAAAGTTGCCTCAGTCTCTTTGAAAGCAAAGCTCAGTGACATTTTCTGTCCTGGGTACTGCTTGCACACAGCTCTGCCCGTAGCTTTTGCGTTATCAGTCTGAGCTCCTGTGCATAGGTTCAGAGCCTGTGCACAAAATTCTTGCGTGCTGGCCCCGCATGCGAAGTGCCTCTGCAGTTCTAGCAGGCATTGGTGAGCAGGTAAGGAGGTGAATGCATAGCCATTTTTGTGCATTTTCATGCTGCGCTGAAAAGCAGCACAGCAGCTGAAGCATTGTGAATGAAGCCTAAGGGATTGTAAAGATCTGAAGCCCCAGCATACCTGAGTGTGTTAGGTTAAATATTGCTTTCTTATATAATCTTTAAAGAGAAGTAGCTTCATAGCTTCGTGCTGTCCTCAAGGTGATATTCACACTCCGCAGAGAGGCAATATGTGATTTTTATGCTACTTACATTTTGGTTTTGCCCTTTTTTAAGAAATAGAACAGACCCAAGGTAAGTTTGTGGGTCCTCTGCTCACTCTGCAGTAAATGAATTTAAAGCATTGGACTATCCAGGTTGGATAAAACTGATGGCAGTCAGATAACCAAGCCAGGCAGGCCGAGGCGGACTGTAATCCATCAGTGTTTACACAGAATGGATTTGGTCGTTCTTTTTCTCTTCTCTGTTTTTTTGGAAACAAGTTGTTTTACCTAAGCTGCCTCTATAGTTGCCTTATTTGCTTACTCGATAAGTGAGAGGGGAACATTGACACCAAGTAGAGTGATGGAGGCAAAGAAACAGCACAGATAAAGCAGCACTCAAATGCACTCTAGAAATACAATGGCCTGTAAATCTTCTCATCCTGGATAGATGTTTTGTTTTCTAAAAGGTGAGTTTTCCCCAGTAATGACTGTGACTTCCTTAATAGTAGTCTTGATTTCTGCATAATTTTTCTCCAAGGGTTCTTGGAGAAAATGGACCAGGCAGGAACTTGGAGAGTCTCTCTCTGGTTTTAGTCTCTGCCTGTGTTAAAGAAACCAGAATCCAAAGGGCCCGTGTTTCTGATGCACGGGCAAGTTTTGATCTAAGCCGAGCTCCAGCAGGCTCCAGTGTCCCTTTGCCTCTTGAAGGGTGTTGTTGTTGACACATTTCTTGGGGAGGAAGTGGGCCTTGTGGTTGGCAGGGTGGCACGAGGAGCTCTGAGCTCTCGTTAGCTCTGGGTAAAGGAGGTGCAATGGGAAAAGGGACTTTCCGCAGGCGTTTCCTGCCTTATTCTTCTAGGACTCCCTGCTTTCTTTTAAACTGTAATTCCATAAAGCAAGTTGCATTTTAGCCTTGGAGCTGAAATAGATGTGCCTGGTGCACGTCTTTTGGTGCGTACAGGAATAGACAGACACAGCGGGCGTGATGGGGAAGAGACCTTCCGCTCATCTCCGTCCCTGCATGAAGAGTCTCCTGGTGGAGGCGAAGGACCTAGTAATTTCTCCTGCTGCTGAAATTACACTGTCTCTCATAATCACGTAAGGCTTATTTTCCCACACTGTAAAATGAATTCAGCGCCACTGGCAAAGCCACGGCTTGGGAAGTTTTAATTACTATTCGTATAGTGCTTTGGGCTCTGGAGTGAGTGGTGCTGGAGGCCTGGGAAGAATTATATTATATATTGGCAGATATTTTATTACATATCGAGTTCTGTGGTCCTGTCAACAGCTCCTTCCTGATGTGATGGGGCTTCCTCATGCCGTGGAGAAAGTGCCGTCTCCCATAGCCACTCGGGCCTGCGGAGCATCACTGCTCACAGCAATAGAGGAAGCTGCTCAAGTGCAGAATCCACCTCTGGATAATTCACCCCAGCAGTGGGTGCCTGTAAATCTCCACCGCTGTCTGGTGTGGCGCGTTGGCAAGTCGAGCCCCAGGGCGCTCTTCTCACAAGGCTTTCCTCGGTAGCGTGTCCCTGGCTTATGCAACGTGGCTGTTGGCTTTCCTGGCCCCCCTTCCCCGCGCTCGGAACAGCACCGCTTTAATCATAATCTGTAAAATTCCCCTCGCCTCTACCTGGAAAGAATGGGATTTGGGCACAAGGAACAAATGTGAAGGCATAAGTCTCTTTTCATGGGAAAGGAAATCTATGGAGCGCCCCGCTGGGAGCCCCTGCTTTGCCTAAACCCCAGCATAATGCAGTAAGAAGTTAAGGCTATTAGCGGGCAAGCAGTGCGAGAGCACCATTAAGCACGGCTCGCATCCCTGCGGTCAAGCGCGCCGGCGTTCGCACCACGCGCAGAATCGACTGCAGGGGGGCTGGTGGCTTCTGCCCTGTGGGTTTTGTGTCCAGAGCTCGTCGGCGAGGTGGGCCCTGGAGCCAGCTCAGGGTGGTGGTTCGAAGCCCCGCGTACCCCCGGTCTCGCTGATCAGAGCGGACGAGGAGGGCACCTGGCTGCTGTTCCAGCAGGCATCGGAGCGTGCTGGGGTGCGAAGGCAGCCCAGGCTCCAACGGGGCGACGGGCAGGGACGCGCAGTGCTGCTCACAGGCTGGCTCAACCCCTCCTGAGAGCAAGTGTCAGCGCGATGTATTTTGCAGTGGTTTTATTCAGTCTGAGGCCACCGCTCTCCTCTCGCTTCCAGGATGTCCCTCTCTGCTGCAGATGCCAGAATTGCTGCGCGGCCACGCTCTGCACCAGGAGCCTTCCCTCGGCGCCTCCGTGCGCCCCGGGGGAGGCGGAGAGGCAGGTTCCTGCCCGCTCTGCCACGGAGAGCTGCTTTGTGCGCTCTGCCCGTGGCTCCTGGGTGCCATCCAAGCTCCCCGCTCCTCAGCCGGTGGGGTTTTGTTTTGCCTTTTGCTTTTTTAGAAGCCAGACACCTGTGGTTTTGGTAGGCAGAGTCCTGCTCGCTCGGCACCGAGCGCCTCACGAGGCTTTGCCGGCGGCTGCGAGTCTGTTAGCGTGCGCCGCGCAGGGACAGACGGGCCAAGGGCTGGCACGTCCTGGGCAGCCTTCCTGCTCCCAGTTTGAGGGTTGGAAAAGGGGGCGGATGTCCTCGTTACCCCTCTGCTCCCAGCCTTGCCTCCCGAGAGGCCAGGGTGGCTGCAGGGGATCGCAGAAGGTGGAGGCCTTGGCACAGGGAGACCTGAGCAGGACTCGGAGCATCTCGGTGTAGCCTCTCAGGCTCGTTCTGCTCCCTGCCCTAAAAATCAGTCTTGCGGGTCAGAACTCATCTCTCCAACCTCCGTGTTTTTGCCTTGCCACGCTTCTCCCGAACGCAAGAAGAGTCTGGGGAGCATGGGCAGTTGTGTGCAAGGTGGCTCTGGAGAGCTGTCGTGCTGTGGTGGCCAAGGAGACTAACGTACACATACAGACATTGCCCCCTGCCAGGGCGCTAAGGGAAGACCTGCGACTACTCATTTCACTGTTAATTTAAATTCTCCTTAGAGATGGGGACAGAGATGTTTCCCCAAGCAACAATTCAGCTGTAGGCACCCATAAGGGGGGAAAAAAACAGAGCCTTTAAAGCCAGGTAGTACTGAACAAAGAGGAGGAAGGGAAGAATTCCACATAAAGCCAGAAAACAGCTACGGAGGCGATAACGCAGTGTGCCTCCTGCGCCCCATCTCGGTGAGGCGAGAGGCAGAGGCAGCCTCACACTGTCCATGGCTTCGGTCTCGGCATCCTCCTTGGTGGGGACCCCAGGCAGCATCGCCGGAGGCTCAAAGGTCCCTTTCACGCCGCTCCGTTTGGCTTGGCCGCCGCGGCCCTCTAGCATCACTTGCGACAGGAGAGGTCTTTGAAGGTTTTATTTCCTCCATCCCTAGGTGAAAAGCTAACCCCTCTCCCAAACCAGCCCATTTGTCTGATATTCTAATGTACAGAAAAGCCTGTGTCAGAAAAAAATCCCACAACTTTTGTGAATATGCTGTTAAGCCCATTGCATAACAGGGTGTGCAGATTGCTGACACTTCCCTTAAATCCTAGCGTGTTAATTTTTGGTTACGACTTTCACAGGAAAACAAGTCAAAGGTTATATATACCCTACGCCAGCAAAGCTTTGCTCTGTAGAAACATGTAAATCTGCTCCCGTTCATGTGCGTGGAACATTGACAGCCGTGGAGAACAGGGAGCTGCTTTGGTTGGAAGCTCAGGACCTGCCTCAGGAGGCAGCAGTGCAGGAGAGGAGCCTCGTGCAGCCTTTTGGGGAGCGATGGCTGTGCTGGGCCGCGAGGGTCGCAGGATCGCCTCGTCTGCGCGGGGCAGCCGGTGCCCGGCCCGCCCGCGCCGGCAGCTCCCGCGGCTGCGCCGGCACGGTAAAGCGGTCGGCGCTCGCCGTGGGGACAGGGGCGCAAGAGGACACCGGGAGCACAGTGGAAGTCTTGTCCTGAAGTCTCACAGCAAGTGCCTGTTAATAAGCCGTGCGTGCATTTCCTCCCTCTATTTACAGTGTGTTTTCTCCCCGTTAGCTTTGAAAACCGCGGCTCCGTTTTGACATAGCAAATAGTCCTCCTTCGGTGATACATTTTGTACCGCGGGTGCCTTTGGCTGGGGAAGTGTTTCGCTAAAGCCTGCCTCATTTTGAGAATGAACAGGATTTCCCTTGAAAAATGGGATCCATCTCCAGATGAACAGCTGGAGCTAGTCCTTGGGATGCTCCCTGTTCCAGAGATGGGATCTGGCTGACTGTGTTTTGTGTCCTGTGTGTCTTGTGGATGATTGCCACTAACTGATACAAAATATATCAATTAATGATATATTTTAAGCATCAGTGATATATAAAAGCATCAATCCAGCCTACGAGGCCTCCTGCACTTCCTGGTGGTGCTCAGGAGCTACGGAGCTGGTGCCAGTCAGGGGTGTGAGGGTGCTGGGGTGGTGGAGACCAGCTCAGAAACTCCAACTTCTCTTGAAATCCAGTTGTACCCTCTATGAAACATCTTTTTATTTTATAGATGTGCAGCTCCTGCTGGAGTGACTCGTATCTTCATCTGAAACCGAGGAGAAAGAAGAGAATTTGCCATAACAAGCCACTTGCAGAGAATTTCATCCTGATGTTGGCAGCACCAGCACAAGACAAGGCAGCACCATGACTTTCCTACCGGGGTTAAGGACAGTGCACAGAGGAGGTTGGGAGCCTTTTGAGGTCCTGTGAGTGTTAAGAACATATTTAAGTTTTGTATGGTTGCAAGAGAAGAACCAAATTTGCGTTGCTGGAAAGCAATGATGCAGAAAAACACAAGAATTCATTGTTCTGGTCTGGATCTTGGATTTTGTCAGAATTTTTGTTTCTGCTCTCTCTCGGTTGTCTTCCCGTTAGCAAGGCTGGTTGGGCTTGGGATAGTGCAGGTAGGCTGGCAAATGGGATTGCCCCTCAGCATCAAACCATATTCAGTTAACCCACCTCAACTGCAAAAACAGGGTTAGCTGGCAGCAAAGTTACCCCTTCTGGTAGATAGAGGAGTTAGATAATGCACAGGGGCTTAGTCATATGGCAGAAGAAAATCTCTCAGAACCTGCTGAGACAAATTCCTATCCACTTTAATTAGATGTGAGATTCCAGAGCGCCTAGAGCTCTGCTGCTCTCACTGCCTGAGCCTGCGTTTACACTCAATGCATCAGTCCAGTTTTGCCATTCAAATCTCCAAATATTTGTTTTTCACTTGAAACACCAGCAGACCCTTTTTGTGGCTCTGTTTTCATTTGTTCCTTGGTTTGGGGCCTGGTTGCCAGCTAGAAGAGTGATAATAAAATAATCCCTTTACTGCTTTGTCCTCTGCAGTTATCTGGCAGACAATTTTTTATCCCCAGTCTTTTCCAAAGCAAAGTTGCAGACATTCTGGTCCCAGGACCATACCAAGAGACCCAGAGCTGCTTCTCCTCAGCTCTGCACCAGGTGAAGGCTCCCTTAAAATTCAGGGAATATGAAAGAAGTGCCAGGCACCCTGAGAAGGGAGCAGGGACAGAGCCCTGTAATGAACTACTTATTAGTAGGAGCTGCTAATACAGTAGCTGCTGGATGAAGGAGCCCTTAACACTTGGTCCTGCCTTTAATTTTTTTTTTTTGTACTTTTAGGTGTAACATCTTTACTCAGCTTGTGTTGTTAATGTTTGAAAATATGATTACATTTCTACTTCTCCTGCTGAGTAATATCCATCCCATCATATTTTTCTGACTGATGTGATTACACATAATAACAGATAATTTAGAATGAGGTTCCATAATTCTGATGGTGACTTGAAGATTCCTACTTCGTTACTTTTTTTGACACCAAACATCATGAAAATATTATTGATAATCTGCATTTTAACCTTGATTGTGCTAAATAGCTTTCAGCCTGTAGTGATATATTTCACCAGTGGCATAGAGCATTACTGACAGTTGCTAGTTATGCTTAATTTGCACTAACAAGGAACACAAAGTCCTATCATAAGAGTTGTGCTAAAGATTTTATATAAAGATGTTTTTATATAAAGATGTCCAGGGACATCAATCTTAGGTCTGATGACCCTTCAGCTTGTTGCACAAAATTTCTTAATTCTGTAAAATGGATGCAAAATCCTGCGCAGCGAAGGTAACCTATTCGCGCTGGCAGCAGCGAGCTGTTGTTGCTGCGCAGGGAGGGATGGGTCTGAACACGCGTGGCGCTGAGGCATGTGCTTGAAAGCTAAAAACTCCTCAGTGGCCGTTCTCCATTCCAGAGGTGCTCGCCTCGACTTGACCGGGGAGCGCTGGGGGCAGGACGAGGGGTCGGCGCCTGCCTTGGGCAAGGCAGCGCGGAGCTCGTTCGCATGGATCCCGGGCAGCCCCGGAGAGTTCCTGCTTGGCTCTAGCAAGAGGTAAGTGCAGTCACTGGGACGTCTGTTGAGGACCTGATGCTTGGTAGCACTTGAGCCCCACACGTTGCTCTGGGTTTTGGGGTGGGTGGGCCAGACCCCAAACCAGGAGGGACTTTGGAGAGGACAAGATCGTGACGGGAGCAGACCTTACTCACAGATCCCATAATTGTCCAGATAAGCTTAAAAGGGAGGAGAGGATCACATTTTTCCCTTCTCCCAGCATGGGTTAAAGAGATGCAAAGGGATAATTGGGAGACATTTCAGCACTTGCCTCCTGCTTTTAAAGAAATTACTATACATTGCAAGTGCCTTTGCATATTTTATAGTGCTTAAAAAAGCCAGTGTAGCTAATCTGGCGGTTGGCTTGTTCAGAGAAGCACAAAACACATGCAGCCATAGAAAAAAAACCCTCATTTGATGCCAAACTGTTGCATTTTGTAGGGCCTGAGATGCAAACAACACTATAGGATTCTCCCATGCTTTCTCTTAGCCTGTCTGCACATCTATTATTGCACATCAAAAGAGTTCAGCTTTACTCCCTCCGGCTCCCAGTGGCTGATGGTAACAAAAACATCAGTGCAGGGCCTTGATAAGTTTTGTTGTGTTGTTGCCACATGATTCAGATGTAGCAAAGACATCTATGCAAACGTCTTTTGAAAAGGGAGCAGAGTTCTTTCAGCCAGTCTAAAAAAAGGTAGTCAGAGCAAAAAGGAGAGGAAATGCCAAAAACTTGGAGGAGTGTTGGTCCTGGAGCAGGTAGCATCCCTCTGTCAACATGGAAGTGTGGTTCATGGGGTTCGTGCTTGCCCAAACGCTGTCCCATGAAAAGTCTCTGAGAGCAAAGGTGCTGTTGGGTATCACAGGTTTTATCTCCTCTGGTTCTTACTATTACAAAACTTGTGAGAATTTGTTATCTTTGAGAAAAGTTACTTCCGTGTACAGTTTGTCTGAAGGTGGTCCTCAGGTTCAGAGGTGTGGGGGTTATCTGTTAGACATATGTCCGCACACACACGCACAAATACCTAGTGTGGTCACATAAACCTTCTTCCCTTAGGAAACCAGGCAAAAAAAATTGGCATCTCTAAGTACTTGACTCAATGGTCAGCTTTAAATGGCTGTTCCCACTTCCACTCCCTCTCTTCACTTGGGTATTTGGTGGTGTTTTGACTGCTGGAGGGCAGAGAAAGGTAAATAACCAGCAGGATTAATGGGAAAGGATGCTTATTTTTTTTCCAAAGCTCTCACCCTGTCCCAACTCAGGCCCTGGCCACTCTGGCCTCTCTCCTGCTGAAGAACAACTTAGCCAAGTCATTATCAGCAAAAATCCCGGTTGTAGGAGGAAAGCCGTGCGGAAGCAGGGCGGGGGTGACCTGCTGGGCGCGGAGGGCCAGCCAAGAGAGCAGCTGCGGGCCGGCGCGGTGGCAGTGCCAGCCTGCAGCTGGCGCGGCGGGTCGCAGCGAGCTGCCGGGGCGGCCGGTGCTGCCGGACCGCAACCTGCTTAAGGACAAGGCTGGAAGCCGGGACAGGAGCAAGCAGCCAGCACCGTCGGATGCTGGAGGAGGGATGAGCGTGATTCAGGCACCTGAAGGCGTCTCCCTGTAGGAGAGTTACCTTCGCTGTAAAGCAGCAGGCGTTGCGCTTAAGTGTTCTCAAGCTTAAATCAGTTCCCTTGGTGACATCCTGGTAAGTGGATTTCCCAATTAAGCACATCCCGATTAAGTGGGATGTACTGTAATTACAGAGTGCTCAGCACTAGGAGCAGATCTGATCCATTTTCTGCAGAGGGGCTGGATCGAAGCTCTTCCCTCTTCCCCAGGATCGGATCGAGGGATTTCTGGAAGCGCTACCGGAGTACGCTGCTGGTGAGGCTGTGTTCCTGCCAGCTCGGATCCGCTGCGTGGAGTCTTTGCTCCCGGATGCCTTTTGCTTCCTCTGCCAGAGGAAACACCCGTTGGCTGCGACAGGTTTGCGGAGGCTGTGCAGAGAAACGACGGCTCTTCTGTCCCAGCTGCACGGCTCGCCCTGTGCAGGTAGCAGCTCTCGCACGGTGCTGCCATCCCCAAGGCAGACGTTGTATTCCCTTCAGAGCCAAAAGTTCCCTTTGTACAGTGAGGGAGAGGCTTTTACTGGTCAAAACACTGCTATGGTGCTGGAGGGGGGCAGTAGTGGTGGGTGTAGGATGAAGGGGGGTGAATGCTGCCCTTAGCTTGCCCCACAGCAGCCACCGACAGCCTTGGCCATTGCCCACTTGCACTGCACGGGGTTGCCAGCCGCTCGGATGCCCCTGACGTGGCCCTGCCTGCCACACAGGCCAAGCTTTGCTCCTGCTCCCGCTGCTCCCGCGGCCTGGGATGTTCCCGGTGGGTTCCGCAGCGGTGCCGCTGGTTCGCAGTGCCACCCACTGGCAGAGGCTCCCCAGAAACGCTCCTCAGCAGCTCCTCCCTGGCACTGCGGCTGCTCGGCGGGGGGAATACGGGTCCTGGCGGGTGCGATTCACAGCGCCGATGCCGCGGGTCTGGTCCAGGCCACGTGGAAGCGTGCTGGCCTGCTGTCCCCCCAGATGAGCCCGGCCCAGCAGCCTGCCTCCCCCCGGCAAGACGGGCAGCAGCAGCAGCAGCCTCAGTAAGCCGGCCTGTGCGCGAGGCCTGTGCTCTCCGCTGTGCTCATCGTGCTCCGTGGGGCACGGGAGAGGCCTCTGTCTGTGCCCTCCCTCACAGGAGGGATTAAAAGCTGTGGCTGCCACTAGACCCTGTGCAGGGTGGGTGGGGAGTTGTGCCCATGGTTTGCTCTGTGAGCTCCCAGAAAGCAAGAACTCAGGGACTTCCTGCAGGAGAGGTTGCTTTGGGGCCACTACACCTCGTTGCGGTCAACCTCATCTCCATGAATTTGCCTTGTCCCTTTCTGAACCTGTTTAGACACGCTTGCCTCCGTCCCTGGTTTCATTCCCGATGCGAGTCCAGCCAGCGAGTGGGACGCAGCCAGCTCTGGGGTTGGCAGATGCGGCAGCATGGGCAAGGGCACCGGGCTCCCGCGCAGGCAAGGCAGCTGCAATGAGCTCTCCGTCCCGATGCCGCATCCCGATCACCGTGTGGATGTGCCCGAGGTACGTACGGACTACAGGAACTTCCTCAGAAGCCAGATTTTTAAGTAAAGACATCTCTCAGTAGGCAGCAAGTGCTTGTTTAAAATAAAGCGTGACAAATGGCATGTTGGGGGTGTCGAGTCCCAGAGCTCTGTCTGCTGAAGAGCAAGGAAGTGCTCTGGGGGCAGCCTGGCACAGCCTCCCAGCTGACAGTAATTAAAGGCTTTTGCACTCGGGTGCTGGAGCTGCTCCTCCTGCAATTTGGCCTTGATTGAAGAGGAGCAGAACAATTAGAGTGAAGGAGAGCACTGGGGCTGTCTCAGAAAACAGAGGGTAAGTCTCAGCTTGCCTCCCGATTCCCGCATCCGCGTGGGTGCCTGGGAGGAAGCTTTGCCGGAGGCGCGGGCGCTCGTCTGAGCTGGCGCTGCCTGGGCCAGCCGGGGGCTGTGGGCTGAGTTGAGGCTGCTGCAGGGATTCGGGGCTGCCCCACGCACAGAGCATCACCCAGGCCTCGTGCAGCCAGCGCTGCGCACGGGCAGTGTTCGTGCACCACGGGCCGCCTCGGGACGGGTGAAGGGTTTATAGCCCTGGCTGCTCGTCTCTGCTGATGCTGCCGCCCCCTCGAGTCTGCAGGCACAAACCTTCCTGAAATGGCAATTCCAATTTTAACTGCAACGTTGGGAGCTTGTTCGGTCCAGGTATTTCATCGTTAGTATGTTACCTATTTTGTATGGAAGTTTTGAAGGGTAACCAAAACCAAAATCAATGCAAATGTCTCTTTTGGGGCAACTGAAAGAGTTACAGAGGTACCCCCCATTTATCTCCTGAAAGATTTGTTCATCCTAAGACCTCTGGGCACGAACGAAGTTCCCCCTCCAAGGTTCCAGCCAGGTTCCATCTCGGAGCAATTCAGCGTAGACTGCTTTCCTGACTAGTCAGGAAAGTAGGAAAGTGTCTGCGGGGTGACAGCAGACATCACCTCCAAACCCAGCTGCTTCACGGCTCCCAGCTGGGGAGCTGGTGCAGACCTAGAAGCAGAGACTCTGCTCTTGCAGGATATAGCATCCCTTTTGGCCCCTGGTGAAGGGAGGCTACATGGTCTTTGCTTTGTGCTAAGGAGGGCAATGCAGATCTTGAACGTGCGATGCTCTGGTAACACTGGCATTTTTGCAGCGCTTTGGGTTCCAAGCAAGGTGCAGATGCAGGCTGCTCCAGCGAGGAGGAAAGTTCCTGCAGCTTTGCAGATGGTGGAGGCGAGGTGGAAGGGAAGGGGGTTTCCATGGGCTGCTCACGGAGCTGGGGGCCTCCTGGGCCTCCCTCGGCCCGGTCTGCGCTGGGGACTGACCACCAGCCATAAGTCCCTCCAGCAGCAGGCTGGCAGTAGAGACTGGTTACCCCGCTTCCCTTCTTTCTCTTACATCCCTTAGCAACATCTAAATTTAAGTAACTGCAAAGACAGGCGCGCAGCCGCTCGCTGTTCCTCCCAAGGCAGCAGCGTTAGCAGAGCTGCCGCCAGCCTGCACTCAAGGAAGCTGCTGGCCACATCTGCAAAGTGGCGCCTCGGCTTGGGTGCAGCTCCGCAAGCGCTGAGCTCGGTGGCCGTGTTCCCTCCGGGCGTAAGTGGAAGCGGGCCCAGTTCCCAGGTTTGGTGTGTGTTGGTGTTCGGTGAGATAACCGGTGCACTGAATCTCGTGCAGCGACTGTGTTTGGTGGAGATGAGTATTTGCAAAATGGCCATCGCAGCAGAGGACAAATGAGAGGAAGGTGGTGCTGGCCAAAAGCAGCAAAGCTCAGCAATGTTGTGAGGACAGCAGCAACACGAGTGCACGTGCCCGAGACTAGATGGTCCTCAGCGTGGCCAGTGTCTCCTTCCAAAGATGGAAAAGGAAGAGAGCAAGGGATGCGCTTCATCCTCCAA
Source organism: Nothocercus julius (assembly GCA_013398735.1). Lineage (NCBI taxonomy): Eukaryota > Metazoa > Chordata > Aves > Tinamiformes > Tinamidae > Nothocercus > Nothocercus julius. The sequence goes on from VZSV01000005.1 coordinate 1,077,015, forward strand.
AGCATGGACAAAGGGACGGCGAAGCTGAGCTCGCTCTCCTCCCCAGTGCGTGTGGGGTTTGTGCTGGCCCTGTCCTGCCTTATCAAGGGGCCAGAAGCATCTCCCAGCTCTCCTAGGAGAGTCACTATGGCCTCACATGCATCCTGTGCTGCTTCTGGTTGCGCTAAATCATCCTCATTTAAACCACCCATCTCTTTTGGTCATTGGTATTAGCTAATTTTGTGCAATGAAATTAGCACAAATTCCTCCCGCCCCAGTTCAGCATGTGCCAAGTGTCCCTGAAAACCCCCGTAGCCGCTTGCGAGCTGAGCGCGCGCTCGGCTCCGGGGCTCCCTGCAGCGCCTGCCGCGGAAGAGCCCCCGGGGCAGGGGGTTCCCTTAGCCCCGCTGGTGCCGAGAGGCACCGCCGCCTCCCTGCCGCTTGTCTCCCTCAATTATGAGCCAGTGTGGCTGGACAGAGCATGACAGAGGTTAGGAAAAGGCCTGGAACGCCTGGGATGCCGTTGCCATGGAACTTGCTCAGTGGCTGGAATAGCGAGAGCAAGAATGACTCCGAATGCAATAACGTGTCACGTTGGTTAGGGTGGAATTGGAGGGGTTCGTCTGGGGGAAAGCCTTATGTTGTGAATAATATGACTCCATACACCACGTCTCCCTGCAAACATCTCCGCCAGCAGCCTGGGAAATAACCTAATTAGTTCTGACCAGGCGTCTCTCCCGGGAGTCGCGACTCGGTTTCTGCACATCAGCTGAGCTGCACGGCTCCGACATCCCGGGATGAAAGGCACCGGCTCGATGCAACATTCATTCACTTGCTCTTCCCTCACTCATTCATTTATTCCTCCATTCAGCCGGTTCATTCACATTTCCTCTGCGCTGTGACGAGTGGCGTTTAGCCCCTGCAGCTCTGCTGAGCCTCCCCTCCCTCCGCTGCCCGCCAGCCTAGGCCGCAGTTTGGGTATCTCACGAGCACTACGTTCTTCTTAGACGTTCACAAAATAGATTCAGGTCCATGGTCTCAGCCGGGCAAGCACATTTGGGCGCGTTCGTCCCGCTTCCCTTTTTCCCAGAGCTCCTGGGCTCCTCTGCCCTCAGGAGTTGTTTGCTGCCCCAGTCGCCGCTTGCAGACGGGCTCGGGCGCCGAGCAGGGCCTGGGCAGGTTGGCTGGATGCTGAGGGCTCGGCCTCTGCTCGCAGCGCCGAACGGGCACCTTTCCGCCGGGGTCGGCAAACAGCGCGTGGAGCGGCTGGCCCCGGGCGAGCCCTCGGAGCAGCTCTGTCCACCATCAGGCGGACGCTTCTGCCGAAGAAAATAAAACGTCTGGAGAGCAGATGGGTAGAAATCCAGAGAAGATTAAAAAGAGAAAACTAACTTTCGTGCCTGTGATCTCGCTAGTGGAAAGCGATGCTCTGCCCCCGCAGCCCAAGAGCGGCTTTTGCAGGGTGTGCTGGTGGGCTGCGCTCCGGGGCGCTCCAAACAGCTAAGTGCATTTCGGAACCAAAGGAAGCAAACGAAAACATCCGTTCTTTATATAGTGGAGAAAGCTTTTCCTTTTGTTCCGTGCTTTTTATCAAGTACCTGCTGCCGTTATTGTTCCTCGCTCAGTTATTACCTCCGAGTGGCTACTTCCACCGGCGTGAGCGGCTCCGTCGCCTGCTCCGAGCAATTCCAGGCTCTGCTGATTCCCGCCGCACTCCTTCGCTCTAGAAGGATGCGCTGGGCTCCGTGGCCAAGGTAACTTGAGGTGATTTGTGCTAATGGTTACCTGTCACCCTAATTAGGAGTGAGTGGCCAATGCCCTGGTGTATTCTGGGACAGAAAGATCAGCAGAGGCTAAAATAGTCGGTTTTTTGAGTGTGAAAGGTGGTGGTATTAAAAGCAAAGATTTGTTGGGGTTTTTTTTGTTTGTTTTTGTTTTGTGCAGCAGAGATTGAGCTTAGATTTGCTTGTAGGACTAGAGCATCTCTACTGCCCCAATCTCATCCGAATTCAGCACAAGTAGCAAAGAGATTTTCTGAAGGGCTGCTGCAAAGTGCTTTTCTTGCTGGCCCAGAATCCATAACTAACAGGATTGCCTTGCTGGGATAGTGTGTGTGTATATAACTATATATATATATATATATATATATATATATATATTTATAATGCATTGCAAACCAGCAGTGTTGTGGTATTTTCTCCCTTATTAAACTTGGCCCTCCATACTTGCAGAAATTTCTAGTGTCCAGGCTGCATCTGAGCCAGTGACATCCTGCTGGACTTCACAGTGACCAGAACTCCTTTGGGGCTTGATAAGAAGCCCATACCCACTGTCAGGTAAGTGTTTTGTAAGATTTTCTTGTGTGAAATACAGCTTTGTGCTCGCTCTGCTATTCAAACCTGGCCTGTCTCAATAGCATGTCCCTTTCTTCATTTTCCTTCTTGTTATCTGTCATTGCCGATGTTTTCATTGCCTTGAAACAGACCAAAATCTGGGCTCTGACTTTCATTTCTGTAAGAAGGAAAGTCTCCCTCCGTGAGGCTGCCTGCCCAGAAGTGCCCGTGTGAGCTCTCTTGGCTTTGCTGAGGGTTGACTTTTGGATCAGCTCTTAAAAACCAAAGTCCTGTCAGGTCTACCATAGTAGCAGATATCCCCAAGGACTTTTCTTCAGTGCATCCCTTTCCTTGTCGCCTTTGGGCTCTTGCCCTGGCTGTGCAGCTTCCTTCCCTTGCTCCCGAGCTGCTCGCAGGGCTCAGCAGACAGGTAACTTCCCAGTCCCTATGGGTATTGCAGCAATGACCCTGGCCCTGGAACAGGCACATACAGGGACTGCCGAGCGTGTGCCACATTTCATGAGGAAATGCCCCTTTTGAAAGGAGGTGACATGAATTCCCGCTCCTCTGTGTCCCCACCCCATGTCCCTGAGCCCTGTTTGCCATCCCCTGGCCCATGTTGCAGCTTCTCTGAAACCAAATGTGTCAGCCTTCCCTGTGCGGGGAGTATTTTTAGGTTTTGAAAACAATGTTTGTTATAGCAAAGCTGCCAAAAGTGTAACCACTGCCACACTGAAATATCCTCTGCCTCCTACGTTCGTAACGTGGGAGTCTTTTATATCCTCTGTACTGCTGCTGAACCGTGCATTTGTCTTGGCAGCAAATGTGTATAGGCTGGGGTCTATTTCAGTGTCATGCAAAGGAGTTTTTAGATTAAAATATATGTGCCAGTTTACTGGAAGGCTTGAAATTAACTGCATGATGATGCAGCATGAAGATAAAGAACTAGCAATTTTATTCACTTACAATTTTATCCATATGGGCTGAAGGTTAGAACATCCCCCAAAGTGCCCATTTGCCAAATTAACTCTTGAGTTTGGGACGGTTAGTTTGAGACACGAGAAAGAGATCTCACTTAAATACTTTTGGAAAAGGGCAGGCTCAATATATGACAGGTGGTGATGGGTTGTGATGACCAGGTCTCTCCAAGCTAACACTGCAGCGGCTGAATCCCTCTGGGATGCTCCTGCAGGACCTCCCGGAGCCCCTAGCTTAAACCGTGGGGAGGAGGGTGTCCTCAGATGACCAAGGATTTCATTCTGGCAGTGGCAGGTGAAGAGTTAATGAAGAAAACATAGAGATTTGGTGGATGGGTATTTTTCCTTCAAAGCTGAGCTCTTGGCATAGCAGCCCTGCTCCGAATCACACCTCGCAGTGTGATCCCATTGCTGCTAAGCCGTTTTATCCGCGACTGAGCAGACTCGCTGTCACCAACCCGGTCCCCCATCTGCTCCCGGAGCCGCCGTGCCGCAGGGACACGTGACAGCCCTCGACTCCCATTCCCTGCAGAGGGATCAATGAAATAATGTGTGTAGCTGAGGCCAGGCCACGTCTGCCCCGCACGAGCCTCTCCCGCGCTCCACGTGCTGCTCTGGAGGTTGCTGAGTGGTGGCTCGGGCACTCGGTTAATGGAAATGCTGCTGTTGCATGTGAGGGCGAGGGGGGTGTTGTTCAGGCAGCCCATTCAGGGAAGAATTAGCTTCTATTTCCTTAGCCGTTACTTCTTGCAGTGCGTGTCAAGCTAACAACGGCCGGGTATTCCTCCCAGGCTCATTCATCCCTTCTCACTGTTTGTTGTACAGAGAAAAAAAAACCCCAAACCCCTAGGGAGCCGGGCTGGTTTGCAGAGGGAGCCTGTGCTCAGGGCGCCAGCAGCCGGCCCTGCCGGGTCCGACGTGGGGGCCGAGTGCCGCTTGCGTTTGCTCCACCGCGTGGATGCGGGAGCGGGAGGGAGGCAGGAACGTCGGCGGGAGCCTCTCCTGCAGCCTTGGCTGTGCTAAATGGAGCTGCTCTGGCCCCGCTTTTGCAGGGGCTCTGTAATTTTCAGCGGATCCGCGCTAACCGTGGCGAGCTGCCGGAAGCAGGGCTGGCGTTTCCGTAGGTGGCCGCCTTCCCGTTGAGTCATGGCTGAATCAACACCACACGTTGGGTGGAAGGGGCCGTGGTGCTGCTGAACGGTGCCGTTTTTGGAGAGGAAACACAAGCTACTGCCGTAAGCACGGGGGCTGCTGGGGGCTGCTGTCACTTGGCGTGTGACAGTCCCATTATTTTTTGTGTCGTTGCTCAGCTTTGACGTGCGGTTGAGTCTAGGAGGGGAAGAGTGCAGGATGACATCTGTGTCTTTGAGCAGGAAGATGTAAAGTGAGTGACCTGATGGCCTGGAAAAGAGGTCAGCAGAGGAGTGCGAGAGGCAGCCCGAGGGCTAAGCCGGAAAGCGGGTGCTGGTGGAAGGAGATTTGTGAGGCTGAACACTCCACCGTGGCTGTGGGACCAGGACGGTGGCACTGACAAACAACCTTGCCTTCCAGGAGAAATTAAATAGGAGAAATCCGTGTGGGAATGACATCTGGAAGCAGCACAGATAATTACATAGCCATCCTGGAGAGCTGCTGAAGCCGAGTCCTGTGCCTGAGGGGAGCATCTGCGTGTCTGCAGCTGGACGTAGATGCTGGGAACACATTAGCACCGTGATAGATAATGTGGAAAGGAAGATCAGGGAGAAGGGAGAGTGGGGATTGCTTCATTATTACCACGTCTCACTGACTGCAGTTCAGAGCCCGAGACTCAGGAAACCTGGCTCCCCTGCTGGTGTCTGTTATCTTGAGCCACCCTCTAATTCAGCCCAAACCTCAGCGGTCTGGAGCAGCCACCAAGTCCTGGTGGCCATTCTTTAATGAAAATAAGACCTCATCAAAAATTAGACAAACTCATGAGTCCTCACAAAGGCATTTGAAACAAGGGGCTCCTCCTTTTAAGACATGTCTGCTTGAGAATCTGCAGAAATTCCCAGAGGGACACAGCTCTGTGCTTGTAGAGAGAACAGATGGGGGTGGGAAGGGGCCTCTGGAAGTCAGCTCGTCCAACCCCCCTGCTCCAACCAGGTCGCCTAGAGCGGGTTTTCCAGGGCGGTGTCCAGTTGGTTTTGAATAAATCAAGTCTCACCAAAGCCGTAGACTCATAGCAATAAGATATAGAAGGTATTCTAGTGCTGGAGTGGAGATACTGCATTTTTACTACAGTGCTGCTGATGTTTCTACCAGATAATTCACGTCCACCACCCTATAAAGTACATGTACCAAGTAAGGGTGTTAAAACAGACATTTCAGAAGAGCTAGGCTGCTAAAGTATGTTCTCCAAAAGAGCTGCAGTGTTTGCACTGGTCTCCAGCTGTACTGGGACGTCTCTGCAAAGTCACCCGGCAATGTACAGAATCCACCTGTCCATAGTCTACAGGACCTTGGCCATGACCTATGCTGCATCTTTCCCTACTGGAGGTGGTGCTGATGGGCTTTGAGCTTTTTAGAAGAAAAGGAAGTTGTGAGTGCTTAAAATAAAAGCAATAGCCTGGAGAAGAACACGTCTTGAGAGGGTTTGGACTGGATTGGATCAGAGGATCAGGAATAACCCGGCAATATCCACCCCTTCTGTGCCTATTTCAAGATCTACCAGAAAATGCCCAGCTCTGGTCGTCTTGTCACTGTGTCTCCCTGGAGAGGGCAGCTCTGAGCCCCTTAGCCCCCTTCTCCCAGGTAGGCTGTCACCGAGAAGATGTCTGCGTAGCTTGACTGATCTGGGTTAATCTGTGGATACTTCGCAGTGGATTTGCCGGCAGGCGGGATAGGCTGGAGCGGCTGAGCCTTGAGGTCCAGCAGGCTTCCTTCCCCTCCATCCGGCGGGTTTGGGGACGATCCTTTGGTGTGCATTGCTAGTCAAAAACAGAGCAATCATCTGTCCTCCTGAATTCCTCTCAAATTCTTCTGTTGTAGCATGACTGGCAAAAAAAAGGCCAGCAGTTGAAAGACTGAAATAGCAGCTACCATTGCTTAGGCCCCACTGATTTGTCCTGTGGTTTTTCTGTATCCTTTAATCTCCGGTAAATAATCCTCCGCTTCCTTGCGGTCTCTCTAATTCCATGCTCTGCAATGGTGCTTCCTGTAAACAGCAGGTCTGGCGGACCTGCAGCACAGCAGCCTCCGCGTAATTGAAGCTCTCCCGTCTGCGCCGGGCGCATGTGACAGGGCTGTTTTTCAGGCGGGATGTGGCTATGTCAGAGGGCTAAATAATGAAAACAAAGAGGGTAATTCTGCTCTTCTGCCAGCCTGGAGAAGTCAGGGCTAGCTCCGATGAGGCCGGTGAGGTAATCCTCATATGAAAGGAACATGAGCGAGAGTATTGGGCTCTGTCAATCTTCTTGTCCCTTCCCTGATGTTCAGGAGGCCGCCACATTTTCTGGGGTGCTCTGACTAGAAGGAGATTGAGAAGGGCTTTTCAGATCAAGGTATCTTCATCTGTTTCAGTTGTCAGGAGATTTGAGGTATTAGATACGCATCCCCAAGCCTGGGAGAGTTTGTTTTGTGCGAGTGAGTTCATGGTTGTTAGAAGATCTGTCCCATGTTTTTCAGGTGTTGCTCTGGACTTGAGCACCTTAGGCTGGGGGCTCAGATACCTGCAGCGAAGGAACGTGCAGCCCCGGTCCTTCGCTAGCCTTCTGCCACTGGGCCATCCTAATTCTCAAGCTCATTTTTTTAGGTCTTAGGAACGTGAATGTTTAAGCTGGATAGAATTATTTTTATTTTATTTTATTTTTGGTGAACTGGTGTCCTAGGTATTTTTCAGGAGGGACTGTACAGTCTAAATTATTTTTTAAATGCACACTTTTCCAAGCAAAGCGTGTTTTCGCTTCTGAAGACTCTGAACCAAGTCCATACTAATAACTCTGGGTGCCTCCTGAGGAACGTGCCGCAGGTATGTGCAAGTGTGCAGAGGTTGCGTGGTCTCCGAGGTGAAGGCACTGCCCAGCTGCAAGGCTACGTCTGGAGCGCACTGAGGTGGTTCTGGAGCTGGATGGATGTAATCCTACGAGCTTTGCCAGGGCTTGAAACTTGGAACGTGGATGTTCAAGTATCTACAGCAAGATACTTAACCATAAAAGGGATATTATAACCAGGCTGTTAACATGTGAAATGGGTAGCTCCCTCCCCAGTGTAGCTGCTTCCCGAAATCTTCAGTTTAGACCTCCTTGCTATGTAGAGTTCTTTCATAACCTCGCCATGGCAAAGCTGTGCCAGCTAAAGGAAACCTGTTCCATCTTTCAGCACTATCTAAATTTTCGGTGCACTGGCTTGTTTCATACTAGGATTGCATGTGTGGCTGTACTGGCTCTCTCAAATCCTTTCTGAGCCGGAGCATAAGCAGACACTCAGCTTGGAGTGGCCAGGCAGGGTTGAAAATGCTGGTAGGAGAAGGACGACTGCAGTTTGTGTCACTTAATGCAAGTGCCACTGAGGTCTGTCATGTTGTTTGGACTTGGGAAGGCCTTAGGCAACGCATCGTAGATCTGAGCGTTCAGTGTTCAGAACCGGGCTGTGTCTCTTTGGTACTTGCTGCATAACGAACTGTGTGCAATGATGTGCTAAGACACGGACAACCTGCCTCCTGCCTCCCTCGTGCTGGTGCGTAGTAAAGGAAGCAGGAAGGGCTGATAGGAGAAAGCACGTGATAAGTCTGGGTTCCTGGCTGCCTGCACAGCTCCAATGTGATAAAATGTTGGCAGGAGTAATCTGGTGGAGATCGGATAGAGGGGGAGCTAATTTACTTGATACTTGGAGGAATGGGAGTTGCTGGCTTCACCTCTTGCCCTCGAGAAGCTGGTGCTACATCACCACGGGGTTGTGCTGTGAACTGAAACATAGACTCACACAAAATCAGACCGTTATATGAGCCCCAAGGTCCCTTGAAAGCATTACAAGCATGGATGAAGTTATTCTGCTCTGTGTGTAGCTCTGCACGCTCTCGTACATCAGCCCTTCAGCCCAGAACCTTCCTCGTGTTACATTGACAGTTAAGAGCGCCTCCACCTCTCCATTTTTTGGCCCATGTCAATGAAGTTACCCTTGAGAGGAGCAGAAAAGCCTTGCCCAGGCATCAGTAGGAGCCACTGATACTTAAAGCCAATATTTCTTGTCTGGAGTTAATTCATCTTGGCTCCACTCATTGCTGAGTTTGCTGGTGGAGAAAACTACCACATTGAATCAAACCAGTATTAAAGGAGACTTAAAAGTTAATAACTAGTGGTCAAGAAGAGCTGCCAGGACTCTGGCTTTTTCAGTAACTAGCAAAAGTGCTTTTCAGCACAGTTTGATGTCTGCAAAAGACTGAGGAAAATTGGAATTGAGACACTTGTATTTTGACAGACTCTGTGGAAAACTTCTGTTCAGACTGGTAGGAATGAAACCAATAAATTTCTGTAGAAACTTTCTGTATTCGGCCTTTAGGATAATAGATAGGCTGTTCTGACTGTGGATAAATAAACCCTGTTTTTATAAGTGTTTAAAGACCTTTAGGATGACGAAGTGGAACATACTTTAAGCCTCCAAATATGGGAAGTGGCTTTTGAGTCAAATGCCCTCACATGCCAGGGCTCATATTTTAGGCTGAGATCACTCTCCCTTGAGCTGTTGACAGGTTTAGGTTTTTTTTTTTTTTTTTTATTATTATTATTATTTTAATGAAGGGGGGAAAAAAAAAAAAAGAGAGAGAGAAATTGTCCCAGGCTGAAAATAGCAGTGAAACATTCCCCAGCTGGCAAGCACTTCCTAGCGAATGTAAAAGCTCTGGGCAGCTGCATCCCAGGATGCTACCACAGGTCCAGAGCGGCCTGCGATGGGCCAGGGAAGCGGCTTGGAGCAGGAATCCCAGGTTGTGCGAGTACTGCCTTGGCATACATGGGGCACACTGGGAAAATGGGCCCGCTGTCGGTGTCTCCAGTTGGAATGTCACCGCCGTGGCCACGTGGCAGAGGCCGAGGGAAGTCACCAGAGCGCTCCAAGGGCTGGCCACAGGCTGCCCGAAGGAGATCTGTCTCTTTGGCTTCTCTGGGAGAAAGAGAAGGAAGATTTGGTGACAGCTGGTAACACACAGCCGTGACAGATAACGTGGAGCAATGGGGGTTTTCAGGCCAGGGGGCAAAGCCTTACAAGGCAGTTGGAGATGGGGACATGAATCCAAACTGTGAACAAGGTTCCGTTACTTAGAAGTTAGGGTGATTAAGTGGGAGGTAGCTTAGAGGTGGGGGCTGATCCTCCTGCGCTGACGATGTTTTGATCATGATTTGATACTTTTTTCCCTCTAAAGCGCACGTTCCGATTCACATGGAAATGAATTGAGGTCTGCGCTGCCCGGGAGATGACCGTGATCCAGCTGGCCTTCAAAGCTCGAAAAGTGAGCAGGACGAGCTGAGGGTGGCCTTCCTTTGGAGACGGAGGACGACGCGGGCGCGGAGGAGGTGGTGAGTGTCTGACTCACGTTTCAAGAGCACCCAGGGGAGGGAAGCGGCGGCGTCCCCCCGGCTGGGTGCAGCTGGGGCTGCCTCGACCCTCAGCTCCCGCGGCAGCACCGGGCTCCTGGGGCTCGGCTGCTGGAGAGGTTTGGGGCTTTTTTTAGCAAGGGAAAAATATCTTTCTGCAGGTAACAAGCTCACACGTGGCCCGGATCCAGGAAACGTGAGGCTCCTGCCGCCAGAGACATCACAGTTGCTACAGCAACCGCAGCGAGGACGGTCCCCAGCATCCTCCCTCCAGCACCCCTCCGAACACCAACACGGCCACCGGGACAGGGCGCGATGCCGGCTGAGGCTGCGGAGCTGTAACGTCAGCGGGCGCCGGGCCGCGGAGGCCGCGTGCGGCGCGGGAGCAGCCGGCGTGACGGGAGGCTGGGGCCGCTCTGCGAGCGCCGCCTCGTCGCTGTTGGAATCGGGCTCTCCCTGCTTCCCCACACTGTGCGGTTCCACCTCGCTAAAAATGCACTAAATATTTAATGACAGGAGAGATATTTTAAGAAACGCTTCAGTGCTTCCATCCTAACAGAAAGTTTTAGGTGGTGAGAGCAGACAAGGAAGAGCTTTGGCAAATGCCTTGCCTGTAGTTTTTCTGGATCCTTCAGCTACTGAAAGGATGGAGATAGGAGGCAGCAGGGCAGGGAGAAAGAAGAGGAAAGGTGTTCTGGCTGCCCCAAGGGCGTAAGGACCCCGGGGTCTGCAGTGATTCCTGTCGCCCACTTTCTGTTGGCCTGGTTCCTTACTCTAAAATACCTGAAAGCCACTTCAGGTTTGAAGCCAGCAAAGGAGAGGCTTAAAGATCCCCCTGCCCCAGACCATAGCGACAGCTTGGCCAGGCGCTGTGCCCTCCCCACCGGCTCTGGTTGCACTCGAATGCTGAGCGATGAAGGTGGAACAGAGGTGTAAAAGCACCTACCTGTCAGAGATACCCTAAGGATTTAGTGAAATTCAGGAAGTGGGTTGGAAAGTCTGGAGAAAATCAGTGAGCAAGCACATGCATTTTAATCACAGCCAAATCATAAATCAGGTCATCCTTAGTATAAGCAACTGCTTTAAACGAGCCTGATGCAAGAGCAGAGGGCTGGGCTGCTTCTGCTTCGTTTGGGCACTCCTGCGTTGTCGCGTGCCCGCTGCTTTGGGGCCTGAGTTCAGCTCCCTTAGAGAAGAGTTAAAATACAGTGTTTCTTAGTGGGAATTCTGAACCCCTCCACAAATCTGTGTGCTAATCCCAGCCCCTTCCCATATAGCCACAGTGCAATTAAGTTTTCATTTTAATTACATGCCATTACGTGCAGTTCCTTCCCAACGCTGACTTTGGGAAAGGACAGTGCTACTGGGCTGTTGAATAATTTATGTGCCTAATATCAGAGGAGAGCGTTGGTGGAATTTCCTAGGCCGGGAGGGGGGCGTTTCAACCGAATGCTTCGCCGTGTGCCGGTGCAGCCTCCTGCTGAGCCGTTTTGTGCTCGTGCCACCCCTGCTCTGCCCTTTCGAGACAGCAAAGGGTCCGGGCTCTGTCCAGGCACCTCGCAGGACAAATAAGGCCAAGACCTGGGAGCAGCGGACCCAGACACCCGCGCTGGGGCAGGTCCCATCGGTTTCTTTGGTTTCTTTGCCTGCCCACAGCTCCCTGTGCTACTGCTGGAGCCTGAAACCCCCCTGGGGCTTTGGTGGCCGAGAGAGGGGTGGCACAAGCCGCACCGTGTCCTGCCCCTGTGGCTAGTGGGTCCCACAGCCTCCGAGTGGCTCTTTTGAAGTGCGTGAAGGCCACGGGGCGCCGCGGTAGTGACGGAATTGGCTGTTCCTTAGAAACGTGTTAAGCTGAGCGAGCAGCTTGGGAAACACCCTTGCTGCCAGCAGCCGGGTGGGTGCCAGGGAGGGGCTGCCTTTCGCTCTCTTCCTGCGCGTTTCCTCGGGGCGCAGTGGGTGGCAGGACCGGGGGCACATTCGGGCCCCCCAGGGCAGCTGCTCTGGAGGGCCCTGCTGGATGGAAGGAGCTGCCAACCCTGCAGGAGATGCCCCAGCCACAAGGGCCAGTCTGAAATCCGTCCCCTCCGGCGAGCGCAGGTTCCTCTTGCTGCCTCTCGGTCACCTGTGCTAATGAAGGAGGTTTTCAGAGACGCCAGCCAGGGGTGGCCTTAAGCAAAAAAAAAACCCTTGCTGCTAGGAGAAATTTTCTTGGGGAGCAGCGGCCTTTGCCTCCCGCCCTCCCCGCCACTGCCGGCCGCTTGTCCCCTGCCTTGTGCCGGTGCTGCTGTCTGCATGGCCACAAGGCAAGGGAGGATAAGGGGTTTCCCGCAGGATCCGTGTCCTGCCAGGCTGGCTGTGACCATCCGTCAGTCCCCGGGGGCCGTCTCGCCCTGCTGGTGACGCGGCGGTTTGATTTTGTAGCACGTCCTGGGCTCTCGGCCATTAAAAGTCCTGTTGTTCTTATTTTGCCATTAAACGGGCTTGAGGAGGCCGGATAGCAGCCGGGAGAGCCGTCCTGCGGCCGGGGCACAATCACGGCGGCAGAGAGGGGGGGCCTTTAGCTGGCCACACGCGGTAGCGAGGCGGATTGTCCCCGCAGAGCCGGGGCACGCGCGGGGCCGGCACACCCGGAGCTCCTGCCGCCGTTCGGCAGTCGCACGGCGTCGGGAGAGGATGGGAAACGGGGCTGCAGGGCAGCGCGGTGCTGGAGGAGCTGACGGGATGGGTTAGCCTGCTCGCAGTCTTGCTTCCCACGATCCGAACGCTGTATGGCCCTACGGTGCTTCTGTTGTAGGGAAAACCGAGCTCTTAGGCTCGAGCGTGGCCGCTGCAGCATTGTGTGCTTGCCTCAAGCGAAGGCTCCTCAAGTGATTTAAGTCTTTGCCTGCCACTAGTGACAAATAGTTGTCAGGGTTAAGAGAAAAGCCTCCTTTTCTTTCTTATTCTTCTGCTTAATTTGTAGCCAGAGCAAAAAAAAAAAAAAAAAGAGGTGTTTTCATCCAGAGCCAAGTATTAACATCCTATTGGGGCAGCAGCCCCAGCAGTATTTCCAGAAGTAAACGAATAGAATTTATCCAAGTTTTTGGAGGCATCTGGGGAAAAACATGCATCGTTTTTCCCTCATGTGGGACAAGCTCTTTGCATCAGCTGCCTCCCTGCTCTGGGGGCCAGCGCCTGGATTTGGCAGGAGGCCAGGAGAGCCTGTGCTTGCGTGCCCGAAAAGCAGGGCAGGCAGCCGGGGTGGGGGGACTGCCCTTGTGTTCAGGGGTCGGGTCAGGGCCTTGCTCTGGCGCAGGCTCCCTGCGTGGCTTTTGTCTGCGCAGAAGGTTGCACCACTTCCGAACCGCCTTAATTAAACTGGAACGACCCGCTGCCTCGCCTGATTATTTTACTACAATTATGTTGTTTCTGAAACAAAACGTCCCAGGGCCTTGCATGGCCACATTAGCTTTTGGTTTGCAGGTGGAGATGCCACGCTGATAAGAACTACTGCAATAACTGGAGCCAACTTAGATGTTTAAAATGTGTTGACATGGCAGCCTGGAGCAGCTGCTGAGTCCGGAGCTGCTTTGCCCCTGCCTGCAGCCACTGCAGGTGGGTGGACGTGGTGGGAATCCCCACAGCTGACTGCGTGGAGATTGGATTCCTTGTATAATTCTCTGTAATAACTCAGATATTGCTATTTTTCATCTGTGATGCGACGGGGAGAGGCAGCCCTCTTTAATGTGGCTGTTTGATACAGGGTCATTCATTCATTGCTCTCAGCAGAGCGCCTTGGAGATGCGAAGTGCTCCGTAAGTGCTAACGTTACTGTTTTTATGTCCCTTGCCCCAGGCGCCCGCGTGGCACGTGCGGCGCTGCAGCAGCCGGGGGAATCCTCGGCATCCGTCATCCCTCTCCGCATGCCGGGCTGGCTGCGGCCGCAGGGACGGGCAGCCCGGCCAGGCTCTGCTCCGCGTCGCTCCCTTCTCCCCAGCTCTGCCTCAGCAATAGCCTCCTTTCCCGCTTCGTGGAGAGCGCGGCTCGGGCTGCGCTGCTGCGGGTGAGAGGCTTCAGTCGCCGGATCGGGTGAGCGCAGGTAAGCGCGGGGGATCCAAACTGGATCCCTTTCTCTGAAGCTTAAAAATTGGTCCATTGTCTACTCGGAAATCATGATTCAGTTCATTAAAGGGCTCCTAGCCTGGCTACACTCTCCTCCCACCTGGGAGAAAGGCAGGAATTTTTGCCCGTGTCACAGCTCCTGAATCCCAGCGTGGAGTCGGATCTGCTTTAACTCCTTCCTGCTCAGCCCTCTGCTCGCAAGCCCCGGGCTGGGGCAGAGCCAGCCCTGCTGCACCCCTGGGGACACCCCTGTCCGTGGGGGCCCCCGCGCGCTGAGGGCCCAGCCTGGCCCGTTGCCCTTCTGCCGCGTGGCTTCTCCTGAACACAACCGGGGTCGCGGCAACAAAACTCCATTCAGGGGGGTTTTCAGGTCGCTCTGGCTGCTCCCGTGGTTTCCACAGCCGCCCTCCTTTGGCACCGCTCGCGCCAGGGCAGCACTGCTGGGGCTGCCCGAGCTCTGCAGCGCCGCGGAGGCCGTGCACAACGAGCAGCCGGCGCCGCGAGCCTCCCTACCATCGGGCCGTGCGTTTATAATGAGGCGGGTCCATGAATAATCCATTAAAAATGTATAAATAGAACGGGGGCAGCGAGTAACGGGATACGACGCTGGTCAAGTTTGTCCATCAAGTGGTAGACGGTAACTGAACAGAGAGCGGGGGCGGCGCGCGGCGCCCTGCGGCTCCCGGGCAGCCCCGTCTGCGCTCCCGGCGCCGGGAAGGCTCCCGGGGCGGGGGAGGGTGCGGGACGCGGGGGGACCCGAGCCCTTCCCGAGGCCCCTTCCCGCCGGGCGCTGCTCCCGGCGCTGCGTGGCCGCGCTGGGCGGCACCGGGATTCGTCCCTGGAAAACCTGCGGAGGCTGCCCCGGAGGAGGCAGCTGCCTCGTCCCAAAGGCGGCCCGAGCGGAGCCGGACCCGGGCCCGCGTTACGAAACCAGGGAAACGAGGAGACGTCG
>VZSV01000005.1:1092289-1104790 GCA_013398735.1 Nothocercus julius
CAGTCGGGGGGACCGCGGGACGGGGGTCGATGAGGCCGGGCCGGGTCTGTTCGGTTCCGCGCCGGTGCCGACGTGGCCCCGTTGCCTCCCCGCAGGCTGCGCCATGGCCAAGTCCAAGAACCACACGACGCACAACCAGTGTAAGTGGCGGCGCCGCGCGGCCCGGTGAGGCCGGGCCGGGCCGGGCCGGGTCGCGTCGCGTCGCGTCGCTTCACGCGGTTCTGTTGTTGCTCTTCCCGAAGCCCGCAAGTGGCACCGCAACGGCATCAAGAAGCCGAGGTCGCAGAGATACGAGTCTCTCAAGGGGGTGAGTGATCCCGTCAGCGCTTCCCGCCTGCCGAGCTGCCCGCGTTTAACTTGGAAGAAACGGCGCCTCCGTGCCGGGGTTCCCGGGCTTCACCAACCGCTCGTTCTTCGTGGGTCCGAGTTACCAAACGTGGCCGAAGCCACGCGGAAGCAGCGCCCGTTACCTCCCCCAGTCAGGTCCAGTGCCCCTGGTGCAACAACCGCACGTGCGCTGGGCGGCTGTTCCGAATCCCGCTTCCCTCTGTGCCCTGCTATAGGGAAACTCGCCCAGTGGCCATCAGGAATTGGTGTTTTGGGATAAGACACACAGAAATATCAGTATTCTGATATTGGTAGTTACTTTTTTTTCCTAATTTTCCTAAAAGGTGGAGACCTAAGGAGGTGGCGTTTGTCTTTGTCTGAGGGTTGCGTGTAGTAGTACTCGGCTGACACTATCAATCAGTTTGTGACGTTTGGGATACGGAATGAATTTTGTAAATGAAGCTGTGGTGTGGTGACGAGGCAGTTTGTCTCATTAACAGCTTTATTCGGCTTGTCTGATTCGTTCTATTTTATTTTTTAAAGTTTTGGTAAGCAGCTGGTTTAAAGGATGGCCTAAGTTAGCTAAAATGATTTTGTTGATGCCTTAAATATGAAAATTTTTAGGTGTCGGAATAGTTTGAACATACTGATAACGTCTGTGTTTTTTACATAGGCCTTTTCTGTATATTTTTCTCTCTATAGGTTGATCCCAAGTTTCTGAGGAACATGAGGTTCGCAAAAAAACACAACAAAAAGGGGCTGAAGAAGATGCAGGCCAACAACGCCAAGAACGCCGCTCTGCAAAAAAAAGACTGACGTGGTTGAAGACAAAGCCGATTTTTCTGTCAGCGTGTGCGTCATGGTGCTTTTGTACAAATAAAATTGGACGTAACAGAGCTCAGGAGCAAGTGTGGTCACCTGCTGCTCTCAGGCATGAGCAAGTAGATGAGGCCTTTGCCAAGTTGTGCGTACTAAGAGAGGCTTTAAAATTGAACAGAAAGTAGCCCGCGTGTCTCCTTGGGCACAACACACCCCGTGCTGAACCGGTTCTTTCGGGCGAGTGTTCAGTACAGGTGAAACTCCTCTGGTTGTTGGCAGATGTGTTCACAGTTCTCACCTATCTCAATTTTTGCCATAGCTTTAGCGCTCTTAGCGGCAAGGTCAGACTTCCCAGTGCTGTTTCTTACCCAGCTGCTGCTTTGCTGTCCAGGTGCAGTAGCTACAGCTGTAGAAATTTGAAAAAATGAAGAAGGGTAATGGCTGTGCAGACAGAACTACCTACTTGGGCTTGATGTAGTAGTAGCTACAGTGCTAGAGTTAACAGTGGCTGGTACTAGTGCCAAGGGATGTGTGTTGAGCTCTTAAAACACTTGGAAGTATTGAAATGTTGATAGAGCTGCTGGGGAATGTGTGATTTGGGTCATAGGGTTGTATAAAATTCCTAATTGTTCCTAGATCGCTCCATCTTAAGAGGTCTTTCATTTTAACAACGAAAAGGAAGGCATTTAAAGGCCCCGGGGGTGCCGTGGCGGGCCTTGGTGCTGTGCGAGCTCCGCGGGGCGCTCGGCTCCCTCCTGGCTTGCAGCTGCAGCGCGTGGCCGCGGGGCGGTGCAAACCCTCCGCTCCCGGGAGAGGCCGCGGCACAAACCCGCGCATGGAAGCGGCCGCGGCTGCCGTGCCCTCGCTGCCACGGGAGGGCTTTCCAAGTAGCGTAGCGAGTTGTCAAAACAAAGTGTGTTTTACCTGTTGAAAATAGGAAAATATTTTGAATTCCTTATTGGCTGAGCTGATTGCCAAGTCATAGAATCATAGAATGCTTAAGGTTGGAAAGGACCTTTAGAGATCATCTAGTCCAACTTTTTTTTTTTTTTTTCTCCAGTTTCCAAATGTGTTGTAGGCTTTTGACTGATTAAAAAAAAAAGCTATCTAGCAAATACTAAGCCCAGCTTTTAGGAGATTTTTCTAGATTAAAGCCCAAAGTTGAGGCCTCCTAGAGCCAGTCCCCGTGCCTTTACTACCCCTATGTTGTCTTGCAGTACGTGCAGTGTGTAAACATGCTGGAAAAAACCCGTGTGCCTGATGACCTCTGGTCTTCTGCCTCACAAATACCAAAGGTGACCAGCTCCTGGTGGCAGAGCAGAGGCGCTCCCTGCTCGTGCGGTTCCTCGGCATGAGCTACGGCTCCTTCGGCAGAGGCGGCAGCCTGGAGGTGCGTGGGGTGGGTGTTCTCGCAAGGGGTGGCTGCCCCTGGAAGCGGCCTCTTCATCGCGCTGCCCTTCACGCCGCCCTTCAGGGGGACAGCTTCCCAAATAAGGGCTTGCCGACTTTCTGACCAAAATAGCGTCTGCGTGACAAAATGCAGCGCGCAGGAACGTAACCCTAATCCCGGCATCATTGTGTAGCAAGAGGCAGGAATTTGTGCGCTTCCCCGTAGCCCGGTGTCGGGTTTGCTGTTGTCTCTCTGCTCCCCGCCTCTGTTATGCAAAGCGCTGTCATCTCAGTGCTCAAAAGCAGTAATGCTGAGTCCTTGCTATCCCACAGCAAACAAATGTGTTTAAGAGAGTCGGGCGTCCTGTACGTCAGGTTATACATCTTGTCCTTGCTGGAGATGAATTCTCCCCTTTGCAGTGAGGAGGACTCAGAATTAACTTCCCATAGTGGCTCCTTTCTTTCCTTTAGTAAAGAAAAGAAGGCAAAGGGTGTCTAAGCCAGCACTGAAGCGGCTCATTTTGCCAATTTGAGTGATTATATTGAGCAGTGAGAGCACAGGAACCCTGAGGAGAAACCAAAGCTTTGAAACATAGAGGTTTTTTTTGCCAGGGAGATTGGTGTCGGTGGTGGAAGTGAAGCGTAGGGCTGATGCACGCTGCTCTGCCCCCTTCGTTTGCTGCCTTTTGGTAGCATGTGTGCAGGCCTAAAATATGTGAACTGAGCCCGAGTCCTGCTCTGCCCAAGTTTCCCAGCTGTTGGAGCTGTTCCTTCCCGGCAGGGCTCTGCTCTGCTGAAATGTTGTTTATCTGATACCCCCGCTCGCGTTACACTGCCAGCACAGTGTTGACAAATGCACGGCTGTAGGTGAGCTGTGCAAGTTTTGTTAAGGTGACACTTAGAAAATATCCCCCGATCCTCATGCAGGCGCTTAGTTCACACAAGAGAGTTTTACTGAATCCACTGAAGGCTGACGAGAAGCTCTGGACACACTGAAGAGGGAGGGTCTCAGGGCAGGACTGAAGCAAATGGCCAGAGG
Source organism: Nothocercus julius (assembly GCA_013398735.1). Lineage (NCBI taxonomy): Eukaryota > Metazoa > Chordata > Aves > Tinamiformes > Tinamidae > Nothocercus > Nothocercus julius. The sequence goes on from VZSV01000005.1 coordinate 1,095,864, forward strand.
GTTGTGTTTCGGTCCAGGGCCCATACACTGCTCTTAACTGGCACCCCTGAGGCTGCGGCTTGGGGGCTACTTCAGGGAGTGGTAAATGACTTTTTTGCCCCTTTTTAAAAAACAAGCACAGATATTTTGGTGGCCTCTTTATCAGGTGGTGGTTGTGAAGGTGTGTCGCAGTCCTTAAAGACTCCTGGCACCACAGGCAATTTGGTAAGATCACGTGGAGGGAAAACTGCAAATGCGAGTAGATGTGTGTGTTTTCCGGTGGTTCCCGGCGTGTCTCCGAGCACGTCCTGCACGCCGAGGCCTCGGCTGGGCTGATCCCGCGCGGGTTTCCGAGGCGGCACGCGGCTTGCTCCCCGCTCCGACACGCGGAGCCGCGCTCCCGCTCCCGTGGCCCCCGTGGTTTAGCCGAACGCGCGCTGCGGCCCCCGCCGTGCGGCGGTTGCGGTGTCGCTCGCGCCTGAGTCGGTGTGTTGGGACAAGCGGCTCTGCTGGCGACTGCCCCGGCTCCGCGTGGCGCGAGACGACCGCCCTGCTCAGCGTGCCGGGAAAGCCCGAACGTTCCCCGCGTGTTTGCTCTCCCCCGGGCAGGCCTCAGCTCCCGCGGGGCCTTGTGCGCGCTCCCCACGGCCACCTTTTGCTGCTTTTCCAGGGACGTTCATTTTCGGTGAGATCCTGGCGCAGCCGGTCGCGGAGATGTTGCTCCCAGAGCCCAGAGGGTGGTGGGGCGGCTCCTCTCCCCTGTTAAGAGCCGTCCCTGCCGCGGGGCCAGCGGGGCCGCCGCCTTCGCTGGGGCAAAGCAGCACCCCTGGCCTTGGGGTCAGGAGGGAAAGCCCTTCGGGGCCGCCGAGAAGGGTGACGGGTGCACCCGTCGAGGCAGCCTGGGTGCCCTGGAGCCCCCGCGAGGCTCCGGCAGCTGCAGGGAGGTGTCACCACCGCCCGCGACGGGGAGAGCCCTGTACCCGCCGAGCGCTGCCGGCGTCCCGGGAAGCACCGCGCCGGCTGCCCGCGGCGCCTGGTGCTCGGGGAGAGGGAAGCAGCAGGAATATCCCTTCAGACAAACCAATGATCCTCCCACACCCACACTTCACCTTTTTTAACGCCGGGTCGCTTTGGTGTGAATTGCAACGTTTTCGATAGTGCTGCGGAATGAGGGTGGGTATTAGGTCAAACACGGCTGCTCGGCCACTGAGCAGGGACCTGCGGGCCTTCGTGCGGCCTCCAGGGCCTCCACGTGCACGGGGCCGGGGGGGCCCTGCTTACTTTCCTCCATTTTTGAGGGAAATTATATAACCCTGTTTGTAGAAAAAGCGTCAGAAATCAGGATCCTGCAGCAGCGAGGGCACGAGCAGGGCTCCTGGGAGAGGCCGGCGAGCTCTGCGGGGGCTCTCCGGCAGCGTCGTGGGGGTTCTAACCAGAAGAATATAGTGCCCGGGCCTGCCAATGTTTTTTTTGCTTGGGTAAACGTTTGATTTTAGCAACATGAAAGCAATGCGTGAGCTGTGCTGCGGCTGTAATTTGATGGGATGCACAGCGCGGATGAGCTATGTGTAGGGAGAGCTGCTAATACCGTGGGAATGTGCTTCCTTGGGACTTGCAAAGACGGGTCCTCCAGCTGGACCTGTCTTGAGCCGCTCGCCCTGCCCTCGCCGGGCTGCCGGCTCCCTCTCCACGGCACCTCCTGCCCCGTCCCCGCTCCGTGTGCTCGGGAGCCAAGGGTGAGGCGCGTTGCACCCTGTCCTTGGGACTCCTCTGGCCCTAATAAATGTGATTTCTGCGGCCTGCAAAGGAGGCGTTTTGTATCCTGCAATGAAGTTTCCCCCACAGGTCTGTGGGGACACAGTGCTGGGTCCTTCCAGCATCACGGAGTAACAGCCCACGCTCCTCCTCCTGCTAGAGCCGTCCTAGGGTCCGTGTGTGCCAGGGAAGGAGGCACCCTGTCAGGCTCAGGAGTGATTTTTATTAGCATTTCCAAAGCAAAAAGGGAGGTTTTGTTTCTATAAACCCCATAGGGTCGCCAGTGTCAAGTTGGTCAAGCCAGCAAAGAGAAAACAGGGGAAGGGGGACAGTGTATCTCTTGACTGGAGGACACCACGAGTCTCAGTAACGGCTTAAGTGGTTGTTAATTAGTGTGCATGGAGTTCTTTGTTTGCGTTACTGATAAAATGCTCCTGGTGCTCCAGTTAGCCCCTGAAGCAGCAAGGGCCATCTCCTGAAGCCGGGCGCGGGTCCTGCTGCCCTCCCCTGCGGCTGGGCTGGGCAATGTTGTGGGGCAGCAGCCTGCTGCCCACTCGCAGTCCAGATTTCCCGGTGTTTTTAACTAGACTGTGTATAAAATGCTCTTTCCAGGCTTAAAGCTATAACAGTTACACGACCTTCTCCTGCTCTGTCAGGTTTTGGCTCTCAGCTGCTTGGTTTAGCTCCAAGGAGCAGCACTGTTAATGAAGGACATACAACCATGGTAAAGCTCTTTTACTAAAACTCCAAGGAGTGACCACTGGAGGCAGTCAATATTAAAGCATTTTATTTTCCTGATGGCCACCCTTTTCAGCACTTTGTCTTCATGCTAGTAGCCAAGGGGTCATAACCAAGCAGATGAGACAGCAGCACTGGAAGGATTTAGAAGATTCAGGCTGTAGATCTTATTTCAGATTTATTCAACACCCTTCATAAACTCCAGGAACTCTGCCAAGGAAAAGACATAGGAGACAAGTGGGTGTTAGCTGAGGACCGAAGCAGCATGCGCAGCTGCCAAGCACTCCTTTGGCACGTTTCCACAGACCTTTCTCCTTTTCCCTCCCACCTACGCGTGAGGTGCTGGGGATCACGGCTACCGTTTCTCTGGCTGTGGCGAGAGCTCCGCATGACTCCCTATGGAAATGTCACTAAAGCCCTGGGTTTTGCGCCTGGGTTGGCATGTTGATCTGCATTTGCTGAAGACCTGTCTCCTACAGCAAGTATTTGACTGAAATGGCTGAGCTTTACATGCTGCTCTGCGCTGATGATTTCAATTACCTTTCTTCGTGTCTTAGGAAAAGCCTCTGTGCCCTGGATCTTCTCACAACTGCCCAAAAGCACAACAACAATGTCCTGAGAGAAACAGGGAGGTGTACTGAGTGCTTCCGCGGCTCTGCGGGCACGCAGCGTGGCCGGGAGCCTTGGGAACGCGGGCAGCTCCTCACTGATCCTCCCTCGAGGGACAGGGCAGGTTGTGAGCCAGGAGAGGGCGGCTACAGCTACGGAGAACTTGCTGACCCCGAAGTTGGGCCACCGCGTCTCCGGTCGCTTGGTGTGAGTGCCCTGACATTATCTTCTCAAAGCAGATGGCTCCCAAAGGGGAACTGGGGCTGCCATCAGGGAGTCATTTTGGCATCACCGCATTTAAAGAAACAGTGCTTAGGAGCTGGTGCTCGTTTTTCGGCTTGCCTAAGAAGGCAGAAAGGGGGAGGCAGCTCTCTAGTGAAAGTCAAGTTTGCTTCACAGGGTCAAGGCAGTGACTTTGAACAGCCTGGGGACAGTTAAGGGAGCCCCAGGCCCTTGCCACGATTTTGCAAGCCTGGCAAAGCTTGTGCACCTGTACAAATGCAGGTGGCAATCGGACGTGCTGCCCAACCTGCCTATGCAAGCACGTGTGAGTTCCCAGGAGGGCACTGAGGCTGAAGAGCTGTCCCCAAAAGCTGGGGGTCTCAAGGACTTGCAACAAAATCATGCACAAGAAAGACTCCTACCATCATAGTCAATCTTGCCATCGTTGTTTTTATCCCCGTCTTTCATCAGTTCTTCTATGTCATCCTCTGTGATGGTCTCTCCTGTTGCCTGTAGCATAATCTTCAGCTCCTCAAGGTCAATGTAGCCATCGGCGTTTCTGTGCAAGGACAGAAGAGCTCAGAAATGAAGAACACATGCTGGAGAAGGAGAGCCCAGGGCCTGCTGCACTTCTGCCAGCATCACTCTGTTCAGAGGTGAAGCATTAGCACTCTGGGAGGATGCTCGGTATTTCTAAGTGCAAAGACGTGGACAGTCTAAGACAGTGCAAGCAAAGCTCTGCCCCTGCTTTAAGCACGAGCTGCCACGGGTGCCTCTGTGTTCACACACAACTTCTATTCACAGCGTGGCCTCTTAGATGTACTGTGCTGTGTTCATGTCTCTTACTTGTCAAACATCCTGAAGAGATCTGAGAGTTCCTCTTCGGTTCTTCCTTTGCTGTCATCTTTCATACACCGGACCATCATAACGAGGAACTCATCAAAGTCTACGGTGCCGCTGCCTGTAGGCAGAATAAACATGGACAACACTGTAGTGTGGGGACCGGCAAAGCTAAAGGGGAGGTCAAACTTCTGTTACTGACTTAGGAACAAAACCTGAAATACCCTGAAGCAAAAGGAAATGTTCAGGGCACTTATGTAACTGGCTGAGGCCACGGACTGAATTCATCACTGAATCTTTGCCATTTGCATTCATTTTGCCCAGGCAAAGTGAACTAAATGTCTCCTGTAAGTAATAATTGAATGGTAATTTCTGCTATGGAGATACCTACACATCTCATCTAGATATTAATAACAAAACCTCCAGAAAGCAAGAATTCACACATAGCATTTTTACACTGGCAGTATATTATTGGTATTTTGAGTGACACTGAGATATTTTCCTTTTTTGCTGATTCTTAGCTGCTTTTCTCTTTTCTAATTTCCAATTTCTAATTGCGGTGGGTGCCGCGCGCTCCCTGCGGGGCCAGAGGGGCGGGTGCCGCGCGGTCATCGGTGGCCCTGGCGTTTGGAGCCCCCCTCTGCCTGCAGCCTTAGGGGCTGAGGGCTCTGGAGCAGCCAGGGGGGCAGAACATCTCACCGTCTTCATCCACCTCGTCTATCATCTCCTGCAGCTCCTCGGGCGTGGGGTTCTGCCCCAGCATCCTCATCACCTTGCCCAGCTCCTTGGTGCTGATGCAGCCATCCTCTGCCCCCAGCACGAAGATGTCAAAGGCAGCCTTGAACTCTGGAGAGCGAGAGGGACAGGGCAGGCGTGTGAGCTCCCCGCCAGGGTCCTGCCGCGCGGGCAGCCCCGGGGCAGCCGGCTGTCACCGCGTCCCGCGGGCCCCAGCGCTGCCCGGAGCTGCAGGTGCTCCCGGGCGGACACGCAGAAACCGCCTGTGATGACGCTCGGGCGGCTCGGAGCTGCTTGGCGTATGCTGTGTGTTGGTTGGCTCCTAAAAAGACTTTTTATTTAAAAAAAAAAAGAACATTTAAAGGACGTCAGACAAAGTTGCTGGCTGCCAGCAGTAGCTGGTAGGAAGGATGGACTGAGTGCTCTTGGGTTTTCCTTTTGGCCGAGGTGTCAGATTAAAGATGCACCTACCATTTTTTTGTTCTTCTGTCAGCTGCTCAACCTGTAGTTGAAATACAGAGAACAGTTAGTTTTGATTCATCACCACCACTATTTTTTTTTTTTTTTTAAAAAAAAGCATTATTTGTTCCACAGTCTTTTCAAAGTTGAACTAATCCTCCCAACAGTTGCCCTTGTGGACCACACAGTACCTGCTCAGCAAGGTTTTGATACAGCAGCGTTGTATAGTCTAAAAAAAGCCTTCCCTTTACAAACTATTTCCAGTTCCTCTGAAGAGAGCATCGCTTCACAGGAGTGGCAGCATCAGGCACGCAGCGTTATTAACCTTTGCACGAACGGCAAGGAGCAACTGGAAGAAGCATTTGTCCTTTTCAGCCCTTCCTTTGGGAATAATTTCCTGCTGCTGGGAGGCTTCAAAGGGGGATGGTTCTGAGGGGGCTGGGGCTAAGGCCGGCTCCCTGCAGAGGGAGACCAGCCCCTGTAGCTATTTCTAGCTCTCCATTCAGTAATCCCGCTGAACTATCCAAAACATTAAGAGCTTTTCTACTGCTGTCGGAATTCAGCTTTTGTAACACAAGAGGTTTCTGTCGTTGGAGGGCGCTGCGATTGCCTCTGGCTGTTTCAGACGCTGCCCTTTCTAGCCCACATGCACAGCGTGAGCGGGTCCTTGGGGTGCAGGGACTGTCCCCGGGGACACCCCTCATTGCACTGCGGCAAGAACCACCCTGACAGGCAAACCGCAATTCCAGCGGTCCCTGCGCCAGGGTGCTGGAAGATGGAGCTCGCACCGGGAGGATGAGAGGAGCTGCAGCGGGGAGCGCAGCCCGACGGATCCCTCCCCACGCGCCACCCGGGCACCCCTGCCCCGTGACGGGCACCACCGCCCCACGGCCCTGTCTGGATCCAACCGCCGCGCGGCCCCGCGCGCCGGGAGTCTGTGCGCTGCCCGTCCCGCGCGCAGCCCGACGCGGCCCTCCCGGAAAACCCGCCGGAGCGGCACACGGAGACGGCCAGGGAGCAGAAGCGTTGGCTGGAGTCAGCTGGCAGATTTGTTCCAAGCGTTGGCATGAATTGAAAATAATCAATGAGAAAAGCAGAGAGGAATCCATGGGATCTCCCTCCTGCTGCTTCTCTTTAAGTGCGTTTCTCTCTTGGCTCCACTCTTTCCTACAGGTCTTGCTTATCTAACCCTGCTGGCCTCACCATCACAGGTCACAGAAGGGCTGAGGCTGGAAGGGGCCTTTGTGTTCATCCAGCCCAACCCCTCTGCTCAAGCAGGGGCACCTGGAGCACCTTTCCAAGGATGTGTCCAGATGCCTTGCGGGTATTTTCCAGGGAGACCCCACAACCTCTCTGGATAACCTGTTCCATTGCTCAGTCGCCCTCAGAGCGAAGTTTTTTCTCTCGTTCTGACAGAACTTCTTGCGTTGCACCTTGTGCCCCCTGCCTCTCACCCTCCTGTCCTGTCAGTAACCCCTGCGGGTTACTCGTGTGTTATTCCACTTAGAGGGCCCTTTCTCTGCCCCTCTCTCAAATTACCCATCTCTGTCCCGTGCAGCTCAGCTCCGTACCCACGGGAAGATGCGGACAGGAGGAGCCGAGACCTTCCAGGCCAGAAAGGGGTAAGAGCAGCCTCAGCTCTGCACAGTGCAACGCGAGCGGGCCCGGCCCCACGGAGGGAAGGCAGCAGCTGCTGCCGTGCCGAGAGGCGGCGAGCGGAGCCGGGAGCCCCACGGCGGGCGCAGCGCCCCGCGCACGGCTGCGGCCACCGCCGTGGAGTAACTCGACCCTCCTGGTGCAGTCACTATTTATAAACCCTGGGGAGAGAGGTGCTGGAGATACAGATGAGCTCTCCGATTGTTCCCGGGAGTAGACAGGCTTTGGTATTTATCCTTGCAGCTTTTTATCTGGACACTTGTCCCTGGCACTGTTCTTAGCGCTGCTTAACAGAGCCTGAAAATGCTCCCAGAATAGCTTTGGGTTTGGACAGCCTTATCTAGACACGAGTAGGCAAGAGGAAAATCCATGGGATTCTGTGGCCGCCTGTAGTGAATTTGGCACAAACATGTTCAGTTCTGTAATGCTAATTAACAAATGTCCTCAACCAGCAGCACATGAAACACTCACTTCCAAAGCTGCCTTGGTGGATGCGCTTTGGATAGGTGTCCAGTTAAGGATGTAAGGCTGAATCGGGTGTAAATTTTAAATGCAAGGTAACTACGGGGAAAAATCTTCACTACAGAGGGACTGCATTTGAGTGGTTCATCACGTGTCCCCTGGACACAAACACTCTTCATAGCTTTATTTCTCTTTTCACTTTTTCTTTCAGGGACGGGTTTTTCCTGTTGTGGTACTGCACGGAGCTCACAGCACTGGGATGTCTGCGATAACGCTAATTCTGACGTGGTTTTTACTTTGCTCTTACCAGCTCTGTATTTCATCTCTTGTTTCCGTCTGAAGTTAGAAGTTAGGTGTGGAAAGTTTTTGGGGTATTTTTTTAACGGGTAAACATCTTCCTATAGCTAAAATTCTGCGGCCCAGACCCCTGCCAAAGCTGCGGCTCTCGCTGAGCCTGGGCTGGAGCGGTTGCGCCCCTGTAAAGGCGCCAGCTGTCAGTGCCCCTGCCTTGGGACAGCAGCACAATCCGTACTGGACTCCATCAGGGATGTTGCACAGCTCACTTTCCTGTTCAACAACTATCTGCTTGGGGTAAGTTGTCGGTAACTGAGGCAGAATTTTTGGTTGCTCTTATGCTGGAGTTCCTTTTTTTCTGGCCAGATTCCTCTGCAGTCTGATTCCCCTGAAGCCCACGGGCTTTGACTAGCAGTGACCTTGGCCGGTGGATCTTTGCCCGTGTGCATCCCATTTATGGGACAGAGCTATGGCGAGCGGCTGGAGCTTCTGAGTGAGGAAACCTTTCTTTTTGGGACTCTGCGCTGGACAGTGCATTCCTCCGGCTGATGGACAGACCCAGTTGGCTCATCGCTGGCATTGCAGAGCTCTTCAGCATTTCTTCCCAACTACTTGCATGAGGGCCCTAAGCACTGTGGAAAGGACCTGCTTTTTGAGCCCCAGAGAATGTGTTTAATCGGGAAGACCAGTTAGAGAGGGGGGTTGCTAGGAAAAAGCAGTGCCCAATTGTACAGCCTTTCCTGATTCTTTCTTCACTGAAAACTTCCAAATCACTAGGAGTTTTCAAGCTCACAGGTTCTGGGTTAGACCAAGAGGACTTGTGTGAGCAGTTTCTCGTTTGCTTCAGTCACAGCTCAAGCAAGATCTTTCTTCCCTCTGATAATCTTCAAATAAGAATAGCACTTATATGACTTTTGTTTTTTTGTGCCCTCGATTAAAATCGAGCCTGATCAATTGTATTTATATGCCAAAAAAAAAAGTCACCAGAAACGCCTTACAAAGTATTTTATATCCTGTCACGCACGGGGCAGGGTAGGAATTCGCACAACCCAGAGTCTATTCCCATCCTTATTCCCCCCACATCTCTCTGCCTAAATCACAGGACGGCGGACGCGGTGCCTCGACGAGAGGCGGCGTGGCGGGGATCGGCGCGGCGGGGATGGCAGCCGCGCGCGTTC
>VZSV01000005.1:1107250-1191200 GCA_013398735.1 Nothocercus julius
CTCGCGGCGCCATGGAAGCGGCGGCGGAGGACGGCGAGGAGCCCCCCCGAGGCGCCCAGGTCCTGGGCTCGGAGCTGGTGGAGACCTACACGGTAGGGCCAGGGCGGCGAGCGGGTGTGTGTGAGGAGAGGCAGATACCGAGGAAACGCGGCTGGAGAGCTGGGCCTGCTGTCCTGTAACACTTTGTGCTGAGGGGGAAGCACTGCAGCAGTCCTTCCCGAAAAGTTACAATTTTATATTAAAGTAAAATTGGGTGATTGGCGGACAGTGTGGCCCTTAGGCGTTTTTCGTTATTGTTGTTTTTAAAACCTTCAGGTAGTTTCATTGTGCCCGGGTTTAATTTCTTCCCCAGTTTTTGGGGAAGAAGCTCCTCACAAAAACAAGGCTCTGCGCAGCTGCATGCAGACAACATCTCTCAAACACCGCCCTGTTATATAACTACACAATTTTGTCAGCTCCTGCCTTGCTTTACTGCAGTTTGAATAGTCAGTTTTTGCGTAGTGTGAGTTATGGCTACAGGTGACTTCTTGCAGTGGGAAACTAGAGGGGAGAAAAGGAAGGGCTAAAGGGACTTAAGTAGTGTTTGTGAAAGCTTACTGTTTTTTTTAAGTAGCACCTTAGATTACTGGGTAAAAGTTATCAAAAAAAGGTACTCAAAAAAAAAAAAAAACCAACAACAAAAAAAACCCTCTTGAGCAACAAGAGAGAGGGTTCTGGTGTTTTTTAATAAGCCTGAGTGTAAAGTCATGCCTTGGCAAGGGAGCTTACACAGCTGTAGTGCTTGATGGGCACAACTCCCTTTTCTATTGGTGACCTTTGAAACATCACTTTGGGATAAATGATTGTGTTCACAGACCTAGATAAAAATATGAGTGCCCCAGGCTGCCTTGCTAAGGGGGACACACAGTGAAATGTTGGTGAGAGGCTTAAAATGCATTTTTGAAGATAGTTTCAGTTCTTTCTGCTGGTTCAGTTGCAGGGTGCATGTTCACAAAGACTCTCCCCTCCCCAAGCAAGTTTGTGTTCAAGTTGCAGATCAGGGCATGATGAAGCTTTCATGTCATCATGCCTGGAGATTTCTGTTTTAGGCATGAACTGCAATTCAGTAGTGCTAGTGAGTTTTTGTGAGCATTTTGCAATAACTGTACTTGAGAAATTAAAGTGGGTTTATCTGAAAAAGTTTCAAAATGCCTCCTGTCCCCATACTCTACTAGGCATGAGTTATGGACACAGATGTGAAATGCTTAGCCGCCTCAGCTTGCAGATCAATGTTGAGGTATGAGCAAGGTTGGTTAATACTATTAATGTGCTAGATTGAGCTGTGGTTCAGGCCTGTACCTTACTCCACTGCAGGTAATCTTCTGCAGATCCCCAGGTAGGTGGGGGTAGCATTTTAAGCTGCTGCTGTCAGATGCTTAAGTCCTGAATTCATATTTACTGTGTATGTTTCTGGAAATATCAGCTTTTTAGTGCAATCTTTCTAGGAGACTTAGAAAGTAAGGTACTTGGAAGGCAAAATTTCCCAGGAATTGGATGTATTTTGATTGTATTGCCATAAGTTTACTTCTGGCAATGCCATTGTTTACATGCTGTTAAGCTTACTTTTGGGCAGACCTTTGGAAATTGTTAGCAGGACTCCAAGCCTGCAGGCAGCTTCTGTGAAAAGTCTCAAGTAGTTAGAAATATAGGCATATATCTTTGATGAAAACAGAATTGATTTACAAACTGTTTTTCAAGATTAAATGATTTACAAAAGACAACATGGGTGCTTTATATTTAAAATACAGATCTTGTGGCACTAGGGACTTGACTGACCTGTACCTAAGTGGAAGTGAAATATAGATGGTAGAAAAATCAGTCAAATCCTGTGAAGATGAGAAGGGAAACAGAGCAGTATCAAGAAGCATCTTCATCTTTTTACATGTAGCAGTCCAGACATCAGTAGTGCTATTTATATCCTTGTTTTTGAAAGAATCAGTTTTCTTTTGGCATTGTTGCTTCCCCTTCTACCCTGTGCTTTAGGGTTCCAGCCTTCAAAGTAATCTCAGCAGAAGGAGATGTGTTTTAATGACATAGTTTGGTATTTTGAGCCTAAATCCTGTAAGATATTTAGGGGGCCCCAGTTCTATGCAATTATTATTTTTTTAATATTAGTGGTTCTTGTTAGAATATCTATGGTGGAAGATTATGGATTTTTTTCAGTGGAAGAGAAATTTTACTTGTGAAACTTTCTGCTGATTTCAGAAAGCCTGAGCCCTTTCACAAGGTGTTTCTCCTACATGTGTTGGAGAAGTGTGAGACCAGGTATTTGTCCTGCTGGATGCTGACCAAAGGCTGGCTGATCCTAAAAAAAGGCCTCTAGGCAGCCAGTGCTTTATTTGCTTCCTGCTATGCATTTGTTTGCTTGGCCTAAATTGCCTTCCTGCCTTTCCTGTCTTCTGCAGCTGTTTTTAATATTCAAGCTTGCTTTGGTGTTAAGGAAAACACTGTGGCTTCCTTGGATGGGTGCAAAGTGTGCCTAACAAGGCAGGGAGGAAGAAGAGATTTGGTTGCATCATTGTCCTGGTATTTGGGACCTAGTGGCTTCAGTCCCACCTGTGTCCCTGAGCAGTTAGTTACCTGTAAGGTGAGGTATCTGCCATGTTCTTGAGTGCACCAGTGGGCTGTCCCAGTGCGGTGCTGGATGAAGTGTTCGGTGGAAGTGCAGGTATTGTGTAGAATGGGAGAAGAGCAGGTTTTTATAACCATTTGGGAAGTAGACAGGGTTCAGGTTGGAATCAGCAGTGTTCATTTAACAGCAGGTTTAAAAGTCATACTTAAATTCAATTACTACTAAATATTTTACTTTAAATACTGAGGGAGATGAAAGGCATTCCGTGTGACTGGGGAGTGACTACTTAATTGCAATGGGCTTGGAGTGACTGGTCTCTACAAACAACCTCATCAGTAAGAAAAAATATCGTTAAAAATACAGCAGTATAGGTTTGTTAAACACTTCACAAAGTAGATTTTAAATTAGCCAAAGCAAATAATTTATAGAAAGATATAGAATATTCATTACACAACCTGGTAAAAGGCACTCTGGAAAATGGGGGGATAGGTTCCCAGAATGAAAACCTTTGAATGTAAACCCTTTCATGTTTTAGCTCCAAAGAAACATAATTTATGATAAAAATGCAAGTGGAGAGTTCATGTGGAGAGCTCACAAGGCTTTGGAACACACAAGCATATTGCATTTGTATCTGTTCTGCAGGGTAAAGGCAGTTTGTGGGTTAATCTGATATCAACTGCTGTCATTCTGTTACTGATGCTGCTTGACAGGTGAAGATGCACTGCTAGCTTCTAGATGTGTTCTACATGGGTAACATAGTGATATTTTAAAATCTTACTTTGAGGAGTTGTATCAGCGCATCTAAAATTTTCAGACATTTTTTTGCCCAGGCCACTTATCCCCTTGGTGTTCAGTATTCTCTTTCTAGAACTCATCCATTCTTGTCATTTCAGCAAGAGCATATGAAACCTTTATTATGTTTACCTGAGCTGATTTCAGAGTATTGTAAAAAGCAAGAAGGTGTGTTCTTGTCATCTCAAGCTGTCAGATGGGAACTGTGAAGTTTATCGGGTTGTCAGTGTCTAATCTTATGTAATTACTCATTATATATTCAATTTTTGTCAGCTTTACTGCTTCATCTCCTATAAGATTTTTTTTAACATCGCTATCTTTTAAATTGAAGCAGTAGCTTTATTATAGTGTAGTACCTTTTTTAGTCCTAAATTTAATCCCCTAGTTTCTTTGAGTCTCCCCTTGCTTTCCTCTGGGTTGTGGGAAACTCTTGAATACTCTGCCATGGTAAATAATCCTGACCTGCAGCTTCCCAACAACGTGACAGGAAGTCGGATGCAAGCCTTAATTGGGTTTGTAATTCTGTGTAAGCAGTTGTCATCTTTCACTGCTCATCAGATCACTGACACATCATTTGCTGTGTGCACCACTCAGACATCTTGATGCAGCTCTCTGTAGGACTTGTTTTTTCTGTTCAGCAAGCCAGCGTGGCTTGCAGGCTCAGATGTTTTGTACAAAAAATGCATCTGTGCTATAGCTGTTGTCTTAAAATTCAAATGGTGTTCTACGTAATTTTTGTTACTGCACTGGTCTGTGCCAAGAGTAAGAGAAAACTGCCTTTCTTTTATGTAACAAATTGAAAATTGACTGTTGATGCTTTTTTCTTCAAGTGGCGTTAGCAGTAGGTGTACATCCTTCCCATAGCACCTCTGAGTCAGGTCTGCGTGACCTGAGATAGCAAGCAAGTTCCCTGCTGTGTTAAATGCTTTCAATATGTGCTTGTCAGTTGATGTTTCTTACAAAGAAGATAGTTGGAATAGGTAACAATTTCTTTAATCGGTGGTTTTCAAGCAGCTGTGTATGTAAGAAGAACTGGTTCTGCTGAGCCATGGTAGTTTTGTGCTGTGTGTGGTATTTTCTCTTTGGACAGTTTCCTTATGGTGGATTACCAGTTTCCTGTAGGATCACTCTGGAAAGTCACCTGCAATTAAAATCTTGAGTTGTGTCCATTCAGTATGTGCAAAGTTAAAAATGAGTTGCCCTCTCTGAAGAAGTATTGTTTTAGTTCTTTGGGCACAGTCGTAACGATCAGGAAGCTCTATTATGTGTGTTTTTCCCTGAAAGGAATAAACTAGTTAATATCCATCCAGCCAAAGGATTTGCTTAGACTTCTGAAGGTCAGGCTACTTTTCCACAAATGACAGCAGGGTGTTTGCCAAGTTCCTTTGCCTGTTGTGGAACTTGTTAAATCTGTCTCATGTTTGCTGTGGCTAGGTATGCAAGGCAATTTCAGCTGACTAGCAGAAATATTCAGCAAAAGTAGCTCTGAGATGGTGGCTATTAAATGCCTGATGGGAAAAATAATAGCTGTTTCTTGGAAATAAGATGAACATCTTCCCATTTTTGTTTGTAGAGCAGTCAGGTGAATGAGCTTCAGGCATCCTGCACCAGCAAAGTCTCTGTAAAGATTAGCTAAATTTTCAGTTAACTATGGTACTTTGCTATGAATATTGAATCACAGTATATTAATACATTATCCTACAGGTATCATAGCCAACTTTGCTTTGACTACTGTTCTAGTTCGTTTCCTTACTCTACTTTCTTTCTTTTAGGTGTACATTATTCAGGTCAGTGTTGGCAATCATCAGTGGACAGTCAAACATCGTTACAGTGATTTCCACGACCTGCATGAAAAGGTAAAGGTAACAAAACTGGCATTCCTCTCTTGTAAGACTTATTACAGTTTGTCTAGCTCTTGTGTGGAACATATTATTTTTTTCCCTTGTAAGAATGTCTGCTAGATGGAAACTAAACCATTAAACTGCAACTAAAGTCCTTTTTTTTGTATGAGCAGCATTATCTGCTTTGATTACACCCCCTTTTTGAACTTTAAGAGATTGGCCTGGACATGAGCCTTGGACACAAGCCTTTATCAGCAAGAATACAGTTCAGGCTGCAATCATCATTACAACTTTTGTTAGTAGAAATGTTTACGATAGCTACTTTGCTCACCAGATGCTGGATTGGAACAAAGACAGTCTTCAAGGGGTTGCTAATAAGCTGTTGTGAGATGGATGCATGTGGCAGTTACTAACCAGCACTGATTAAAGACAGCAAGTGAAAATGAGAGAAATTCCAGTATCTTCCAGACTGGACTGCTTTCTCAGGAACTCATTATTCTGCATTTTTTTGTAGCTGCATTCTGCTTTGTGGTGTGCACACGTCTTGTGGAGCAATCCTGTGAGTGAGGTTAGTCAGGATAGTTGTGAATTTTCATATATTCTCACAATATGCAATCATTAAATTTAGTATAATTTTAAGTCAAAATGTTCTTTCTAGAAATAAAGTTAGAAATTGGGTAATGGCTTTAGTTTGCTGAAATAATTTTAGTTTTGGATCTTAGCAGGGCCAGACAGCATGCTCTTGATGCATTCATTTGTATCTTTCATGTAAGTTCAGGTGGCATCAGGCAATAACTCTATTTTTTCTGTCTTTCAGCTTGTTTCAGAAAAGAAAATAGATAAAAATCTGTTACCTCCTAAGAAGATGATTGGAAAAAATTCCAAAAGTCTTGTGGAGAAAAGACAAAAAGAATTAGAAGCCTACCTGCAAACCCTTCTAGTCAAGTTTCCTATTGCTGCTCCAAAAGTGCTGTCACACTTCCTACACTTTCATTTATATGTGAGTTTTGCTTTTTGCATATAAAATGTGATACTGAGTCTCCTCCAAGTCCATGACTTGGGGAGAATTGAATGTTAAAGCTTCCAAAATGTCTAAAATGGCCTTTTTTTCTTCAGGATCTTGCACAATGTAATACAATAACATATATGTGGATAGAGCTTCAGCTGAATCGATGGTTAAAGCTGAAATCAGTAGTGCTAGCTCTCAAAGAACATTATGTAGTACCCCTCACACATTTAGTGGTTAGAGCTCTGTTTCTGTTGACACTGAAACACTTTCCTGTAGCCAAATGAAGAAAAATGAGGCTTCTCAAGAAGATCCCACTGTCAGAGCAGCCTAGGGCACCAGTACTATTGAGCAGATACAATACAGATACAGCAGATACAGTAAAGGAAGCTTGAAGCAAGTGATGACTTGATTTTATGTTCAGAATGCAAATTTTTCATGCATCTTATGAGTAATTAGGTTTCAGTAGTTTGGCATCATGTTGTAAGGGGGAAAGTGGGCTTTATAAAGAGAAAAATCCACTGGAGAGCTCAGTAGAAAGGAAGAACAGTAAACGCTTTAGGGATGGGATGTACTGAGATGGCTCCTTCTGGTTTCATATGAAGGCCTCAGAAATGAATCATAAGTGACCATCAGGTATGTTAATTAAGATTTGACAAGAGGACAAACTTGTTCTAGTTGTATATTCTGAAAACAAGTGTCCTTTCCTGGGTTGCATGGATTTGAGTTCTTGAACATGCAACAAAAAGACAGTGGATGTCTGTTCTTTTCAGACAAAGCAAACTTCCAGGTCTCGAGCAAATGGAGTTTTCTGTTCTCTGGCTACTATCTTAAATGATGTAGTGATGTTTCTTTGAGGTTCCAGTGCTGAATCTCCCAACAGAGCTTTTTATCAGGAACAGCTTCTTCCTTTTCCCTCTCCTGTCTTCCACTTATTTTCTTCTTCCTGTTGCCAGTAGTCAAAACCCAACTTGCTCAAGCTTCTAGGACTTTAATTTAAACTTGCTCTAGTGCTAATCCTTTTATCTTTCACTTTTCCAAAGAAGTAGCATTATCTAGGTAGGAGTGCTCCTTGGTTTCTTTACCTCCCTTGTGTTAGGAACAAAGGTCTTGCTTCATCTGTGCTTTTGTCTTTAGTGACTTAAGGTATAAATTCAGTTGTTTACTTGGAACTTGTTGGAGTAATTTTAAATATTTACAAGAAATGTTAGCTATTCAGAAGAAAAGCTAATTATTTACCTTAGCAATTCTACTAGAAAACAATTTTTCTCTAGAACTTTGATCTTTTAAAATATCTGTTTTCGGATAGCCCACATGCACAGTTGATACAGTTGAATTCCTAATATTGCCTCATTAGTAGTTTATATAGACTGTGATACTTGTCCTGAATGAATTACAAGTAGACAGCCCTCCATAAATAAATGAACTCTACTTCATATGTTGTAAAGAAAACTTAGGTACTGCTTGTCACAGAAGGCAGTTGCCTGTGATAGTAGTGCAGCACATTACTTGGGCATTGTGTAGGATATGCATGGTGATATTGGGCTGCTGATTTTTTTTTTTTTTGCTAATTACATACAAGTAATTAGAGCTGAGAAAGAGGCCTCTGCTAGACCTAGCACAGTGATGCAGTCACTTTTCTATTTGTTAATTGATGGATGATGCAAGTGATAATCTTGTTTCAATCATAAAAGTAGAAAAATGTGTCCCAAATGATGAAAGGGATGCAGAGTATAGCTTCAATTGAGCATGTATTGCTAGATGAATATAATTGGGTGGTTCAAAATAAGTCAGAGCTGTTGAATTTTGTTTGGAGCATAGCTCCTTTTAGCTTGTGGCCCCAAAACTCTGCTGCAGAGGCTTTGCTTGTCCCAGTTGTATTGAATTATGCCTTTCTAAAGCTCTGTTTCATGAAACAGTCTGTTGCAGGTGTCCTGTGGGTTTTTTCCTGTGTTACGAATCATGAGGGCTTTGTCAGAAGAGCAAGCTCATCAAATATTTATTTCATGACAACCCATAATATGTGTTTATCCTTTGCTGCTGCCTTATCAGATGTGTGCGTTTAGAGAAGCTTTGCTATTGCAGTGGTTTTTATGCTGTTTTGTGAGCCCTTGTGAGAACTGTTGGAAATGCTCAGAACTACTGAATTCCACCGAAGGTTTGCTTGTTGTGGAGAGAAATATGCCTAAATGGAAAACATATGCACTGATATCTGCGCATCCTCAGTTTTAGGAGGAACAAAGCCATCCATTGAAAGTTTTCAGTCTTTTCCTTCCTTCTTGAGCTGGCAGTGCCTGGACTGGAAGCTGAGTTACCTGGATAGGCCCAGGAGGGTGGAGAACAGGGCTTGCCAGTTATTTTCTCCAGCAAGTGTAATAGGGAGTTGAAATACAGAAGACCTTCTCCCTTTTTCTTTATAGATTTGTTCAGCTAAGGTTTTTGGTTTATTAGTGGTATTCTGAGGAAATGCTGAGTGCTTGATGCATTAAGTTGTTAAAGTATTGAAAGTCGCATTATTTTGAAAACACCATACTTAGAAATTTACCTAATACTGCATGACTGATTAAAATTGCTTCAAAAACAAGCTTGTTTTCAAGTTTGGCAAATAATGGGCAGTAATAGTTGCTGTAGCTACTGTTACCTTTTATTTTAATATATTTAAGGTGGGCTTACATAAGTTGAGTATCTCTCATCTTGGAAATAAAATGATGTATAATTAAATTTCAAGTCATTATTCTGAAGTATCCTGAAGCTGCAAAGAAACCCATTAGTCATATATATAGTTGATTTCTGGAAAAGAAACAGCGAAGGTGCCCAGTGAAAAATTTTAGTAAGTATGTAAATAACACTCACTTACAATGCTTTACTCTTTGCAGGAGATCAATGGGATCACTGCTGCACTGGCTGAGGAGCTCTTTCACAAAGGTAAGGAACTTCCCAGGAATTACCTGGGGCTGAGGAGAGATTCCTCTGTGTATGCATTCATGTTCTAGAGATATTTAACCTCCAGACACTCAGATTCTTGGGCTCTGCCTATTGGACTCTGGGACTTTTTCCCTTCATTTTTTTTCTTGCTGGTTGTAGTTTAGGGCAGATGCACTTTGCATCAGGGTGTTATTTTGGGGGAGGAAGTAACAGCAGTGCAATTACTTTTGGAAACTAAATAGAAATCCATCAATTCAAGTGATTAATAGCCATTAATTCAGGGCTTGCTTATTAGTCTGTGTCCTTAAAGGATATGATGTGATACTAGTGATCAGAAGCTTTTGTTAGGCTTCCTGTTATAGCATGTTTTGTGACCTGCAGGGAAGGTTCTTTTGTGTCAGCAAGTGCTGATGCCACTAAGTGCTGTATGTATTAAATTCAAGAAACCACGTTGTGTCTGATCTACTACTGTTCTTCCAGAATTTGAGGAAACATGACATATTTTGGTCAGTTAATTAAAGGATGTTCTTTTCTGAGGCTGACAGATGAGTGGAATACAATTGGTCTAACTGCAGTAGCTGTTTTTGTCTTTGCTGTAAATAGAACTGGTCCATTGACAGCAGGAGATGTGTGGAGTGGTCAACCCAGGCTAATTTTCTTTTAAAGGAGATGCTAGAGGCTGTTGTGTGTGCCAGCTGGAGCAGTGATGTTGGCTGAGGTGGTAGGTGAAGCACTCCATGTCTCCATATGTCGCTTTAGATCTTTCTGGTGCAAAATTAACTTTAGGTAAAGCCATTTCAGAGGGTCCATTCAACAAATTTTTGGACTTTAGTGCATTTTCTATACCTCTTTAGAGAAGTAAAAATGTGCATTATTTTGGTGCCTCAATCTGATTTTTAGAGTATAGGGGCAAACCTTTTATTTCTTAGCTTGCATCTTCTGCATCCCATTTGTTGTTTTGTCACCGCTGAAGTTGTGTGACTCACTGCAACAATGTGTTTAATGCTTATACCCTTCTTTTTCAGGAGAGCAGTTGCTAATGGCTGGGGAAGTCTTTAGCATCAGACCCTTGCAGTTATATGCTGTTACTCAACAGTTGCTGCAGGGGAAGCCTACATGTGCTAATGGAGATGCCAAAACAGATCTAGGTCATATTCTGGATTTCACCTGTAGACTCAAGTATTTAAAGGTGAGCTATACTTGCAAAAATACTGCAGGGTATGTTTCTAGCAGACTTTGAAATGATTCTTAGCAAGCTTGGTGTCTAGTGTGAACACACAGAAGCTGGACAGATGGTGTTTAAGCTTCTGCAAGCCCTGAGATTTCTCTGTTGAACAGATACTTATTTTGCTTACTTTCAATACACACCTAATTCCCTAACGAAGATGTATTGCTATACTGCTATTTCTGTGGAACTTTCATTGCCTATGGGTTTAAAGAATCCTCTGAAGTGAGGATTCTTTGAAGAAAAATCTTAGAGGAAAAAAAAATCATCCTCAGTTTTCAGGATTTCTGACTGCTCTAAATGCTTTTGAATGAACCCTTCTGCTGTTGAGATGCAGATAAGACCAGAGAGAAAGCTTGAAGATTTCTCTGCAGATTTAGATGCTTTCAGCAAGCGTTAATGAAACAAGCCATTTCATGCTACTGACCTTCTCTGAGGCCAAACTATTAAGGCCAAATGGAAATTTTAGGTGCTTTTTTGATGTGCCAAACGAGTGCTCTGTGTGTGGTGTTTGTTTGTTTTTTCTCTCCTTGAAAAATCATCTTCCCAGTGCCCTGAATTTCATTCTTGGTAGTGGAAATGAAGGTGGTTCTGTCTTGGAAGATGCAAATGTTTCAGAGAAGTGGCCCGTTCTGGGCAGCTGAGAAAGAAAAGTTTGTCGGTCTTGCCTAAGATGTCTTTTTTGTGTGTGCCTTATGTGCTACAGAACACAAGCACAAGGTGGCAGTTTAAGGTCAGTCCTTTACTTTCTGTGCATACCTGGTGCAACATCTTTTGCCAAGGAATTGACTTGTCTGTAATTTTAATGAATCATGGTCTAGTTGAAAATTTGGCTGGAATCTGCAGGTTTCCCCAAGTTGCTGTATTTGTGGTATAGCCTCTATAAGACTTCTAAAATGCAGACAAGTTTAATAGTGTGTTTTTGGTAGTATTAACTCTGGTTTTAATTGTCGATTTCTAGGTCACTGGAACACGAGGGCCTTTTGGAACCAGTAACATTCAGGAGCATCTCTTGCCTTTTGATCTGTCAATTTTTAAATCACTTCACCAAATAGAGGTAGGACTGAGATATTCTTTGCTCATCATTTCATATAGGCTGTGTGAATGCCAAGTCTGCTGCATATTTCTTAGCATGAGTGATTGTATAATTTGGCTTGGTGCTAGAACTGGAGTACCGTGTTTTGAAATAATCATGAAGACTTAGTCTATTCTAATTAAAAGTCTGGGGTTGGCTGGTATTGAGCTAATGTTTTCATCCTGCAGTAAACACAAGTCTATTGAGATTGGCAGTACTAATCTATGATGACTCAAGGGAGGCAGAAGCATTGCATCTCTGCTCAGTGTGGTTTCCCTAATACACCAGTGAAATGGCTAGTTGTGGTGGTTTTGCAGTGTGTGCCAAGAAGCACTTGGTTGCTGCAGACCTTTAGGTGGCATAGATTCCGCACGACTAACAAAAGAGTATCTGATCTTAAACAGTCTGTGTAGTTAGTACACTAGCATCTTAAGTTCTTAGCATAGTCTCCTTTCTTCCTAAGACACTTCATTTTTTTTATTGACAACAAGGAACATATTAGGATACATAAATGAACTTGTCTGCAGGTGGAGCCACAGTGTTAGGCTGCCTGGGTAGTTTCATCTCAGGCAATATATGGGGAGGCAGAGTTGGTAGGGAAAAATCTTAACTCAAAGAACTCTTTCAGTTTCACTTTTCTGCATCTGTCTCAACTTGTTTGCTTTAGTTTTATCAAGTTTCGGTATTAGTGATCTGATAATCTCCTGCTTGTTTGTGTTATGAGAAGAGGATTTTAGAGAAGTACTATAAAACCCAATATTAATCCTTTCAGCTTCTTTTTGATGTTTCGACTGTCCTAGTGTTTGTTTCTAATTTTGTGATGTGATTATAATTTTCTTTCAAAACAGATAAATCACTGTGGGGCAAAACTTATTAAAGGGCTGACTTCATCAAAACATGCTCTAGCCACAATGAGTGTTCGGTTTTCAGCAACATCCATGAAGGTAAGAGATTTCCTGCTGCTGGGAGTTGCTTCAAGCACATGCAAAAATAACATGCAGCAAATGCATGCAGAGGAGGTGTGTGCATCCCTTCAGATGGGCATTGTGCTTAATTCTGTTCAGGCAGATCTGAATGGTTCTTTGTGCTTTGATTTGGCAAGGATACCTATAGTAACATAGCCTTCTCAGTTCCTGTATTCTCCATTCCCTGGTTCAGACTGGCTGCTACTGTTGGAAGTCTCTCCTTGTCAGTCTAGAATAAGCATGTCTGCTTTTTGGCCCAGGCAACTCATGTTTTAAGACCTGCAGCTTTGAATTATTAGGAAAGCTTAGCCATCTTCCTTTACCTGTGCATGGCCGTTTGGACTGCTTTCCAAATGGTTAGCTTTCCCTGAAAACACAAATGTAACACTTAATTGTGCTTGTTTTAAATAGGAAATCCTTGTGCCTGAGGCCTCTGAGTTTGATCAGTGGGAGCCAGAGGGCGCAACTTCAGATTGTCCAGTGACAGCAATAATCCCAACGTGGAGAACTTTAACAACTTTAGACATGAGTCACAATAGCATATCTCAAATTGACGATTCGGTGGTAAGATTCATTTGAACTGCTTATCCTTTTTGTGGGGAGGGAAAGACTGGCTGTGCTCTTGTAGAACATTACATAGCAGGGATTTTGCGTTTACATCGTATCTTCATCTGGAAGAGTTTTGCCTTGCATCTACTTTTTAATATTGATTAGCAACCCAGATTAAAGCTTACTAGAAAAGTCTTTGAAAAAGCTGAAATCTTTCTTCTATTTCCTCTGTATTTTCTTTGCTAAGGGCAAAGAGCTATTTGTCATTTTGTGCTCTAAGTAACGTGTTCATGAATACTGACTTTGAAGCATTTTTACTGTTTGCATTAGCCTTAAGCCACTTAAAGTAAAACAAACAAAAATAAACCAAACAAACCTTCTTGGTCTAGACTTTGGAGTACTATCAAGGCTGAAGCTTATTGCATGTTTAAAAACATTTGAATTTTTTTGGCAGCCTTGTCATCAGCACAGTAGGTAGAGCATGGAAGCAACATCTGAAATATTTTGCCAATATCTTGTTTTGACATTTTATCATTTGGCTGTTAAGGAAAAAATCTGGCTTTTGTCACAAGAACATGTATGAAACACCCATTTTTTTTTAAATTCAGATTACTCCTGTGAAACAGAAAAAACAGCTACTTTTCTACCCAAACTAGAATTCACAAATGTGACTTTAAGGTGGATTGAATATTTTTAAGCTGCGGTAACATAATTTCAGGGGATGATGCCTTTTGTTTGCTTGTTGCTCAGCTGCCAATGAAAGATGCATGTCCTGGCTTACAAGCTTATGGTGCATTTTACCACAGGCATTTTTCCTCCTTCTAGAAATTAATTCCGAAGATTGAATTCCTGGATTTGAGTCACAATGGGGTGTCGCTGGTGGAAAACTTGCAGGTAAATGATGCTTTTCAGGGAGTTTTTGTTCTAAACCTGTTTCTTGTTCCAGAATTCTCTTGCTGATCTTTATCGTGGAACACTGTTTAAAACAAAATAGGCTACTTGTTATAATAACATGAAGTACTCCTTTAGTGGCAGTGCATTTCTTACATGCTCTAGATATTTTAATTTCTTTGCCAGTATTGCTGTATAACATTTTGTCCCTTGCCTTCACTGCTGGACCTGTTTCTTAATCAGTAAAACTGCATTTGAGGAAGTTCCCATTTTACAATTTCAGGCCTAGGTTATGAATAATTTTCTATCCTGTTTTATGGCTAGGCAGTTTTCCTATGGACACTATTGCACAAAACGTAGTTCTTAATGTTTGTCTGTAGTATGGTTTAATTTTAATGACTTGGTGTGAGACATGGATTTTCTCTGCTTTTGTAGCATCTTTACAACCTTGTTCATCTGGACTTATCCTACAACAAGCTTACAACGCTGGAAGGTGTTCACACAAAACTAGGAAACATCAAAACTCTGAATTTAGCAGGAAATCAATTGGAAAGGCTGTGTGGTCTTAACAAACTGTACTCATTAGTTAACTTGGATCTGAGCAACAACAAAATAGAGCAGGTAACTGTTGATTTTTATTTCGGTCAAACTGAACTGCACTTTGAATTGCGAGAAAAGTATTCTGGAGAGTGAAATTGCAAGTTAGAAATGTCTCATCAGTAACTTACCCTGGTTAATAACAGGAAATGAACAATATATAACATAACTTTTGCTAGAGATGCTTAGCCTGTGTGGTGGTGCTTTGTTTATTTGCATTCATTTGTTTTTCTATAAACTTTCAGATTGATGAAGTAAGAAATATAGGAAGCCTCCCATGCTTAGAAAAGGTGGTTTTATCCAGCAATCCTTTGAGCATCATTCCTGATTACCGGACCAAAGTCCTTGCTCAGTTTGGGGACAGGGCCTCGGAGGTAAGCCATGGTGCACTTCAGAGGAAAAAAAGAAAAGAAAAAAAGGGGAAAGTAGTGCAAATATTAGTAAAGCTGAGTTTTTATTGTGCATTGGGAAAGGTTTTTTAAGAATACAGCTTTATTAGTAGTAGTCCATTATGCCCGTGGGTATAAAAGAAATGTTACCCTGTCTTCACTTGGATAAAGCAGCAATATGTTAATACTGAAATATTTGTGCTAGAAGGGTCTTAAACTTTTGAAGTGTTTCTGAATGTACATTAAATTAATCTCATCTTAGAGCAAGGGTCTAATGTGATACCTTTTTTGTGTGTAGTAGTTGTAAGATACACAAAGTCCACATTAAGCTAGTATTACATTAATTCAAAAAGTTTTCTTTGTTTTCAGTGTAATTTTTGCATATATTATACATTTTCTTCAGGTCTGTTTGGATAACATTGTTACCACAGAAAAGGAACTAGACACTGTGGAAGTGCTGAAAGCTATTCAGAAAGCCAAGGAGGTGAAGTACAAACTGAGCAACTCGGATAAAAAGGTGACTTGGCGTTGTGCTGGGAGAAGTCAGTCAATCGCTTATGACGTTTATGCTGTCGTAAAGCTTACAAAAAGACTAAAAATATTTCCAAATGGCCAAATATAGGCCAATTAGACAAAACAGATAAATTAGGTCTGAGGGGAAATGATTCATTAAGCTTTCCTTATAGCAATTCTTACAATATCTTTGCTGCTTTAATGTGGGATGATCTTTTTTCCTGTATTTTCAGTATCATTTCAGTAATTATCTGGCCTTCCCTTCTGTGCTGGCTTGGGGGAGAGCAAGTGGGAGGAAAAGACAGGATGACTTAATGCTGTGACTGTACAGTGGCCCATGACAGCCATACTTTAAATAAGGGCAAATAAGTGCAAAACAATTTTACTGTGTGCAGCAGAGTGCTAAAGTGACTTTGCCATTTTCCTTGTGGCTATTTACTCAGGAATCTGCATCCTCTCTGCCTTTTTACATGTGTGCTCTTAGCATTCTGTGTAGCTGATCAGTCCTGCTTCGGAATTAAAAACTACTGTCAGAGTTTGTTCTGTCTAGAAATGTTGCTTTTCTTGAGTGTTTTATGAAACTAACTCTTGTCAGTGAACACAATGATCAGCGATCAGTGATCAGAATGACTTCTCAAAATGATTTTTTTAGTGCAATTCCACTGCACTAAGAATAGACACCTTAGTGGATGCAACAAAGTAGTTGTCGGCACTAACTTCACTATTACTAAATTTGTGAAAATAGTGCTAGAATTGAGAAACCTTGTATAGACAGGTTTTAATTCAGGATCTGATGCGTCCTGTGCATTTAGTCTTTTCTTTACTCATGGCCTACTTTCTTTATTAGATCAGTGAGGACTCCAGGCTCAGTGCTGCCAGCTCCAAATCAAACTGTTCTTCTCTTACTGTTCGTCCTTCCTCTCCCTCTCTGCCTCGTCCTGTCAGCTCCAGCCAAGGTAATCATGTATGTATCGTGCTGCTGGGCCGAGCCTCTTGGTTCTGCTTTTTGAAGCTGCATTGATATACATGAGTATTATGTGCGTTGGTATAGGGCTTCTCAAGACAAAATGAAGCAGAAGGACAAGTTTGGGTGCAGGACTTGTACTGCATTGTCCCGCAAAACTCACCAGCAGGGCACTAGATATCTCTTCCCAGTTGACACATGTATCCTAGCTCCGTAGTGGAAAACCTTAAAGTACAGGCAGGTATTAAAACCGCTTCTTGTTGTGTCCTGCTACCTGTTGTTGATCAGCAAATCAAACAGTGAAATAGCATCTGTCCCGCTACGGCTTTTTGCCAAGAATTTTTTCCACCGTGAAATCTGAAAGGCGTAAGGAGTAGCATGTAAGTGGAGGAAAGACAAATTCTGGGATCGGTGATCGCTCTGAGCCTGTGTTTCGACATATATGTTGTGCTGTAGCTCCTGCTAGCTTTACCTGGAAGCTCTTACTCTATCTTTCAAAAGAGAAAGTGCCAGTTGCACTAGGAATTTAGGAAAATGGAGTAGCTTTTGAGCTTTTGTAGAAGCCTTCAAGATTACATATGATCACAGGAATATTGTGACTGGAAATAGGAGAACGTACTTTTTGCTTTTGTCGGGTTAGAAAAGCCATTCCATTGCCATGTCCTCTGCCAAATCAGTAGAGGCTTCTAAGTTCAATCTCTAACAATGAAATTTTTCCAGGAGCGTTTGATTTAAGGACAAACAACTTAAAACAGCTACTGATATGGTTCTTTATGTAGTTCATTTACTCTTGTAATGCTTTTGGATAGCCTCTGTCACCTGCAGATAAAATGCTGCCAGCTTTTTCCAACGTATGTACAAGAAATGTTTTATTTTGGATAACTTGAAACCAATTCTTGCTTTAGAGTATAAATCACTTAAGCTGTAAGATTGAGGCAGTTTGTATATATAAGAATCTACTGTTTTTTTTTTTTGGAGATCTAGCTGTAAAAATACATGGTAGCAATAGCTGTGACTATGTAAGAATATTAGCGAGTAGTCCTTTCATATTGCAACAAACTTCTAGGAGCAAATCTCTTGAGAGAAAAAAAAATCAGCTTTTTTCTGAAGTGCTTGGGAGTTTTGTAGAAACTTCTTAAAAGATTAATCAGATTTGAGGTATGTTTAGTCTTTTTCCATAAAGTGTCTTTGCTAAAATCTTAGCCAAGGCTATTATAACTGGCAGAAAAATGCAAGAGGAGTAGTGCAGGCTACTCTGCTGCTTTAATATTAGGAATTTGTTACTTGCTGTATATTTAGCTCTGAAGGGTTGCTTTCAGAATACAGATGGAGGAAAAAAATCTATGTAGAAATGTTGAAATATGCTAGGTAATGAGTTTCACTGGATCTTAAAGCATGAATAATGGAATTAATTTCCTGATATGCTATTTCTATGAATTGTTTTCTCTGCAGTTTTTGTAGACACCATCTGTTTCCGTAACATATTACTCAAATTAAATGTCACTGAGAAATGGCTTATGGAAAAAGATTAAATATTTATGTAGGAAACAGAAAACCAAAAATAATGCTGTCACGTTCTATTTTTCCTGTCAGTTTGAGTTTCCTTCTTGCTAACAGTATTTTGTTTAAGTAATAAATACCTTTTGTTTTTCCTCTGGCTATGAGACGATTTTGTGTAATCTGCTGAACTTTACCATCGGTCCAGGAAAGTGCTGCGTGCAGGAGTTTTTATGCTTGTGTCAGTCATATATCCACACTGCAATTCTGTTTTTACTTGTGCATTTGTATATTTAAACTGTGGGCCTTGGTGGTAGTACTGAAAACTGATTTGTTGGATTGTATTAATGCAATGCTGTAAATGTCAAGCAAGCAAAAAAAAAAAAAGTCAAGTATCTCTTAGAGCGTTGTCTCATACGCGTTCAGGAAAACGTTTCCTGACCATTCATCTTTGAACACATCAAAAAGGTTCCAAGTAAGGTGAGTTAATTCTCCGGAGCCAGAGAACACCAGAAGTTTTCAGTGCGGTGGAGTTTCTGAAGGATTTATACCTTTAACTTGAAGCCCAGAGAAATTTGACAGAATGTTAGAGTTGCCAAAGAGTAAGTGCTTTGCTGCTGGTTTTGCTAGCCTGGGCAATGTTTTGGTGAACTAGCTCAAAAGTCGTATGAAAACTTCTCATGCCAGATAATGGCCTTGATGATGATTGTTAGCTTGAAAAAGGAATTTTACCTGCTATGTACCTGACTTTTCTTTGTCCCTGCTATTATGTGAAGGCATCCTTTCCCCTACTGAGTTATAGCCAGATTTTGATTAGGTAACCTGTTTTGCAACCTGTCTTGCCTTTGTTTCAGTGCTCTTAAGAATTGTTTGTATTTCTTCTAGAAATAATTGATAGCGAAACAGTCCTAGCCAACAGTTTGTTGCAGTCCAGTGGTTTGACTCCTACAGACCATACAGTTCCCCAGAGATGCTCTGAAGTGTCAGACTCCAGATGTAAAAATCAGGTAAATACAGTTCTTATGTTTACTTTATAGCATTTTTAAGTTTCCTGCAAATTTATTTCCAATGTTAAACCTCTCTTGGCAAAGTAATCCATAGCAAAGTCACTCTGATAGTTTCAGAACTGTTATCCTGGGAAAGAGGTAGCTTTATGTGAAGGTTGGTCCACCTTTTAAATTAGGCAAATAATCCCATCTTAAGCTGTAAATTACTGATACCACTGTTTTTATTAGTTTTAAAGTCAAGTACCTGCAATATGTTGATCCAGTGTTGCTATCCTATCTATTGCTACATGTCATTTAGTATCCACTTAATGAGCGTAGGACTGCAGTGTTGTAACAACATCTTTCTGTGGAAGGAACTTCTGTAGTAGATGGCTGATTTCTCCTTCAAATTTCTGCTGCTTGATAGCTTCTAGATTATACCCTTATCAGCACTGGAGACACTCTTCATTAATATGCATGCAGGCTTAAGGGGTGGAGTTCTGGGTTCTCCTTTGCCACCACTGTAGCTAGTCTTCAAGAACTTTCTTACCTTTTTGCATCACTTTACACAGCCTCATAAAACTTTGTAATCTGCAGAAAGAATGTATATGGGCCATAGGTTGGATCTGTGCCTAAATCAGCAGCAGAGTCTGTCCTTGCCTGCCTTAATTGAATGCCCAGCCTGAAGTAAACAGGTAAACCCTTTTAGGATCCTCACCCTGGATTCTCAAATGAGATTCTGCAAGGATAGCTATTCAGCTGTACTACAGTCAGGACTGTGCAGTGAGCAGACTAGCTTTAAAATGCTGGAGCCAACATTAACTTTGATTTTCATGTATGCTGAAGAGTGTCAGCAGCCATAAGTAGTAGTTGGTGGCTTCCTGATGTTTTCTCCTTCTCAGGCACCTGCCTCTCTTTTGGATTCATCCAAAGAAAATGAAAGGGGTCATCATATGTGGTAAGCTAGGTATCTAAGCTTTGGTTTAAATCTCCCTATCAGCTTTTCTGTAATAACTACAGACACTGCATTTTTAAAACCTAGCCTTTAAGGCGGAATGTTTGCTTTCACTGTATGCTGCATTTTTTTGACCTAAAGCAATTTCATGGTACATAGTGTTTTTAAACTTTGAACTGTTGGATGCTTTTGGCAGTAGCTGTTTGCAGAATGCTTTAACTCAGAGATATGCTGCTTAGAGTTGGGAAATGTAAGATGAGTAAACATTTTAGCTCTTACTTTTTTAGCTCTTACTTTCTGTGGAATTACCCATTGCTGGCCTTTAAAACACTTGGCTGTGCGCAGTACAAATAACACCGACTTCACTGCATTAGTAAGGTTAAGTCCCCAAGCTTTGAGAAGCAGCAGTGTGAATCATAGGCAGCTATGACTATTATAAAATTCGAGCTTGTACTTACTGTGGCTTTTATCTCTTTTAAAGTTTGGATCATTCAGAGGAAGAACACTGTGCAGTGCCTGATCCCTGTAACACCGTCATCTTGCCTTTTAATTGTATGTCATACACTGCCACAAACCAGGATTTCATCCAGCACCTTTCTGCCTTGATAGTGCAGACTGTGCAGAGGTCGCCCCCCTCCTTTACAGAGAACAAAGGGAACCCTCTGGGTGATTCTAGAACCATAGAGAAAGAAGATGGATATTTTGAAATGGGACTTCATGAAGGAGAACAGACTTTCAAGTTCAGCATTACTTCAGATACTCAGTCATCTGACAACCCAGCGGTGGAGAGTGTTGATGTAGTCAAAGTTCTCTGGAGTTTTTCAATTCACATTCATAAAGGGCTCAGGCAGTTTGCTTCCTGTTTGGTTTTGACTGATAGTATGGTAGCTGTGTTTGAGATCCCCCATCAGGAATTGAGGGGAAACTGCCAGCATATCCCTTCTGCCTTGAAATTAACACTGTGTTTTCCATACACAGATCTGATGGAATTTGGCTTTCTTATGCCAGAAATCTGTTTGACGCTCAAGCTGAAAAACAGTGGCCACTGTTTGTACATTCTTGCAGACTCCCAGAATCTTCAAGACTTTTACTCCTTTTTACACACGTGTTGCTCTCAACACTGCACGACAGTGTTACCGAGCTCCACGCTGTACTGTGGAAAAGCAAACCTTCAAGAATTTGTCTGTCAGCTTATGGAACTGAACTGCTTATCATCAGAGGATGTAGAGATAAAAGGTTGTTTCCCAACATATCTTGTTTATGGGAATAAAACTAACGTTCACAAGGCCTTGCATCAGTCAGAAGCAGCTGACAATAACAAAGCATGGTCCAAAAATGCTTTGTGTTCTGCACTTTATCCAGCAATGTATAAATCTGTTGATCAGGGCCCCTGTGTGTTCCATCCCTGTTGGATATTTCTAACACCCCAGCGTTTGTACATAATTAAGGTAGATTTCAGTGTGCTGCCAGGCAAAGGGGTGGGTGCGGAAGACCTGAGAAGTGTCTTCAAGCTGAGCAGGATTCCACTAGCATCAGTTGTGTTGCATCCGACTCATGGCTCCACCCAGCAGAAGGGATCATTTTTGGATGGACATGTGCTGGAGTTGCTTGTTGGATACAGACTGGTTACTGCAGTATTTGTTCTACCTCATGAGAAATTCCACTTCCTAAGAATTTACAGTCTTTTAAGAACGCTCCTGCAGGATGTTAAGACTATTGTTATTTTCAAAGCCTCAAACAAATCAGATTCTGTAAGAAATCACTTCCTGGAGTCCAGCACACATGGTCAGTCAGCAAGGTAATGACAATTCTTGTACAAGAGCAGTGCATGGTGCTAGAGTTGATGTGGCCTAAGCACTGTTAGTGTTTGTCACTGTAGCTGTTTTTGGATCTGATGATCAGATCTGTAATGGTGAAGTTTGTTCTTCCTGCTCTTATATAGTATGCATGAATGGTTGTCCTGACTTTTGCTTTACTTAGTTTTGTTTTGCAGTTACAACTTAATTTCTCATGTGTGGAGAAATTCTCCTTTCTGCACTTCATTGCAGGGTGGCAGGGTCATGACAGATTGACAGATTTTCTCTTCATGCATAGGAGATTGTTTAGGATTAAGCAAGTCGATGGATGTTGATAAGCTGTCTTTTCCTAACTGTTGAATTAAATGTCCTTTTTTTTGTAGGAGGCCCGTGTGTTTCTTTAAATGTTAATGTTGTTTTTGGATCTGTTCTGTCTCCTAGCTTTTGCAAGCCTCATCTGACTCTGTCGTCTTTATATCCATCTGAATTTCTTACGCAGAAGATTACAGAAGATAACCAGATTCCGCTTCACGTTAATGTTTCTGCATCTCTGCAGTATGTTGCTGGGCTGAAAGGAAATGCCCTAATTGAGTTTTTCCATAACAACATTGCAGAGGTATTCTGCCTAACCTGGATGTATAAAGAGATGTGACCTTTTAGTACTAGATAAAAATAGCTACCTGACTAAATTAGCAAGAAATCTGTTGACTTAATTGTTTAATGTATGTGCATAAATACAACATGGACTTGGTTGTAGAGACTGTGGAAACCTAAGCAGATAAATCAAGTTTTTGACTAAGCTTTACATGCTGTGTGGAAAGTTTGAAGGTACTACTCTTACCTTAAAGTCATGATAGGACTTGTAAAAAGAAAGATCCCTATGTTCAGAAAGAAAATCACATTTTTAATTCTATCCCATCATTCCCAAATCTTCTAAAATAAGTACTGTTCATAAGTTGTGCCACTCTTTGTAAACATAGAGGAGTTGATAAAGAAAGCAAGCGACTCATCTGAGTTCACCATAAGCTCATCAAGCTAGAAGCTCTGAGGATACCTAGCTGTGATAGCAGCTTTATTTACTGCCTGTGTTTCCATCCTCTCTCATGAGGCTCTTGGAGTAAAGCCCCTCAGTAGCATCAGAAAGCTTAATAGGCTTGCTGGGGTTTGGGAAGTGCTGCTGTGTTTAGAAGCTGATGAAACTGTTTTTGGTGTCTGCACTAGGAAGACTAAGGGTTTTCTAATTTCTTGTTATTTTCTGGAAACAAGGAACAATTAGTTCACAACAGAAAAATACATTCTTACATGCACAAAGCATTTTCTGTAGACAGCTATTATAGCTGTGTCCAGCAACTTTGGGATAAACTTTGACTCTTTAATAATAGTCTTTTCAGATGCTTCAGATTTAGAAACTGTTTTTATAGGAATCTAAAACTGCCTCTAAGCTGATTAAACTGTCTGAAAGATCAAGATGCACAAGCAATTTATGAAATGATTTGTGTCTTAGGTGGAAAATGAAGAACTGAGGCATCTCATGTGGTCTTCCGTTCTGTTTTACAAAACACCCGATGTGGAAGCAATGGCTTGTGTGCTTCTCTCCACGAAAGCTATTTACTTTCTGTTGGATGACACTCTCATTTGTGTTCATGAGCACCAGTCAGGTAAGAGTTATTAATTTCAAGCTTCTAATAAAGTAATGAACTTGGTCGGTTTGTCTTCCCTTTGCGCATCAGTCTTACCTGGCACTATTTTTTGGGCCTTCTAATTGAGGAAGAGAGGTACATAATCTGCTCTCTGCAAAGTCCTCTTATGAGGGTTGTTCTTTTAAAAAGCAGGTTTTGATCTTGTCATAGCTGCTTCTCGTACAGGCCCTTCCATGTGCTGTATTGTCCAAGCGTTTGTCACATGTCATTTAATACTCTCTGGCCTCACCTCATCAGCTAAAAATGGCAAAATAGTAACTGAAAGTCATGGTGTGCATTTAACTGTGTGACTGGTTAATGAAGCATATGCTATTTTCAATCTGTGTGATGCAGCTGCTTCCAGAGCTGTATGGGCAAAAAGACTTGGCCATATTTGATACTTGACAACTTATTGGGAAATTACGCTCTTGGAGGAAACTTTTTTGCAGCTTTTTTTTCTATACTATGTTTCTTCAACAGATTTTTGGACTCAAGAAAACTCAGACTGTGAAAACAGCTCGTTCCACCTCTCTTGCTGCTTTGTGCTAAAACTTAATGATCTGCAGTCAGTAAATGTTGGCCTGTTTGACCAGTACTTCAGAATTGCTGGTGAGTACATGTTAGACTCTAAATTTTCCTAGTTGCTGCTGTCTCTTTAGGCGTCTGCTGCTGCTTTTTTGTAAAAGGATTTAATATAATGCTGTTAGTGCTGTATAAATGAGTAGGCTGATAATGTCTTGCAAGACCTTGCACTTGATAACTGGGAGGCTTAATATCAAGGAATTGGTCACACAAGTGTTTTTAGAAGGTTTTGCGTCTTAGTGAGAGATTGAAAAGAAAGTCTAAAGACTTTGTTGTAGCAAGGCTTTGGTTTGCAATGAGGAGTAAAATCAAGGTACTGTCCATACTGCAAAATGTGCAGTTGACAGATGACTTTTTAGATGTAAAATGAGGCTTTAAAGTCTACAAATATAGGACACTATAATTTAAATTGTGTGGAAGTTCAAATTTTCTGCTTTGCCCCAGACTCTCACTAGGTGTGAGGATGAGCCTGTACAGCAGCAGGAGTGCAATTTTTTGCAATAAACGTACATTGTGTTTTAAATCAAGAGAAATTACATATTGTATGTTCAAGGAGGTTGTAAAGGGTTGTTGTCTTTTCCAAGGATTATAAAGTTATCAAAGAATGCTGCATTTGAAATTGCGTATTTTAGAAAGACCCAATTCTTGCAAGAAATATTTTTTTGACAACAGTACTGTATTGGTGGAAAAAAATGTAACAAAGCTATGTTCAAATGTGTAAATGCTTTATATTCTGTCTCCTTTGCAGGACCCTCTGCAGATCATATAGTCACCTGCTTGACAAGAGATAGTTACAACACTCACGCCTTCATACAGCAGCTTATGGCGGTTTTGTCGCTGCTGGCGCGCACGCCTTCACCTGAGCCAGTAGACAAAGACTTCTACTCTGAATTTGGGAATAAAAACACAGGTAAAAGGTTTCTTCTGTAAGGCTTAAGCTGTTTGGGTTATGTTTTTAGAGCATCGTCTGCAGCAGAGTGATACACTTTCATGGGGTATGTCCTGTTCCTCATACTTCAATCAAACTCCCTTGCTCTCATTGTAGTCTTTCATAGGCCCTACGGTTCCTAGTTTGGAACCATAAAGGAACCATTCCAATAAAGGAATCCTGATCATCTGTGAGAACGCAGAGAAGTTGAAAAACAGATTTTTTTTTTTTTTTTTAAGGCATGTTGAGGTCAATTCAAATGTCTGATGAAGCTGTTTGGGCTTAAAATTCTGAAACCAGTGCATGGCGCAAAATAAAATGACATTTTCCTGAGGAGTGTTTATTACTGTCCCTATTTAAGAGAAGCCTTGTAAACTCAAAAAGTTCAAGGACTGAAGGGAGGAATAATATCTCTTAAAGATAATTGTTTCCTTTGTTGTGAAAAAGCAGGTCAACTTAGAGGCACAAGGTTCCTGCAAGCTTTGCTGCATTTTTTGCCACTTAGCAGGGAACAAAGTAGGCCACAGTGCAGCTTCACTTCCTGCAGAAACTAGCATGTGCTCATCCATAAAGAAGCAGTTCATCTTGATCTTTTTTTCTTTATTTTCCCCCCTCCCTTTCCCCTTCCTGTCTGCTTAAAAACAGCAGGGATTTTGTTTGTGTTCAGTGCTCTGATCACGCTTTCAGTCAGTTCAGAACAGAGGAGAGGGAAGGGGGAGACAGGAAACAGGCTGGTAGGAAGGCAGATAGTCTCTGGCATAAGAATCCAGCTGTATTTCCTTCTACCTCTTCTGCTTCTAACTCACTTGAGTTACGTGGCTAAAAAGTAGCAGAAAAATGGTGATACAAAAGACTCCAGTAGAGATTTGCAAAATCCAAATAAAATTATTGGTGTTGTATAAAATTAAAACCATGTAAATGGATTTAAAACTTGAGTTATTCCAGCTGCAACTACTTACCAAAAGTTGTTGTTTATCCTCATGCATGAAGAAAATATTTAATACTAACATATGTTTATCCTTGCAGGAAAAATGGACAATTATGAACTGATTCACTCTAGCAGAGTAAAATTTATTTATCCTAATGAAGAGGAAATTGGGGACCTTACTTTTCTGGTGGCAGAGAAGATGGATGGTTTGACTAACCTTCAGTCCCTCAATATTCTTTTGTATGTGCTGGCATTTCAAGTAAATCCTGTAGAAGGACCTGCCTCAAATTGTAGTTTGCTTCAGCCTAAAACACTAATATTAACCAGCTCGGACTTGTTCCTCTTTGATGAAGATTATATCAGTTACCCACTTCCTGAATTTGCTAAGGAACCACCAAAGAAAGATAAATATCAGCTTGCAGATGGCAGACGAATCCGGGATTTAGACAGAGTACTTATGGGTTACCAGACATATCCGCAGGCCCTCACGTTTGTGTTTGATGATGTTCAGAACCAGGATCTGATGCAGAACTTAACACTGGATCACTTTGGAGAGACTGAGGGGCCTGCGAAGCAAGAAGGCGGCAGGAATAGAGAGATCCAGTGGTACGTCTTTATCCCGAGCGCAGAAAGCAGGGAAAAGTTAATTTCCCTGCTTGCAAGGCAGTGGGAGATGCTCTGTGGTAGGGAACTGCCTTTGGAGCTCACTGGGTGATTACTGCACAGTTTACGTGGTTGCAGTGTCTACTGCAAGGTAGAGCACAGTGTGTGAGTAGGTGTAGAGCCTGTCGAGTTTTTTTACTTTAGAGAGGAGCTGACCTGGACTCCCTTGTTCCCTAGTGCAGTGAACACTTAATAGTACATAGAGTTATTCTGAAGTGTTAACCAGGGACTGAACTTTTTGTAAAGTCTATTTTTTATGCACCAGTATAGAGTAAAAAATTCATGAGACATCCTGGGAAACTGTATGGAGAGAAAAAAAGGAGTCAACACTAGATATGCTGTCACCTAGGGCTGTCACTTTCCACTGTTTTTTTCTGTATATATTACTCCTACTGTTCTATACAAATTATAATGTGTAAATAATGGTAAATGCTTGTGTATGTTCAAGTGCAATGTTATTTGTACAAGATGTATTTTGGGTATGCTGCTAATGCTTATTATTTAATTACCTTACAGAGTTTTACTATGACTTCTTTCTGAGGCCAAATGTAGTTATTTGCTGCCAATCATGAACTTTGCAGTAATATTAGAGCTACATGCAGAAACTGTATTTTCATCTGAAATTATGGTTTCATAGGCATTTTTTCCTTAGTCAAGGAAAGAAAATTTGCATTTGATACTCTTAAAACTGAAGAGTACACAACATGGATAGGCGAGTGTTTTGTCAGCAAATAATGAATTTGTATCTCTGAGCACCGAGTCTTTCTTTGCCTACTTTGTCAATACAAATATAGTGTAATTTAACAGTTTTCTTCTGGTCTTGTCTTTATTCAAGTTTATCGTGTGTTTACTGGGTGTCATAAAGCACTGAGGCACATCTTTTGCTTCTGGAGTGTATTGTGCAGTAAGAAATACACAGCAGGGTGGAAGAAAATAGCTCTGTATAGGAAATTGACTTATTCTACTGTAGCAAGTATATTCTTAGAACCTGGATCTGCTGCTTCTAAACACAATTTAAGGAGGATTTCCTTCAGAAATGCGGCTGTCCCATCAGATAGGAGGCATTTGCTTTCCGAGTTGCTCTTTCTTTAGCTTGAGTAGACTTTGCCTAACAAATTTTAGCCTCCCATGATGGTAAAATATTAGTCATAGAGTATCGAGACACTGAGACCTCAAACAAGACTGTTCAGAGAGGGTCCACATGGACTGTTCTGAGCCTCAGCGAGCCTCTAGGAGTACCGGTATCCAAACCTATGGCTAGGGAAGAGCATGCCAAGCAGCAGTGCCTCTTGGTAGGCACCCATTCCTCTTGACCCCAGTGGGCTTCTTTCCACATGTGATCCACTGCCTTATCTATTGATAGGGAGGGGTATGGAGAGCTATCATGGAGAAGCGTCAGTAACAGATGCCTGTCAAGTCCCATACCTATCAAGAGGATCAATACTGATACTGGCATTGCAGGTTGCAGCAGATGACCCTAGGTGACCAAAGAGGTGACGAGTTTGAGTGCTGCTGTGTCTGCAGAGCATTGTAAGAGTAAGTCCCTCTCCAACGTGGACTGAACTGACCTATTAAGTTATAGACTGTGTTTGCTGAGAATTATTTTTCTTTAGCTTAAAGGAGGTCTTGTATTCACTGAAATCTTCTTAATGTTTCTCCTCTTTAAAGCTTTAATACCATTAGGTAGGAAAAAAAAACAGCTTCTGAAAGGCGTAGGGATAAAATGATGTTGAAAGTTTAGATCTTCACTAATTCTTTTTGAGGTAATTTTGTGAGCTTATTTGATGCAATTCTTTATGGCAATATGTAAGAGGAGCCTGCAGCAACTCGGTCCTCAAAGGCTTTGGAAGCCTTTGAGGAAAGTTTACTAGTTTAGTGGATTACTTTGATTATAGCTAATGGCTTAAGTGAATGCCAAGCCAATCTGGAATGACTCCTTGGAGTATTTGAGGCAGTGTGACTGAGATCTCTGCCTCACCTACTTGGGTTTGTATTTCTCATGGTTTCTGACAAAGTCAACTTCAAATCCATCATGTGTGTAATGTGTGTCCTGGGGATGCCTTGTGTTTGAGATAGCCCTGAGTTCTGTCTTAAGACTTCCCTTGTAAAACCCAACTATTTAGGTCTACTGTAAAATGCGACTGCACATGAGTTAGAGTAATGATGCTTACTCCACTGATGCTTCTACAGTTTGGGCAATTAAGTTGTCTTTTTAGGCTGTATCACAGCCAGAACACAGCTGTTTTTTAACTTTAAATTCTTTAAGTCCACGGGGGTTCAAAACTTTAAAGCTGTTGCTTTGAATCAGATGATTCATCCAGGAAACAAGTACAATTCACCCTTGATCACGGTAATGCTAATTGTGTTTCAAGATGAATAAATCGTTCAATGATTTATTAGGTATCACAGTATTTCTCAGTTCTGTTATGCCTCAGCTGTAGTGCTACATGGGTCCTTTTCAGGGCAGTTTTCAATAGTCATCCTTCATACTTGCTGAAGCATGGGTTATGCTCAGTAGATGCAAGGTGTCCTGTCTAACGTCTTGGCCAGCTCTTAGCTCAGCTTGGCTCCAATTTATTGTTGTTAAAAAAGGCTCTTCTGTCACAGACAGTAGGGAGCTGCTGCTGTTGGATCCCTTTTTTGCCTGTGTTAAAATCTGCAAGTTATGACACTTCGTGGGTGAAATTTCTGCCTCTTAAGTACAACATTATCAAAATGATCAAAAAAAGGTTTATTTTACTAACTTATCCTTAGCAGTAGCCTGTTGTCTTCCTTTAGTGGCATCTCCATTGTAGAAATAATCTTTTTTCTAATGTAAAAATTTATGCAAATGACATTATTTCATTTTTTTCACTTTGAACTTCAGTTTGCTTCATGGTTTAATTTCATAAAGGTTTCTTGGAGCTTTCCACAAACAGCTGGTACACAAGCTTCTGCAAAATGAGGTTACTTTTTAAGCCATTGTGGTTTAGGGCAGGCAGATGAGTTTCTGTTCACCACTGCCCACCTGAGAATGAAGAGGAATTTAGTAAAACTCAGAGGTAAGGAAGGAATTGAAGAAGCAGGGATATGAAACTCAGTATCTAAGAAGGTGCTGAGGAAAATGTCGTAATGCTGGAAAAAACCAGGAACATCCTTGGCAAGCTGCTCTGGCTTTAGTGAAATTTGTTATAGGCCCTTTTTATCCTCTCTAGTTAAATAGTAGCACACGAAGCCTGAGCAGCACCAGTGTGGGAAGAGGCACTGCCGCCGTGGCAGTGCGGATGTGAGCAGGTGGTGTTTGAACAGCTCTGCCTGTTTCTTCAAACAAGTTTAATGGAGTTAGGCATCCACTGCCTAGAGCGTCCAATTGTCCTTCTAGGCTTTGAGCTAGCAGGATGGGAGCAGTCCTGATAATTTCTTCCTGCGTCACGTGGCAGTATCGTGCTCAGGCTCTACCTCCAGTTAGACTCCTGCCTCTGTGAATGTGTGGCAGAAAACTGAAAGAAACAGTTACTGGTTTCCTCCATTTTTTTCTTTCATCAGCAAACTTTTTTTTTTTTCTTTATTCCTTCCAACTCATTAAGGGAAGAAAGCATTAAAAAAAAAAAAAAAAATCAGGATTGTGACCTGGCCTCTGCACCCAACAGTCTCAGAGCCTGTTCAGGGAGGAGGGTGCAGCAAGCCCTGTTTTTGCAAGCATTTGTGGCTTGCTCTCTTTACTCTCTTAGTATAAGGTACCTGTGGGGATTCACGACCTTCTAACACTTAAAAGCAAAAGCACCTGATGCTTTTCCTCAGCTTTCCCAGAAGAGTGAGTCTGTTGCTCTCTGTTGATGCAAATGGCCAGCCCCTACAGACTCTGTGCACTATGCTAGGCTGCATGGTAAATCATTCATCTTGTCTATGTAAATTCAGTAAAGATTGCTTAAACAAAAGATTTCATTAGCAGGAAATTGCCCAAGCAGAGCAGGGCTGCACGCACTTCTCCAGCGAGGGCTGGTGCCCATCACCAGATGCAGCTCATAGCTCTATGCTTTCCCGTCACCCAGGCATTTTTTTCCCTTATGAAACAGGTTCAGTAGTTTTTACCAGCAGCATTCAACTCTAAAAGTTTACGTGTTCGCAGAAGAAATGCCAGCGTTGAATAGACAAGCTGCTTGAGATGGCCCTGCAATGTACAGAACAGCAAGTGCAAGCGAGCGGGGGGAAAGCGAGCCCGGCTGGCTGCGGTGCTGGGCGCCGCTCGCGCCTCCTGGCAGCCGGGGGATCGAGGGCTGTCGCGGGGCAAGTGCATTTGCGTGCTTTGACATGGCACCCATCATCCCAGGGTGCGGGCACTGCTGCTTGCCACCAGTCAGCTGAAGATTTGGAAGACTCGGACCACGAGGTAAATGGTCAGGAAGGTTGTCTGTCCAGGCCAGAAGTTGAAGACGCTTCGGAGAGCCTTGTCTGTGACTTCAAGAACAAACATCCATGTGCTAAACTTGCAATAAACACAACTGCGGCGCCAGGCCCTACTCTGCTCTTAAAAATGATGACTGCCTAATCCCGTTCAAACACGTGTTGAGCAGGAGCCGATTTAGGCCCTGCTCTCCTACCTGTTCAGGGCTCTTCTTTGCTTGCTGTGTCATCACATGTGAATGAGTTTTGCTTATGAATTTTTCTTTTGATGAAGTTTGTCTTTTCAACCAGCCTCTCACGTGTGCCTTTTATTTCCAGTGACAATGCAAATCCCGCAGTTTCGCTCTTAGTGTAGTCCTGGC
The DNA here is from genome assembly GCA_013398735.1 of Nothocercus julius. Classification (NCBI taxonomy): domain Eukaryota; kingdom Metazoa; phylum Chordata; class Aves; order Tinamiformes; family Tinamidae; genus Nothocercus; species Nothocercus julius. The sequence goes on from VZSV01000005.1 coordinate 1,138,353, forward strand.
TACTTCCCCTTTACATTTTGGACAAGCAACTATAGAGCTTTCTGACAAATCTCAGGGTATCTTGCACCTGAATTCATTTTAACAGGTATCATTTCCCTGAGTTGCATGGTTTAGACATCGCAGAAGAGACAGAGCTTGCTAACTTTGCTTGGTTGACTTTGTGGGCCTGAAATGCTCCACAGACTCACCAAACGGTTGAGGTTGGAAGGGACCTCTAGAGATGATCTAGTCCAACCCACCCTGCTCAAGCAGGGACACCTAGAGCACGTGGCGCAGGGTGGCAGCCAGGCGAGTTTTGAAGACCTCCAAGTCCCTCTTTACCCTCACCCTACTCCCGCTCAATAGATTTTCAGGGGAGTACACAACAAGGTCACTTACAGTTTGACTTTGTGTGCCTTCTACATACCAAAATGCTGCTGAAGGCAAACGTTGCAAATATCTAGAACAATTCAAACACAATTAAAACAAGAAAAATCAAAGAGCAGTACTTCAGAGGGGGCCTACACACGTTGTTAACTTTCTGAGATAAACTGACAGAATTCCATAAACTGACGGAATGAGAGAGTTCAGTAGAAAAAATACACTGAAAAGCAGTGGGAAGAGAACAAGAGGGAATAAAGAGGAGGGGAAGGGGCCCTGCTCACAGGGAAAAACCCTGAGGACAGACGTCAGGATGGTAGCGACAGAAATTACCTTGCTACGAGGCAGGGACAGCAACAGCTCTTAAGCACTGCAGGAAAAGTCCTAAACAAAGGCCATGTTTCCCTGGGGATTACATAACTCACAATAATTCTACCTCCTTCCAATAATATCTCACAAAAAAATTGAAAAAAGATCTGGGGAAATGTAAAGCAAATTAAAAGAATTTCTCTGAAACATCTAAGACTTTCAATAACCTATGAGATGCTGATACTTTTATCACTCCTGACCTGCCTTTTTAAACTCCATTTACACTCAGGCCTACCTACCCTGTTCACCCTTGACCCTACTCCCGACGTTTTCCCTCAGCCCTACTCCCGATGTTTTCCCTCGGCCCTACTCCCAATGTTTTCCCTCAGCCCTACTCCCAATGTTTTCCCTCAGCCCTACTCCCAATGTTTTCCCTCAGCCCTACTCCTAGTGTTTTCCCTCTGCCCTACTCCCAACGTTTTCCCTCAGCCCTACTCCCGATGTTTTCCCTCAGCCCTACTCCCAATGTTTTCCCTCTGCCCTACTCCCAACGTTTTCCCTCAGCCCTACTCCCGATGTTTTCCCTCAGCCCTACTCCCAATGTTTTCCCTCAGCCCTACTCCCAGTGTTTTCCCTCCGCCCTACTCCCAACGTTTTCCCTCAGCCCTACTCCCGATGTCTTCCCTCAGGTCTCCTCCAGACGTCAACCCTCAGCCCTACTCCATATTTTTACCTCCAGAGCTGCTTCCCCTGTTTACCCTCAGGCCTACTCCTGATGTAGGAGGGAAAACACATAAAAAGCAAAGCAAAGACCTAGAAATATAGAGGGTTTTATGATTAAAAGACTTGACAGATGCTAAACCTTTGCTCTTGCATTAACTCTACATTAAACCATCACCAGCTCGTCCTTCGTGCAGATCTTGCGCACTTCATTCCTCTAGCTGCTCTGCTGCAGAAGTTACTGAGGGAAGAGTCTTCTTTCTGCCCAGTTCGAACGGTGTTGGACAAAACACTGGAAGAAGCCGTGATGCAAGACATTTTGTCTCTGAGGCACTTGATTGACGTTTTTGCCCAGGAGAAGCCATCCGTCTGCCGAGGAGCAGTCCGTCTCGGAGAAGGGGCCGGGAACAGGGGAAGTGCAGCAGTAATGCATGTTTCTTCCACCTGCTCCGCGTCCCTTCCCATCGCCTTGCCTTCGTTGCCAGGTTTGGTGATGCTGCACGGTGCACTGCCAGCTTTCTGCAGTGTCCTGAGCAGGGCGCGTTGCCAGATGCTCTTGCCACCTAGTAATTCGGAGACGGACGCTGCTTCACCTTGTTACTACTGTCCAAAAGTGCTCCAAGATGTGCCAGTTTTGGTGTTGCACTGGAATCCGTGTTTGCATGTACTTTTTTTTGCCCGTAGCATTCTGGGTGCTGAGCTCTTCAGGAAAGGCAGCCTTTACTTTTGCTGGGTGTGGGGGATTCATTGAAGGAGTGAAGCCAAGTGCCTCAGGCTGGGCTCCTTCCACCTCCCTGCCAGCTAGCGCGGAAGGCTGGGCTCTTGCGAGCCAAGACCCGTCAGCCGGTGCTCAGCTTCCTTCTAGCCTCCTCCTTCAGAAGCGTATGCCCAGCAGGAGTGTGCAGACCAGGCACAGCCTCATTCCTCCGTTAACCTCGCCATCTAGGACCTTGACTGTATCTCAATAAAACACGGCGCAACCTCCATACTGATGTCCCTCTCTCTGGTAGAGTTTCCCCAGCGCCTATGGTGGGGTGGCTGCTCTGCCATCCCACCAGAGCAGGGCTGAGCAACGTTGCCTCATTTCACAGCTCTGCAAGGAGCACAAAACTTCCCGGCGCATCGCAGACCCTCCGGCCGTGGCTGCCCATGGGGCAGGCGACTGCCCCGTTCCGGCGCCGGCCTTTCGCAGCGCAAGGGGCTGAGTTGTCCCATCAGCTCGTGAGCTTATACGTCCCACACTGGTCGCAGCGGCCTTCACTGCTTCCTGTTTGTGTTGGGTATAGAGCCGGGCTTGCTGTTCATTGTGCTCTGTAGGATGGAGGAAGAGATGAAGAACAACTAAGAGCACTGGTATGTAAAGCCGTTCTTACATATGATATACTTTATATATTGGTCCACATATCTTTGTGTGTATGCATATGGGTACAGGGAAAGGGACTTAAGAAAAAAAAATACTCTTATTTATGGAAATACAAGAGTAGCTTCCTAGCCTGGTTTTATTTATATATCTTCATGTAGTGATCACGTCTCAAAAATAAAAAGGTACCTCATTGCCCAGGAGGGCATTTGCTGCTACAAGAAACCGTCTTTAGACTGCTCATTACAGCAAGTCTTCTTGGCAGCACAAGAGAGAAAAGCCCCTGTAAAAACTGTCAGATATCAATTCATAATTGTTTAAAATGTTCAAAAGGAGAAATGCAATTGCAAACCATACCTAGGCTAGTATGTCTCCTTTTAATCACATTTAAAGCAATATGGAAATGCTCCTTTCATTCACGGGGGTGGGATTCACGGAGATGTCAGCAAGGTGTGGGGAAACACGATCCATTTTGCTGCTGCTGCCCTAGCACCTGCAGAATGCAGTGCTGCTCTTACTGAGGAACCCCACTACTTCTAACAGAGAGCAAACCCTGCCCAAAGAGCAGGACTGAATGAAAGGACATGCTTATATTATTGCTCTGCAATATGGGACATGCTGTACTGCTCACATTGCTCTGCTGCTGCATGTACCGGGATAGGCAAATTTGGGCTACCTTTTGTCTGAGACGTTTTGAACATGTTCACATCTCCTGAGCTCCTGATATCTGAGTGTGCCCATTGGCTTTGCCTTCAGTTCAGTATACAGTTAACCTCTTTTCATTCCAATTAGCTGAAAACTAAGGATTTCCTTCCTTCTGTTTTGAACTGATATGTAAGAGGAAATCCGTAGATGTTCCTGTTTTGAGTAAACCTTTGACTAAGGGGTTCGGCTTGTGTGTTTAGAAAAAGAATAGAAAGAAAGAAAGAAAAAGGTGGGATTGACTCAGACCTCACACCAGAAGTAGCAGAACCACTCAGGAGGGCTGTGGAGCTCAAGAGCACAGTGTGAAAATGCTCGCCCCCTGTTTACTTTTAACCTCTGGTTTGTCTTGGATGTGATTCCTAGTAGGCTGTCTCATTCCACGGAAACTGCAGCCTCTATCGCCACCCCCTTGGTGAAAGGTCCTGCCTGAGAAACTGTGAAAATGCATCCTCCTGGGCTGCTGGTTTTCTTCATAGCAGCGTGTTTCGCTCCCGCGTCCGAGGGCCAGAGTGAGAAGGTGAGTCTGGAAGTTGGGGTGTTGCGTTCACAGGACGGTTGTTTGCGTTTAAGTGGGCGCATGTTGCAGAAAACTTCTCCTTAAGAAAAGAACATTTTTTTTCATCTCCATTTAGTTAGGCGTGGAATAACATCCTCAGTTAAACTTTAAGATTGTAATGTACCATTTCAACCCATGAGCCTTGGTAGCTGGGTGGCCGAGGCTCTTTGGTGACTGATATGAATGCTGCTTCATATTACCATGTCTTCTGCCATTGCCCTCGTGGTTTCCTGCTGTTGGAAGAATGGGCTGGCCTATGGAACCAGAAACTATGCGAAGCATTTGGAAATCTTCTTCCCTAGGGCTATTTAGGCTATGGAAGGGCTGTCATTTCTTCACAACCCTTGAGAGGGGCCTTGAAGGGAGAAGGTTCGGATGATGGTGTTTTTTAATTATCGGGAAGCAGAGAAGGTCTCCAATGTGCTACTGCTTTGAGAGGCACGGACTCGTGTCTTCGGCTGATTTAAGGAGAGTTTTGGTCTTTTGGAGACACTGTGTTTCTGCTGTCACTGTAAGTGATATCACTGAGGGCTTGGCACTGAAACAGTAAAGGGTCAGGTAATGAGTGCAATGAGTCTCCAAGCTCACTCAGAGACAGGAAATTTTCTGAATCACCTCCGGAGCAGTTTATTTAGTCCCTAAGAACAACCCTGGTTTAGAGCTGTTTCCCAAAAAGGCTCTTTTGGGTGGAGGGAAAAGAAACATTTAAAAGCATATAATGGGAGGTTAGGGCGAAGCAAGGGCTTAATGAAGTTGTCCCTAGCATTTTAGGGAACAGAGAACACCCCAGTGTGGCAGCAGATCCTGGAACTAGCGGATTACCAAAGCCACGGCAAGAGCATCCCGGGGAATGTGGTCTTAGGCCATCTCTGAGGTAGCTTGTTCAGCCTTGCGCAGAAATGCTGCCTTTCTGGACAAGTCCAAAAGCTTCTGTATCCAGCAGCTACCCATCTGCTCAACCAACAGGTTGCTGAGAACTCAGTGAGCTGTTGCAGAGCTGTAATGACTCGAGCATGTGCCTGTGCTCTGTTTTATGAAGGGCGAGTGCCCTGGGAACTCTGGTTCATTAGATAGCGGCAGCGCTCAGAACGGACTGCCAGGGTGGCTGGCGCTGAGCATTGTCATCCCAGCAGGTTTTTATTTCTCCCTTTAAGTGTTGTCTTGCAAACGGGTTTGTGTTAAGGTTTAAAAGAAAAAGATAAAGGGGGGAAATGAGGGGGATGAAAATAATCCTTAAAAAAAAAAAAAAAAAAAAAAAAAAACATCAGCCTAGGCTTTTGAACTAGAGGAAGAGGAGCATGGACATGTGTAAAGGGGGACGTCCCTGCCCGATGGGGACACAGGAAGGAAGCCTGGGGGCTTGCAGAAGCCCGAGCAGGTCTCCGCTGATGTGCAGGAGGCCGTGGCCACTGGCACACGCGGGCGTGAGGCAGAAGGAAACACGGCCAGAGCCCCAGCGAGACGAACCCCGGTGTGGGCGCCCTGTTGGCTGCAGCTGCCCCGTTTCTGCTTCCAAGCCCGCGGATCTGGGGGCTGCAGCACGGCCTCCTCTTCCTTGCTTCGTGCCTCGGGGCCCACGCTCGGCGCAGGGTCGCGCTCCCCCCGGCCCCCGCGCCGCCGCCGCATGAGGCCGCCAGGCCAGGCTGCCTCGGTGCAGACATTCCCTGCTCTTCTGCTTTTCTAGGAAGCGAAGGTTTCCGGACAGTGACTGTTTCATTAGTTCCGTCACTCTCATGAGAAGGGACATACTTCTTTTTTTTTTTTCCTTTTTTTTTTTTTTTTTTTTTAATCTTCAAAGCTGTTTTCTTCCCCTTTTCTCCTGCCTAGTGCTGCCAACACAGCATATTTCTGTATAAAAAGGGGAAGGTGTTGCTGGAAAAGAGCCTAAACCTCATGAAGTCTCCTTGGAAGACAGAGTAGGGGGAATTGCACAAAAAATGTCTTCTTTTTGTGCTGAGGATGAGTTGCAAATAACTAAAGCCAACAGGGAGGAGTGGCAGCCCTTCTCGTCCTGCCATGTCCACCTTCGCTTAGAAGGTGGCCACTCAGGTGGAGCAAGGAGATGGTAGATTGAATAAGCCGGTGCCTTTTTCCATCAAAGTGACACATTTAATGGCCTAACTGCATCTGGCAGCCGACTTCTGAGGCTTGGAAGAGAGGAGGAGGAGATGGAAGATTTTGGTGGCGGGTGTGCCCTACGGCTCGTATGGTCCTTTTCCTAGGAAGCTCAGGATCCTGGTGAAGGTTCATGATCTCATTGTAACAGTGCTTACGCCATTGCTCGTGGCAAAGCTTCCACCTCTGTATTTCTTTGTCAGGATCTTCCCAGGTCTTTTTCCAAGGCATTGTGTCAGTGAGGATTAAGGCTGGGATTTGCCCAGAGCTGGGGAATCTCGGATTTCTTTTGAGCTGTTCATAATGCAGAGAGGAGAGTTCTGCATGTAGTAGGAGGTGGAGAAAACCCTGGGCTGAGGAAAGGCTTCTCCTGACACAGGAACAGAGTGGCTGCAGCTCAGCCAAGAAGGAAGGAACAGAATGCAAGCAGACTTCATGGATGGGAAGTCCCCCAAGTGCAGGGAGGCTGAAGGGATGCTGGTTCACGGCCATAAAGCTGGGCCTGTTGGCGGCAGGACCCCACTGGGACCCCGAGCGTCTCGCACGATACTGATGCATGAGCGGTGACGAACGTCCCTGTGAGGGGCCACCGTAGACACAAAGGTGCTGGGTCCTTTAGGCAGCACTGCCTGCATGGATAGCGGCAGGAGCTGAATCCATGAAGATGGGAAAACACTCAGCAGCTCCAGGCAGAGGTGACACGCTGCTGCTCCGGAAGCCGCTCCAGGAGGACATGCCTGCGGATCTGGGAGCTGAAGGTTATCTCTCAGGAGGTTTTCCTGACAGGCTCTGCTGGCTCTCAGCTGGGAGTGCCTTCCTGCGCGGCCGATAGCGGTGGGAAGCGGCAGGCTTCCGCCCCTCGGGGAACATGCGTGCGTTCGCTGAGCGGAGATTGCTGATGGAAGCCTAAAATAGGGAGTTCTGGGCACGTGAGCAATGCCCCATGAACTGTGTTGTTCAGGATGGTCCTAAAAAAATCCCCAGTCAAAGCCTCGACCCAAAATTTGATCTAATATTTGTACTTTCAGAAAATAAGCCACGTGGAACAGTGGAGGTTGGCTGGGTTTGCTCTCCATGGGTAACCTTTGGAGGTGAGCACTGCTCGTGCTGCCCAGCTTGTCCCTGCCATCACGCGTGGCAAACAGTGCCGAGGTTCCCCTGCGCTTGCTTGACTTCAAGAGTTTTGGAACCTTTTTGGGGTAAAATCATGAGCTTTAACCACAAGCTAGCAGGCAGTGATGATTCTTCTCTCTGTGGCTATATTTTCCTAATCTGTTCCAGCTGCTTTTCATTTGGGGAACCAGCGTTGGAGGGGAGCAGATATGGACAAATCCTGTGAGGAAGCCTGCGAGCCTAGAGAGAAAGTTTTCTGGTTAGGTAGGGGAACTTGTACTGAACTTACAAGCAGCCATGGCACCTGCACAAGTGTCCTACCTGATCTGCTTGCCTGTGTTTATGAGGCCCTTTTCAGCTCAGGTCAGAGCATCAAGGGCCACTCAGCTATATCAGCCACGTGCAGAGCAGCTCCCCTTTAAACCTCCAGCCCTGCACCTCCTCTGAGACATCTGCCCTAAGCAATATTTGTATGAGCAGCTGCTGGGGAACAGGCTGAACCAGGCTCTTCCTTTCTTCAGGCCCACAGACCAGCAGTGCAATCATCAGCGAGCTGAACTGTGTCCCTGGCATGGAAGGGAGGATGCCTGTGTCGCATGGTGGGTCTGGGTGCTCTGCTTAGGGCTTGTTCTCCCATGTGGCTATGACTATTTTAAAAATGGTGTGGTGAGAGTAAGGAGAAGGGAAAATGATGGCAAAGATCCCTCCTTCTAATGTCACATGGTTCCTGGCAGCAAAGCAAAACAAAGAGTTTGAACCTGACAGGGAAAAAGCAATCATCATCATTTGCAAAGAAAATCAAAGCTGTTCTTTGTTTTAACAGAGATGCTGAAGGCTGACCAGATGAATGGCCAAGATAACAAAGTAATTTGTTCATTTTTTCCATTCTGCTTTTTCTTTTTTAAGTTAAAATCCATGCGATGCAATGTCAGGACGACATTTACCTTGAACACAGAATGTACTGCTTGTGCTGCAGCTCCCCGAGCGTTTTGTCCAAGAGGCTGGCTAAAGACCACGCAGGGATTAGGCGTGAGGAACTGCAGGTAAGGGCTTCTTCCTCCCGTTCACGTGAAGGTTTTGTTGCAGCTGGCGATGTGAGGAGCAACGCGTGCCTTCTGGAGAATGCTTCTTCCCCAAGCATTTCAACCCAGACTTTTCTCATATGGGCTAGCAAAACACTCAGAGGTGGAACCAAGCTCCTCTTGGTGGTGCCAGGCTGTGTAACAGCAGACAAGTTGCATTTTAATAAAAAGATTTTCAGTGGGAGGATAGTGCATCTCTGTGAAGGGACGCAGAGAGGGGAGAAGCTCCATCCTCAGAAGTTTTCAGGCAGAACTTTTGCATAGGCAAAGCCATGACTAATTTGCTAGTGTTGGTCCCAGTCTGAGAGAGAAATTGGACTAGAGACCTCTAGGAGTTCCTGAAGTCCCCTCTCCTTGGGATTTCTGTGATTTTTATGAAGCAGGTTTCCGTAAAATTAGGGGAACAAATGATACTCTTGATCCTTAGTCACCAGGGAACAAAATGACAATCAGTCCCTACACCTTTGGTGCATATATGCATGCAAACACACACATATGTTTGATGGTATGCAGATTTAATTATCATGTTGTTGTATCTGTGCTATCTAAAAACCTCAAGGAAGTTCATGAGTGTTTATTCCTCAAGCCTCCAGCTGTGATCTAGAGTAAAGCATTTCAGAGGAGCAGCAGCCGCCCTTGTTTTTTGAAGTACCTGAAAGAAAATTGGCCTGAGCACTGCTGTTAGTGGAAGGGTGGCAAGTCTGGATGAACTGGGGCAGGAATCTAGAGAACTCTAATGATCCAAGAGGCTTTGTTTCAGGTGCATAAAAATGGATGCATAACCCCTAATCTTGTTATTTTTGTCTCCTGGCCATCCCATGGAATTTTTTTTTTGCTGGGCGTAAGGTTTTGTGTGCATAGAACACGCTGCATAATAATTGCTTTTACCTTGCCCTAAACAACCTGGGCCAGCTAATCCTGCTGCAGCAGCCGAACAGAGGGTTGCCTCACATAGGAACTTGTTGCAGATCCAGCATTTGGTAGTGGATTATTAAGGAAAGAATATAATGATATTTCCCCTGTATGCCCTCACAGCTTCCAGGTATAATCCTCTCAGCTTTAACCTTCCTAGTTCTTCTTAAGAGAATTGCTTGTCCTGATGCTATTTGTTCTTTTTTTTTCTTTTTTTTTTTTTTTTTTTTTTTTTTGCTCATCTGTTCAGCTGGGTGTATTTCTATAGCTTGCCTCTAATAGGAAAGGGATGAGGGAAAACCGAACTTGCCAAGAAGTGTCTCAAAACAAAACACTATAGATCATTGTTAGCATATCTATTCAGTAGTGAATCATATAGCTCTATTGTCTACTGTCTTCTGTGCTTCAGTATTCTCTGGGAATACTTTGAAAATAGGTATAGCAGTCTTGCAATAGTCACAGAAATGTAGAGGAGTTAGATGGAATCAAAAGGGGCAACACTACCTACCTGAGAGAAGTTCCAAATTCCTTTTGAAAAGGAAGTTATGTCAAAAATGAAGTATAGGAATAATGTGAGTCCCAGCTTTTCTGAGTGTTTTACTGCTGCAGTTGTGGTAGGGGTGGTTGTGCAGAGACAAGAATAGAGCTGTACCACTCCAGGAGACACACACATGCAGGACAGTCGTAAAGGTGGGTGAAGGTTTGAAATGCAAAGGATGCTCCTCCTGAATAATTAAGTGGTTTGTTCAAGATCGCATGGAGAATCAGTGAATAACACAGGTATTGAATCCAAATTTCTGGCATCCCAATCTGGAGTTTCCAATGCACCATAGAGAGGGACAAGAAAGCTATGTTCTTTCAAGGTTCTTTCAGGAGTAATGTCTAATTTGAGCAGCTTTGGAGGTCCTAACTCTGCCTCTGTGCTGTCCAACTGCAGCATCCAAAGTGTCTGCCCTGATGCCATCAAACTGTTCAGGGTCCTGTCTCGTGCCCAGCCCTGGCAGAGTTCCTGCGAGTGTCTTTGGAGCTCATACCGATGGGCTTCCTAGAGAAGACATAACCAGGGAGTGCAGGGAACAAAATTTTGTGTGCGTGTTTGGCTTTATAGCTCGAGACCAAGATTCCAGGCTGGGTCCAAAGTGCAACGGAAAGGTAATGAATGAACATCCAGCCTCCTCCCCGGGGGGATCTCTCCGTGCATATGGTTTCATTTCTGGTGTCAGTCTCTCACAGTCCTCAGGACTGCAGCGTGAATGCTTAGAAACCCTACAGCAAGTGTGTGCTCAGTACTGATTCATAAAACTATGCTGGGCCCAAAGCTTGTGCTGTATTCACAACTCTTGGATTGTTCTTTTTAAGATATACTGTCAAGTTAGGAGAAAACACGCTTACCCTGCCGGGGTGCCATCACATATGTAAGAAGGAAATTGAGGAGAAAAAGTGCTGCCCAGGATTCTGGGGTACAGAGTGCTATGGTAAGTATATGCTATGGTACAAAGGTCTCTAGCTATAGAGTAGGTCAAAGCAATTTTAACATAAGGCATTAGGTGGGTACTGAGATGATTAGTTTTCATTATTCCCCTTCCTGAACACTCACAAGATCTCCCTTATCTACCTAGGAGGGTCAAAAGATAACTGGGAAACCTTTTTGCCTCAGATGAGTTGAATCAGCTTATAGTTACAACATAACATAAACTGCTTTGGTAGAACTTCCAGTTGTCTCTTCTTTGAATTAAAGCACAGTTTGGGAAGGGTTTTTTTTTTTTTTTTTTTGTTCCTCTTCAAGAAATTTTCCAAAGGAAGAGGAAAATACATCTTGCTGATGTCCCTTTAACTTGGAATATGTTTATATATGTCATATATAATTCTGTGTAGTTTGGAGCTAGTCAGCAGTTCAGCCATTGAAAAGACTTAGAGATTCCACCCCTCCCATTCATTTTCAAGCTTAATAATCAGAATTTGAAAAATGTTTTGTTTTGTTTCTATTTGTCTCAATAATCCAAAACCAAGACATAACAAGGCAAACAGTTCTCAATATGACTGCCTATTCATGGGCTTATGGAGAAGGCTCTCCAGAATTACAGCAAATGGGAGGTTCCTTAGATCTGTTTTCACATGGAAGTGCTTTGAATAAGTGATTGGCTTGATCAGAGGAATGACATGCCTAAAATTTCAAAGTAGTCTCTGGAATTTGGAGGTACAGCACTCCAAAGACATGTAGACCATGTTTTTCTGAGCATATTCCCAGCTCTTCATGAAGCCAGGAGAAGTTGCAGATGCTCAATATCTGTGAGGAATAGATTCCTATCTATCCTGAGCTTCAGAACCAGCCTCGTATGCCTGGTACCACTTCTTGCTGATATTAACAGACTGAAAATGGTGGTTGGGTCTGCCAAAATATTTAGACTTTTTGCAGAAATTGTTAGTTACAAGTCCCTGGGAGCTTTCTTAAGCTTTTATTATAAGCTAAGTGGATAATATTTGTCAACTACTACAATAGGAAATAAAATCATTAGTGATTTGACTCTTCAAAAGAGGCTGTTCACCATCCAGCATTAGGCTGCTTTCACACCTCTCAGAATAATTGTGCAGCAAATGGGTATAAATTAAAAAACTGGAAGTTCCATCTCCATGTGAGGAAGAACTTTTTTACTGTGAGGGTGACAGAGCCCTGGAACAGGCTGCCCAGAGAGGTTGTGAAGACTCCTTCTCTTCCAAACCCGCCCGGATGCCACATGTGCCAGGTGTTCCTGCTGGAGCAGGGCGGTAGGGCCTAGAGGTCCCTTCCAACTCCAGTCACTCTGGGGTTCCCTGTGATTCTGTGATTTAATAGATGCAGGTTATCCTCTTTGTTTAGACAGCAATGGGACTGTTCCCTGGTGCCATTCTGGCCATCTTCACCTGCTCTAGGATATTGTTAACTATTGGAAAATAAGTCGGGGAGCCGAACTGGACAGTCAGAACGTATTATTTTGGGAGTGCCTTCATGAAGAGGAGATAGAAAGGGGGAGGAAGTGCTGACTTTTACCAGTCATTACAAGCGTAATCTTGTCTGGCCTGTCTTTTGTTCCCTAGAGTGCCCAGGTGGCTCTGAAAATCCCTGCAATGGCCATGGGATGTGCTTGGATGGTATAGAGCGAAATGGGACCTGCGCCTGCAAGGTCAGTGCATGATTTGTTCTGAGGATGATGTGATCTTGCCAGAGAGAAAATCACAGAAAAACAGAAGTGAGGAGAGATTTTAAGCGATGAAAATGTTTGGACAATGCAACAATATAGAAAAATAGCATCTGGTACATTTTGCACCTCTTCCAGGAACAGTACAGTGGTTTTGCCTGCCAGAATTGTCGAGATGAAAATCGTTTTGGCCCAGACTGTCAGTCAGGTAAGGATGAGCAATTCAGATGAAACCACCTTCCTTGTTGTCTTCCCTACAAATCAATATGAAGAATGCTACTTCTCATTTATTTTATTTTATGAAGCAATTTATGGCCAGGGCAGCCTCACTGCTAAAGAAGCCCCTGCCATCTTCTTGCCTGGTTCCCTTGTGTCCATCTAGATCCATGAGCTGTGATCTCAGTGCAAGAGCTCACAGGACGGCACCAAAGGGAGGATCACACGGGCACTCTTTCATTGCTGTAGGACTGCAGGAGTCTAGGAGGAGTGGAAAGTTAAAACACACATCTGAAAAGCTTGTTGCTCGTACAAAGCAACACTTCCTCTTCAGCCTGAGACTTGCAGCGTGCCCTCTGTAAGCTCCAGCCAGCACAGCTGCTCTTTCAGAAGGAAATAAGTGTCCTGTGGGGGCACTTGCTGGGATTATTGGTGGGAAATCAGGGTGCCAAGCCCCAGGGCATTTGCCCAGTGCATAACCAGAGCCCTACCCACTGTCTCGTAGCTCTAGAAGTCAGGTTTGTCTGGACTTTCTTTGCAGTATGTGACTGTGTGCATGGGGAGTGTAACAGCGGCGTCACTGGAAATGGAAGCTGCACATGCTATGGAGGCTACACTGGGCCCAGATGTGACCAAGGTAAACACATTGGAAACTAAACAGGGGCTTTTGAGCTAAATAAATGGACTTGGATGTGTGGATGTGGCAGAGGGCTTGGGAAGAGATCAGAGTGCAGGAGAACTGGGCAGAGAGAAAAGCTGGAGTGTCTTCCGCACTCCAAAGTGAGAGTGGCCAAGATCTCTTTGTGCCTCTGTTCTTGCTCTGGAGATGAAGTAGGTCCTGCCTTTCTCTCCCTGCCCAGAGGGGAAGTTCTCTTTGCTGTGTGTTTCCAGAACTTCCCCTCTGCAAAAGCGTGATGTGCGAGGCCGACAGCCAGTGCGTGGTAAGGGATAAGACAGCGACGTGTGACTGCAAGCCGGGCTACAGAAAGAGTGGGACCACTTGCCAAGGTAACAAACTTCCCTGTGACCCTAAAAGGTCCCCCCTTTGGAAAAATATTCTGCAGCTTTGCATGAATCTGAGGACTGTGACTATAGTAGTCTACTTAACTCTGGAGGCTTAAGGACCTGATTTTTAGGAATCCCTTTAATTGGAATCCATCTAGCACTTGCCCGTAGCTATGTACTGAATAACCATGATAGCAGGACAATGGTGGGTCCATGTTCGTTAGCGCATAAGGGCATGTAATTTGAGTGTTTCTTCAGAGATTTAAATTTAAGTTTGTGAATTGTTTGTTAAAAGAAAGTCAGTAATATACATGTGACTAGCTAGCAATGGACTGCTCCATTTTCACTGGATTTTTGCAGTTTTCGCTGTTAAATTGACTATACTCCAGTTTCAAGTATTCTCAGACACAATGGAAAATCAGAAGTAAATCCAAGCATCTTCTTTCTGTTACTGCTGTTACTGACCTTTGTGTTATTGATGTAATATGAGGAATGTCCTACCCAAATACCTCCAGTTAGAAAACACAAGCCCTCTGCTCTCTGAAATTGTATATTTGCCTGGGAAATTTTAGAACTTTAATAGAATAAATTCTTGGTGCTCCATTTTTCCTGAGCTCTTGGCTTCTTGCTGTGAATTTTGTCTGAAAACAAAATTTTGGTTACTCCTTTACCCCTCACCTCTTTGCAGCTGAGGATCCCTGTGCTTCTTCACCGTGCTCCCCCTCAGCTGTATGTAAGGTTCTTAGGCCGGGAAAGTATGAGTGTACCTGCAAAGCAGGATTTCAAGGAGATGGGAAGATATGCCAGCCCATAAACCCCTGTGTTGACAACAACGGAGGCTGCCCAGAAAACTCCACACACTGCATTTATAAACGTCCAGGAGAGGTAAGTGCAGCAACAGCACATGCCTGAAAACAGCCAGGTAAGGATTCCTTCCAGTGACGCTCATGATCATATAATTTCTTACCAGGTAAGAGATGGTGAATGCAGTGTTACAATCACAGCTTTGTCCTCCCTTAGGCATCTTGTGTTTGCAAGCTTGGTATGAGCAGGAGAACTCCTTCCTCGAGCTGTTCTCCATTCCCCAATGACTGCCGGCAGTACTTCTGCGACGTGACTTCCACCTGTGCAATAAATTCCCATGGGAATCCTAGGTGAGTCAGTCTAAAGAAATCTGCTATTAAAGGATCAGATTCTGCAAGTTGGGTGGCAAATGTGTTTGGCTGTGCTGAAGGAACAGAGACCCAAGGGAGGATAATGTGCCCGAGTCACCTTTGGAGAAGAGCCTGTTTGTAATGACCCCATTGAAAGTAGTAAATTTTACATGAGGAAGTGTAAATTTTAGCATGTGGGGCACACAGTGCTTTAAATTTGAGGTAGGAGAGTCTTCTGTGACAAGAACTGGAGGAGTAGCTCAGCAAGTTGGTGGTTATAGTAAGACCTTATTCAGTTAATGATCCCTCACTGTGCGTTACTCTTGTCTAGTTAGTGTTTTATTCTAAGAAGTTCCACATTTGGTTTTGCGGGCTAAATCCTTGTCTCTCTGGTCACTTAGACCTGTAAGCAAGAAATGAATGAGTGTTACAGGATGACAGGGAGTAAAGGGAAGACACATCAGAGTTTGTCTAGCCCTAGGAGAAAAGCACCTACCGGTTGATACTCCTTGGATGGAAAACATTGTCAGATCTAAGACCTTTTTGGCATGATGTCCCTCCAAACACCAGGAAAAGCTTCATAGAGGATTTTGTGTGTTACTGAGAAGAGCTGGAGCTCCTCTGAGGGACTGAAGGAGAAAGGACAGTCCCATCCTCTTCACCCTTTCTCTCCCGTGCTGCTAAAACCGGCATGCCCTGCTCCTTGTGTGCTCCAGGCCAGGAAAGAAGCCCAGTGGCTTCCTCCTCTGAACCCAGGCCAGCGAAGGGGGGGATTCCTGCTCAGTACAAGTCCTACCTCAAGCATTTCTGTTCCTTAGCAGCTGGCACTCAGCCCTCGGAGGCTGCAGTAATGTCACACACGTCATCTGCCCCGCATATCCTTGCATTCCCGCACTAGCGCGAGCACAGCTGGTACCTGGACAAAATCCAAACAGGAAAAAACATGGTTATCAGCTAGTAATTTAAGTAGATTATAAGCAATGACTGTAAGTCCGTGTGAATCAGGACAGAGATTTTCACATGTAGATAAGCTTTTCTGCAAAAGTCATTAGCATGTCTGAAGCTTTCATTAAGCCTGAGACAAACCACAACTAGCTGCTGTGCTGGGACTGACAGTTTTCACTGAGGTGTGATGAGGCTCAAGTGCCACCAGGGAGCTATTTATTTGCTGGATTTTCACTTATATGTTTGGGTTTTATACATGACCCTGGATTTTCAGCTGATCTTTTACCAGTACTAACTGAATACTTAAATAGAGAGGACTTGAAAGCATCATCCTCCTTTTTGGTTAATCTTTAATTTACTTGCACTTTAAAAGCAGCTGTCTTCTTTTCCTTTCATTTAATTAAGACAGAGATTACTAAGTCCTTTCCTACACCTTAAATTTGGGAGTCATCTTCTAAATGTAGATATTGATATATTGTTCCACTCTCATTTGCCAAACCTGTTGAGAACTGCTTTATAATAGATTGTTATGTTTCATTTTTGTCTCTTAGCTGTGTCTGTAAGGAAGGGGAGATCGGAGATGGAAGAAGTTGCTATAAAGATCTCATGAGTGAAATAAATCAACAGAATTTACGAGGCAGGTTTTTTAGGAAATTAAACGTTGCCAAGAAGATGTTTGGTAAGGGTCTTCTGAATTTTTGGGGGGAATGGAGCAAAGGTGGGGACAAGAGTGTGTTAGCAAAGATCTAAAAGTCTGGAGAAGAAGGGAATCAACAATTTTGTGGGCAAATGCTTAAAACTAATAGCCACCAAGGCAGCCTGTGATACGTTAGGAGTCCCAAAGTCCCTCTAGTTCTTTACAATAGATAACCTGGTCACTTGCATCAGGTGAAGACAGGTACACAGGATTACGTTGTTAACCAGAGCAGTAATCATTGCCGGAATTAAACCATATGCCAAGTAACTAGTTTGTGTTGTCCTTCTTTTTACAGCTTCTGGTTGTTCAGTACTGCTGACCAAATATGGTCCTTTCACAGTCTTTGTACCGTCTCTTCTTCCAATTTACGATAAAATGGACTTTAATGTAAGTTTTCTTGCTTATAGCAAATTTTTACTGTCTTAGCATTTCTTCCTGCCTGGCTTCTGCAGAAACTAAATGACAATGGAGAGACATTTTGGAAGGCAAAACTTTCACAAGCAATCTCCTAGGGAGATTGTTCATTGCTTCGTTAAGTTACACTCTCATAGAGATTGCTACAGACCTGGCATTATTTTGAAAACCTCTATCTTTCCCTTCAGTATTCACAGAGCTGGTTTGTTTTAATGTTGAGGTATATAAGCTCAGAAAGTGTAAGTTCTTCTGGCCATTCCTCATGGAAAACTCCTACCTCCTGTGTGTGGCTATTCTCAAAACTTTAGGTGCCTTTGATGGCTTCCTTCCCTCCCAGTGCTTGATCACAAAGCTGTCTATGCAGCAGCAGGAGTTCACACACAGTCCATGGAGCAGTTCCTGGATGAGAGTGCCAGGGAATTAATCTTCTCTAATACCTTGTTGAGCAGAGGTTTCCACTGTAGTGAGTAAGGTCCTGTGCCTAGGTCCCAGTGATAACTTCTAGAAGCACGGAGAACAGACTGGGAAGGGCCCTTTGGTTGCCTAGTCCACCTGGAGACCCAAGGGAGCGTCAGTTCCATCTCAAGCAGTATTAACAGAGGATTGTCTTAAAAAGTGTCAGTGATGGAAAGCCCAGAAAAGAAAGGAAGAAGCCAAGTATAAATTCAGCACCTCAGACCACCTACAAGGCCCAGCAAAAACAAAGACCATCTGTGAGGACTTGATGCAAATTTTGTGATCTGAGGATGCACGGATAGCTTTAAAATTGCCCAAATATAATAGGTTTCTCTGTAGAGGATGTCTCTGAAGGTGGGGGATTCCACTTAGGGGTGAGTCAGCTTCCCAGGGTTTGCATGAGCACACACAGGCACAGCCTTTGGTACAGCGGTCGTCCGGTGAACCAAAAATGGAGAGAGAAGGCCAAGCATATACACTAAGAATTCCTGTGTGTGTTAGCTGGGAAAAAAGGTACAGAGTAAGTGAGGTTGTTAAAGCGCGTGCCTTTTATCTCCTTTATTTGGTCTCTACACCCCAAAGGACACCATTGCAGAGCAGTTATGCAGAATACACATTGTTCCTGGTATGCATTTGATAGAAGACCTGGTGAAAACCAAGACTCTGTGGACCTTGTCTGGACATCAGCTGACATTCAACAGCCAGGTAAAGGATCCCCTAAACTAAACAGAAGCCCTGCATCTTTGCTTTCATGTGGGCTTGACTGGGGCTCAAGCATGGTTTTCTTGGTGGACTTTCTTAATGAGAAAACCCTTTTCTCTAACTAACCTGCCTGTGGTGAGAACGGGATTTTATTTCCACATCTTTAAGAAAATCATCAAGTTGCATGAACTGGAAAAGTAGGGATTTGTTATATTATAAGTTCTCTCCTTTTTGGTGCAAAATTGTTTATCTCATTACATGTTCTACAGTGCTGTGTCTAATGTTAAATAACTCTCCTCTGCTTCTTTATTCCTACCATTCCCCTGTGGTATGTGGTACACAGAAGTGACATTGAGCTGTTCTTCCCTGCTCTTAAGTTCTTTACATTTCCTCAGTTCTGAGAAGCTAAGTGTAATATTTAAGATAAAGTCTTGTTAGTGCAGAGCACATCTGAGCCTAGAGCCTGACTCCTTTCCTGAGCTTGTATAAGTATTGGGAATGGTCTTTCCTGAGCCTGTATAAGTATTGAGGAGGAGAGACCTTTTCCCAGCACGGTTAGCAACTGTGGTCCCATGTGGCTGGAGCAGCAGAGGCAGCAAGTGTCCCTTTGGACTGAATGCTTCTCCTCAGAGATCGTGTGCTTGGACACAGCCATGTGCTGCACAGCTCCTCCTCCGGTCCTCCACTTGCTCTTTTCTCCTCTTTCTATTTTATTTTCTGCGGTCATCCTAGCAAAGAGTTTTTCATCATTCTGTTCTGACATGGAAGATTGGTTTTCTGCTTTTCCTTTTTCAACTGACTCATGTTTTCCAGCCTCTGCTGTTCTCTGTCCATCCTGCACTCTTCCTGTGTGCACGTTCACAGCCGGCCAGGGCAGAGCCCTGTGTTTCCTCTCCAAGGGTCCAGCCCTGGCCTTGAGGACTAGGTTGTAATACATGCACCCTTGCATGCATCAAAAGGACAAAGTGCTGTTTGGAGTCAGGGAATCTGAACCGGGCTTGTTGAGCCCTTTTTATATTCCTTTCCTGTTTGTTTACTCAGGAATCCTTTGACCTGGGATGTCTGCCTTCCCCTGCCTTTGTTTCAGCAGGGCCTGTATGTGAGCTGGTGTCCCCAGCCCGGGGGGCAAATCCAGAAATGCACATGCAAAAGGAAAAGCCCAGGCAGGTTGTGTTTGCCTGGGCTTGGACTGGAGATTCGGGTTTGCTAGAGCACCAAGTACCTTGATATCCAGTCTATAGGTTACACTTGGTATGCTTACATCACACATAACTTCAATGTATGGTCTGTATGATGCAGAAGGACCAGGCGTCAGCTGTGGGACTGTAGAATTCAGGGAACCTGACTTTGGCTTCATTATGGAGATTTTTTGTGGACATTATGAGCTAAGAAAAGCAGTAGCCAAAGCTACAACCTCTATATTCTATACTCTGGCAGCAACTCAAGCTATATCCTTGCCTTGGTGATGTATAGGGGGGAGTACATTGAATGGAGCTTTGGCTTGTAGATACCATGTTGTGATACCATGGATATGTTTACCACAGGAAAATAACCTTGTATTGTTATCCAGATATACAGCAAATCATTTCGATATCAAGACCTGCCAGGGGAACTGTACAACATCCTGCAGTCAAACATACCAGCAGCCAATGGCATTATACATATCATTAACACTGTAAGGAAAAAGCCCAACATTGACAACCCTGGAAACCCTCAGGTACACAGACATTCTTATTTCTTCTTTTTTATGGAATAATAGAATAAACATTTGAATTTTTTTCACTGGTCTCTATTGCATTTTGAAATTAGACTCAGAAAGGTTGTCCTTGTGTTAAAAAGATGTAAAATGAGGACAAATAATGACTGCAGACTTTTGTGTTTGGAAAACCTATCTTGAATTTAAGACACAAGGAAAGGATTTGAGTTCTCTATTCAATCTCTGCTTTAGCGAGCAACCCATGACCATCACCTAGAGAAGGCCACTCCAGTTTGTGCTCAGACCTTGCTTCAGACCCAGCCTTTTTTTTTTTTTTTTTTTCCTCTTTGTATCTTCTTGCAGAAAACCATTGGTGAGATCCTTGCTTCAATGGAGATCTTCAGTCGATTTGAAACGATACTGGAGGTAATCATCTTTGTTTGCCTAGGCAGGTGCTGCACTGCTGCTATTGCAAAACTAGCTACTATTTTTACAGGAATTTTTAATAACATTCAAATGCATGTCAGTGGTTTGGCTTTCCTTATGGGTATTTTTTTTTTGTTTGAGTCCCCCCTTCTTATTTGCTGTATATTATAAGCAAATGTAATAGGAAAGAGCTGAGTTCTGGCACCAAGAGGGGCTGGCATGAGCATGGAGCATGCAGGTGCCTTTCCCCTTTCGCTCTCCCCTCTTCGCCACTCATGTGGCACAGAGCTTTTCTCCAAAGCACTCTTAGTTCTTGACCTCTGTGTCAGGGCAAAGAAGGATGGCCTCATTTCTGAATGTGCCTGTCTATGCCAAGTTAGGCTGAAGCTGCCTCTGTTCGGTGGAGAACTCTAAACAAAAGCAATCCTCAGGCTTGATTTAGTTGATATTTTTACAAGGAACAGATTTGCCTTTTATTTTCAGTAGAATCATCTGGCTCTGCTCCAGTGTTGTATTTCAGCTGTATGGCAGTCAGTTGGCTGCAAAATTCACTAAGTGCAATTGTGATATTAGACCTGATGCTCTTTTTCTACTGGGGCAGAAAGATTCCATTTTAGTCTCTGAATAGGTACAGGGGAGCTTTAGTCCAGCGCTCCTTTGTGCACATTAGCCCCATTCACACTAATGACTTCCTTGACCAAGCCATGTTTTTATAACATTTATGTCCCTCTTATGTTCCTTGCCTCCCATTGGTGTCCAGTTACCTCCCATGTACATTTGCTTTTTAGTAGTGATGCCTCAAGTGGGTTGCCTCAAGTTTCCTCTCCCGTTCTGCAAGACCTGCATCCATGAAAGATTTCATCCATGGTGAAATCTTTTATTGCTTTGCTGTTAAAATTTTGCAGAACTGTGGCCTCCCCGCAATATTGGATGGACCAGGCCCCTTTACTGTATTTGTACCCAGCAATGACGGTGTGGATAAGCTGAGAGATGGAAGACTCATTTATCTGTTCACAGAGGTGAGAATGCATAATAATTTAAGAGTCTTAAGTGTCTGGCCCTAGAGTTTTCTGGAAGAGCTCATGTGACTTGAATGGAAGCAGGTAAGAGAAATACATTTTGTCAGATGGTCTAATCTGACTTTTGGGCTTTTTTTTTTTTTTTTTTTTTGCTTTTTGCTTTTTTGCTTTTTTGCTTTTGGATAGGGGGAAATGAACTCTCCAAATGGATATACTATTAGGGTACATAGGCAATGTGTAGTAGTCAATTAAAAGAAAATGTAGTTGTCTCTTCTTACTCTTGAGCATTGAAGGAATGATAAATTATTGTGCTGTCTTCTTTCCTTAGGGCATAAATAAACTTCAGGAACTTGTGAAGCATCATATCTACAGTTCAGCAGCGGTAAGACTTACCCAATTTTAGATATTTGGGGCCCTCTGGGCCAGCATGTAAACATCAATGTGGTCTGGTGCAGAGGCTGGAGTATCAATGACTTCAGCGGCTACTTCTTGAGCTTCCCCTGGTGGGTAGAGATGTGATCCAGGGTTTGATGAGCCAAAAAAAAATATCATGGAAGTAGTTGCCAAAAGGGAAAGCTTGTGGGCTTTCATCCAAAACTCTGAGATGTAACAAAAGTTACTTCTAAGTGAAGAACTGGTCAAAACTCCCCTGCTCCTTTTCCTCGCTCCTAGGGCTCCACCAGTGGCTAAAGTTTGAGATGGAGAACTGTGTTCAGATGTGATCCTGTGATCTGACCTGGTTCTGCCATTCTTGTATCAACTTTGCTATATAATATAATGTCAGCGTAAATAAAATTAATACAGTGCATTCACAAGGCATTTTCCCTCATATAATGATTGCATGTTTAAAATTATATACGAAACTTGTGGAAAGAGAAGTGATTACTCAACAATTACAGTACGATTTTATGTCCGTCATTAAAAAAAATCAATACATTCTCATTCTTTACTGAGAGACAAATGTCAACCCTTTTGATTTTCCTAATTCCAATTGAGAAAATGAGCAGCATTTTGACAAAATAGTAAAATATATTTTTCCTTGCAATTGATGAATAACAACACGGTAACAAGCCGAGCTACTTATTTTAACAATCTGTAGGACATTAAGAAAAAAAAAAAAAACACACAATTGGTTCAGTTCTTGGAATTTTTCATCTGTCAAAACCTTATATTCATGTTTGTCCGTACAGTAGCTGCAGTTTACCTTTATTCTGCCTTTAGGAATAAGTTTATTAAGTCAAAATAAATGATCTGTTATGTTTCTGGCTCAGTTTTACATATATATTAAATATGTCCTGGAGACTGCCCTTACTCATCTGACCCTGCTGGCAGCTGTGTGGGTAAGGACAAAGACTGAGTTTTGGTTGTGCTGGACTGCAGCTTCCCTGAGGAAAAAATTCCAAGGCTGTTGTGGCATTGCAAACAGCTCTCACAAAGCCCTGTATTTCTCTCTGACCCCTTGTACACTTTGGAGATATTTCCTGAAATGTAAACGATAAGGCCGAATTGCCTGTAAAAATGTTGGTTTTTTTTCCCACTGTACTATCCCCTTATGTTGGTATTTCAGGTGACTGTAGAGAAACTGGTAATGATGCCACACATTGTTACTATGGCTAACCAGGTACTAACCATCAACGTCAGTGCAGATGTAAGTATCACTTAGAACCCGTTTGGGCAAACCCTTTGTGCTAGGAGAAGGGGTGGTTCTGGTTCTGAACACTCTACTTGGCTCCCAACTCTGCCTTCTCCTCTGCTTAAAAAACGAGACTCATTTAAAGTCACTGAAATATTTTTGCTTCTTAGCCCCTCTGTGCTGCCAGTAAGGGGCTTGACTATTTTATGTGGCTGCACTTGGTGGGTTGTACTAGCTCTCTCCTGCACTGGTTTTATGTCTTTGGCACCGTCAAGCAGGGCAAAAAGCAGGTAAATTATTTGTGTTTCTGCACCAGGGAAGAATTCTGATGGATGAATCAGGGATACCCATAAACATGAGAAACATTGTGGCATCAAATGGGATCATTCATACCTTGGATGGCATCTTCATCCCTCCTTCGATAGTGCCCATTTTGCCTCACAGATGCAATGAAGTACAGCATAAAATTGTGAGAGTAAGTTGGCCTCTCTCATTCTCTTGCCAATGGCTGCTGTGTTCTCCGGCAGATTCCACGCTACCCCTGTGGTTGTCTTCTCACCCTCGTTATTAACTCAGCTGGCAATGCCTTGGTCCCATCACTGTCAACATCAGTAGTAGCACTTAAAAGCAGTGACAAGTTCTGGTACGGCGTATTCCCCTCTGAACTGTTCTGCACAGCTTATTCTAGGTCCTTGCTCTGCAATTTGCCTCCTGGTAGGTTACTAGGAAAGAGTGTGAGGTTTTGAATAAGCAAGAGGTTTGGCACTGCACAGTTAATCCAAAAGAGGAAGAGGGTCCACACACCTTCCTGTTCTAGGAAGGCCTGCCACATGGATGTCCTGTGTTTTCCAGCTTGGTCACAGAGGTAGTGGCTATAGGTTCACAGAGACAGATCCTGCCCTGCAGTCAGGTACAGGCCTGTTCTTGAGACAAAGGGGCATTGCAGTTAAGTGAAAAATCTGCTCCATTTCAGAGCCTGCAAGTTCTCTTTTAGAGATGTTTTTGATACATGTCATGATGTTTGGAGAGTGGCAGCTCTGCAGTGTTCTTGGCATGGGGAGTGGGTGCCTTTGAGCAGATTACATTTTTCTCTCTTGTTTTCTTAACAGGGCTCTTGTGTGGATTGTGAGGCCCTTAACAACAGTGTTTGCCCACCTGGCAGCAGAGAAATGGTAAGTATTTCTGATTATTTACTTAATTTCTCCTCTGAATGATGACATGAAGACACCCTGACCCAACCCACTTTCAAACAAATGGAGAGCGGGAATCAGCTCAGGCCCAATTCTGCCTGTGTATAAGTCTGAGACAGGTCACTGGACATTATCTCAGGAACAACTTGCAGTTCTCCCCTCTCTCCCTTCCCTTCTTACTCCATCTCACTCTCCCTCTTCCTGCCCTCTCTCCCCACCTTCTCCTCTCTCCTCTCTGACTGCTCCTTCTCATTCTCTCCCCCACTCCTTCTCTCTCTCTGTTTCTCATTGTCTGTCTTGCTCTTTTTTCCCCCCTTCATCTCTTCTCCCTCTCTCCCCACCACCTTGCTCATTCTTTCCTTGCCATAAGCACAATTAGAAACAAATAGTGCCCCCCAAAAGGGCAGCACCTTGGCTCTGATTTGTGGATTGCTGGAAGCACAAAGAAGCTGCCATGTGCCTTCTTTCTTGATAGCTATGTCATAAAGGTACCTTGTTCGCCGTGGCTTATCGGTGCTTATCGGAGGCATGGGTGCTCTCTGCAGCAAAAGGAGCAGAGGGGAAGGTCACAGTTCTGAGGAGTTGTGTTGTTTCTGCAGGAAGCAACACTGTCCCCAAAGGAATGTGTCTATGTCCATGATCCACAAGGCCTGAATGTCCTGAAGAGGGGCTGCGCCAGGTACTGCAATCAGACTGTCACGGTGAGTGTGGTGCCAAGCAGGGAAGATCACGTTGCCTTCACAAGTTTCTCAGCCTGGCTTCTCCTTATCCACTGAAAGTAGCTGAGTGAAAACTCAGGGAGCCAGCTGGAGGGGAAAGCCGTCCTGCAGGAAAGGTGCCCCAGGAAAGCTGGCTCCATGCCCGCTCTGCAGCAAGCAGGGTGCCATGGTGCTACCCTGCTGTGAGCACTGCTGGAAAGCAGCTTGTTCAGGCTGCACCAAGTGTGCCCCCACACGAGCAGCCGAGCTGGAGCAAGCCGCAGGGGAACGGAGCCGTGCTGCCCGTGGCACATTGCTCCTAGAGCCATATTTTAGGCACGTCTCCCAGAGGAAACACAGTGCCGTGAAAGTGCCTTGCGCTGTGAAGTGATTGCATCCTGTTTATTAAGCACTGTCAGATGGTTTGGGAAGGCTTGTCCCAGTTTAGAGATCTCACATTCATCTGCAACTCCTGAGCTGTCACAGTGCCCCCTGAATGATATGTTTTTTTGGGGTCTCACTAGATATCAGCTACATGTTTGCCTTCTGACTTCCTTCCATTCGTCGTTCATGATGACACCAGCTTTCATCCCTGCACAGTCCCTCCAGACGAGCACAGTCCTTAGCAAGGATCAAGCAGGAGGGCTCCTACACTGTCACAGAAAGTGCAGAAGATAGTGGGTTGTGAGCAAAAATAGGGATGTGGTTGGAAAATTTAAGTATGGGAGAACCTAGAGATGTAAATCTGCAAAGTCTGTTTCTCAGTAGTCTGTGGCAGCAGTGGGGAGGACCAGTAATTCAGCCCTATGAGGGCAGGGAGGCTCCAGACAACACTTGCTAAGTCGCTTGGCATTTCACTGATTCTGCTTTTGTTTCAGAAACTTGGATGTTGCAGAGGATTCTTTGGTCCAGACTGCATGCCCTGCCCAGGGGGATTTACCAGCCCTTGCTATGGCCGGGGAAACGTAGGTGTCAAAGAACCCGCTGTGTTGCAACAAGTCAGGGCTGTTAAAGAGTGCTGTTAGCTTATGTGTCCTTTCAGGGCAGCGTGGGTCATTTTTCATTTATGGTAATGACTCTAGCTCCAGGTAAGTTTTTTTTTTTAGCATTTGTGCCCCAAAACAGAGTCCGTGGTGGTGGTGGCAGATGCAAGGAAAATAACACATCCTTACCGGCAGGGGGGTTCTCACTTGAGCTCTAACATGAATCATTTCATAGCTTTTGGGATTAGCTCTGGTTATGTGGGATTTTGTATTGCCAACATCCCACTTCAAAGTCCTGCTTTTGCTGCAGCTGTCTAAGTGCCTTTGAAAGGTATCACCCCTTTGGCTTTTCTCCTGTTCCCTGGGTTTCAGTGACACAGTTTCCTTCTGTTTTCCTTCCAGTGCAGTGATGGAATACAGGGGAATGGCAACTGCCAGTGCTTCGATGGCTTCAAAGGAATAGCCTGCCACATCTGTTCAAACCCCAACAAGCATGGCGAGAACTGCAATGAAGGTTGGTAATTCTGATGGAGAGACTAGAGCAAAATGTAGGGCAGGGACAGTGCGGGTTCATGTATCCTGGATTCCCTCCTGGCAACATCATGAAGGAAGGATGGAAATGTCATCAGAAGGTGTCTTTTCAAACAGCAGTGAAAAAAAAATGAGGCTGATATAATGGGGGATGATGTGGGTCTTGGAAAACACTGGCCAAGTTTAGATATGGGATTTTGATTTAGATCTCTCCTGCTTGGAACAAAAAGACATTTTTCCTTCCTGGTTGACAAAGACCTTGTGCTAGACCACCTAAATATGAGCCTGTCCTTAGAGCCCATACATGGCAGTGGCAGGGTCTGTTCTCTGGCCAGGTTTTGAGGTAAGATGGATGTCTCTCAGCAGATATCCTTCTGTCAAGAATGAGCATGATATTCATTTGCTGTCACAAGAGATTGTGGAGACTCTACAACAGGCCATCACTGTGGCCGTTTCTGGATGTGATGTAGTAACTGATCTTATTCCGTGTGCTTGACAGATTGTGGCTGTGTCCATGGTGTCTGTGACAACAGGCCTGGCAGTGGGGGTGTATGTCAGTCCTGGTCCTGTAAGGAGGGCTACACAGGGAAATTCTGTGACAAGACATCTAAGAACTGTGGCCCAAGCGGGCTGTCCCAGTACTGCCACCAGAATGCTGTCTGCAGCCTCAATGACACAGCAAGGTCAGTCTTTCTGGTGTACAAATTCAGGTGAGCGCTTTGTCACTGTAGGGTCACACAGTAGTTGTGAGGCTGCCAGCCCTGTACTCTGCACCTCTCTGAGGGAGTGTTGGGCAGGATCATGAGTAATGCAGCCAACCTGCTGTGCTAGGAACCCAAGTCAGAAACATGCTGTGCTTGGCCAGGCACAGGCTGCCTTTTTGCTCTCAGCTGAGCATCCAAAGCCGCTGCTCTTTGCAGTTACTGTGGCTTGTTACTGCTCTTCATGCATCCTCCTGCCTCAATACTGTGCTTATTTTGAAGATGCATCTGCATGGATGGATATGAAGGGGATGGATTTTCCTGCCAGCCCATTGACGTGTGCAGTCAGCCAGAGCGAGGAGGCTGCTCACAGAACGTAAGTGGGGAAGATCATCAAAGCATAGAGAAGCTGCTCCTGTCCATTAGGAATGGGATCCAGGATATCCACAAGTATGTTTTGTGCTGGTCTGGTGTCCCACTTTCCCTGTCTGCATGACAAGGTGCAATAACAGTTACCTCAAAATAGTCATCGTGAGGATGTTAGTCAATTAGGCTGGTGCCAAAACGCAGCACCCCAAGGGAGGGTTTGGCTGCTTTGCACAAATGTTTTGACTGCCACAGAGATTAACTGTCCAGATAGTTTTTGCTTTGTTTCAACCTCCATCTCAAGCTCTTGTAATGTGTGTTAGTGTCTCTGTTGCTGCATTCAGCCTGCAGCATAGTGGGGAGCACTGACCTGCGCTTCATGGTAACCACCAGTGCCACGTTCTTATCCTTAGTAAAGAGCTGTGGGGCTTTCGCATGGAATGGGCTGTCCAAAATTATTGGACTTCATAATTTAGACCCCTCTCAGTGAGAGGAACACCTTTGGCCATGTAAAAGGAAATAGGATGGGAATGGGAACAGTTTAGATAATTTCTGGGAGAGACTGACCTCTATCAGTGATTTCCTTTCCACATGTCTAAGCAGAAGATTCTGCTCTTCTCCAGGGAGTTTTTCTTCTGAACATTTCTTCTTTCTGAGAGCTTTACAGGACAGGTGGAATGCCCTGGGTGGTCTGACACCCATCTTAGATACAGATATCTGCCTCTGTGAAAACACTAAACATTTTCAGAATCGCTTTATCTCTACTATGAAATTGTCTAAGCACTTTCTGTAAAATCTGCTCCCACTGCCCACCCCCACTGCTGGAATCAGTTGGTCATTCAGAAACTCTCCCCGGTCTGATGACAGAGCTGTGCTGCTGTATCTGCACTGCCTTCCCTCCCTCCAGCTGCTTAGTGCAAAGCTTTTCCTCTCCCTTCTCCCAAAGGCTCTGTGCATCAGTACAGGCCCCGGCACCGCCACCTGCCAGTGCAACAAGGGCTGGACCGGGGATGGGAAGGCCTGCGTGGCTATAGACAACTGCATGCTGGAGAGCAGAGGCGACTGCCACATCAACGCCATCTGTGTCTATATTGGCCCTGGCCAGGTATGGTCTATGCTAAGGAGCTTGTTGTTGGACTTGTATTTCCTAAGCTCCTCCATAATGGTGTAGGATTGCTAAAGGTAGGTTTGCCTGTGAGCTCTGCAGCAGAAACAGCAGCTTAGCCCACCCAAGGCTGCTAACAGGTGCTGAGATGCACTGACATGGCAGTAGCTGCTATGCTACTCTGACTATACAGAAAAGTATATGCAGCTGTTCCTATAGACACTGGAGGGAGCTGGGCTGGGAGGCAGGTATCTGAGAGAGGTGGCCTTTCATACTAACACCCATTTCTGCCCATTGAGCGAGGCAGGACAGTACAGGTCAAGAAAAGGTGTCAAATCCATAGCAGAGGTAAGGAAAGATGTTGCAAGTACCCTCCTAGATATTTCAAAAGTGGGAGGCCTGAAAATTAGCTCATCTTCTCTTTTCACCACTCACAGGTGAGGTGGGAAGGGATCGTCTAGTCCAACCCTGCTCAAACGGGGTCACTTAGCCAGCTTTTGAACATCTTCAAGGATGGACACTCCACAACCTCTCTGAGCAACCTGGCCCAGTGTTTAGTCACCCTCACAGTAAAAATGTCTTCCTTAGGTTCAGGCAGAACATCCTGCAGTTCATATCACAGTGTTTCACTGGTAGAGCTATTTTAACCAGCAAATGATGATGCTCTGGTAAGTCTGTAAAACAGAGATGTCTCTCTTTCTTGAAGAGCGAGTGTGTGTGCAAGAGGGGCTATGCTGGTGACGGCTACAGCTGCGACGCGGTCAACCCCTGCCTCCTGGACAACGGTGGCTGCCTTGGCTTGGTGAGTAGCTGTAGAGCTGGCCCAATGCTGGCATGGCCGTGCAGTGCGCTCTGCTCCATGACAGGGTTTCCAGGCATGGCATTGAGAGAGCTGCATGGATTTACTGCTGGCACACCAGGGTGGTGTGGGTGTCACTGTAGAATCCAGGAGGATCCTCTGCCTTTTGCAGATTTATACCACCAAGTAATGAGGTGATGGCTTTGATGCATAAGGAAGAAGTTTGGTGCCACCTCAAAGGTGGCTGTAACAGGAGGAAGGTGGCTGTAAAAAGGTGGCTTGGGTGGTTATTCCTCTAGCCCAGGTCACAGGAGGCCAGTATTTGATTCCTAGATAGGTGTAATTCTGCATAACCCGTGTTTGATCTGTAATCTCTCCTTTCCCTGTATTGGCAGGCTACGTGTAAACCCCTTGGAGGAGGGGAGAGATCCTGCATTTGCCCTCCAGGCTACCTGGGGGATGGCATGACATGCTATGGGGACATCCTAAAAGTGAGTAAAGCGCAGATATCCGAGGTCTTCTTGAGATTAGAGGGACACAGGTGTTCGCAATGGGCAAACTGTCCCGGAATAATGGTAACAGAAGCAGTTACCGGCTCCTTTTTGTCAGTTGTATTTTGTTTTCACTTTGGAGGCTCTTTACATAGGATCAGGGAAAGCTACAGCCCCAACCTTTCCCTCAAAGTCATTCAGTTTCAAATGTGCAACCTGTGAGCGAGGCAGTGAGTGAGGGCAAAGCTTCTTGTGGAATACACTCAGAGAGTGAAGTGGGACAGCCTGAAGAGGGAAGTTTCTCCGGCAGATCCTCTCTCCTTTGATCCTTTTAGGTGGTGCTGCAGATAGTATCCCTAAGGTGCTGCATTTTTCTTTTCTGTTACCTGCACTGACAACCCGTGCCATTGCCAGCACATGTGTGTGTGTCTGCCCAAGACCAAGGAGAAGGCACTGGGGCCAACCCCAGGGTGTTGTAGACACCATCAGCAATAATTTCCAAGATGCTTCAACTGTCTGTGCTGTGCAATAAGCCATGTCTCCTTTGCTATTTGCAAGGGTTTTTTTTTCCTATCAGAGCTAGCAAGGCCCATTTTCTACCATCAAAGTCTATTGTGGGCTCAGCCTCTTCCCTGGGAAATTGCAGAGAAGTTGAAAAGGGTTTGTTATTTGGGGAATTTCTTTTTTTAAAACTCTGGAGTTTCTTTTCAGGAGTGCTCCATCCTCCCCTCCTGTAATTATTGCTGGATTTGAAATTGCAAAGAGCTCCTTTCCCCAGCCCGGGTGTCCCGGCCCGCAGACCCAGGGGCTCAGCAGAGCTAACCCGCTGTCATTTCTG
The DNA here is from genome assembly GCA_013398735.1 of Nothocercus julius. Classification (NCBI taxonomy): domain Eukaryota; kingdom Metazoa; phylum Chordata; class Aves; order Tinamiformes; family Tinamidae; genus Nothocercus; species Nothocercus julius. Next base: position 1,168,826 of record VZSV01000005.1, read on the forward strand.
TTTGGAAGGAGCTGTCCAGGAGTTCCAGCTTCGCAGGCTTCTATGACTGGATTAAGGTAAGCGTAGCCATGGGATACCAGCACAGGTAAGCCTGTAGCTGTGAATGCTGCTTTTCCAGGAGCGTGTGCTGCATTTACACCGTCTTTTTGCACACCCGTTCTGAGCCTGTGAAAGCAGGATGGCAGCCAGAGCTGTTGGTTGTGTTTTGCGATATAGATGTGGCACTGGCATGTCTTATTTGTTCATCTTTGTGCTTTGGACAACAGAAATCTCTCTTCAGCATCCCAGCAGGAACCAATGTCACTGCCTTGGTGCCATCAGAAGCAGCTATCAAAAACTTGAGCAAGGCTGAGAAAGATACCTGGTTGACCCCTTATATGCTCTCCTTTTTAGTGAGGTACGAAGGAAGTCCTGTCTTTGCTTTTCTATGCCAAACAGCAGTAACACAAAGCCATCAGCTCAATTTCTGCTCATGCAAGCCCAGTAGAGAGTTGTCTTGAGATAAAATAGAGCCAAGTTAAATATCGAGCAGGCAAAGAGGCTACTCAACATTTGAAACATAATAGGTCAAGGAATTGGCAGTGGATTTATTTTTCGTGTATTTGCAGAGAGATATTTTTCCTAACTCCCATCAAGAAGTGGACTCCAGCAGGACAAGGAATTTCCTCTCTCTATTTTCTCCACACGCTTCACTTCTTGACGCAAGATGCATAAATCTTGGACTTCATGGTCTTGCCTCCCTTTCATTACCCCTAATTGGTGCCCTAATCTCTCCTTTACCTGCATGTGTTCCCTTCAGGGCCCACTTTCTTGAAGGTGTCTTCACTGGTGAAGAGCTCAGAAAGTACAAGAGACCAGAGTTACCCACCCTCAGCCCACACATCAGATGGCAGATAAACAACAAGAGTGATGTAAGGGTTTCTTGTGTAGCATACATGGACCAGTATCGAATTAAACAGCTCCAGAGATGCTGTTCCCTGGGGGGAACCTAGAGGGGACACTGATGCCCTGAGATTCATGAAACTTTTTAAAATGGTACCATATGCAGCCTTGAATGACCAGTATTTCTGGTTTGCATCTGCTTGGCAAATTCTCATATTCTCCCTCTGATACTTTTGCAGGCATTAACCATTCAGAATGCAAGTATAGTGGTCAGTGACATCCCTGCCAGCAATGGCATTATTCACATCCTCAGTAAGGTAAGTTGGTATATGCAATGTTGGGAAATGCTGCGGGTATTGCAAGACATTTGCATCTGTCGTGGGGGAAAAGAATATGTACATAGACAGTTAGGAAGGAATATAATGGTAAAAATACATTTGATTGTCACAAGGTCCTGACAGATGTTTCCTGTGCAGCAGTGTTTAACATTTAAAGCATTTGTCACTGAAGCAGCATGGGAGTTCCTCTTCTTTTGGCTGATAGATGTAGAGTTAAGGCTAGTGCAGAATAATGCTGTGAGGCTGTTTCTAGTTACTCTTTTGGCAAGCAGGGCAGGCGTGTAAGGTGATTTCCCCCAGCGTCCCCCGCCTGACCTGATCCACTTTTCCATAGGTTTTGCTGCCTCCTCTGGGAGTTATCCCACCAAGTCCCCCAGATCTGCAGAAGCAGCTTGACACGGTCACCTCGTTTAGCACATTCAAAGAGTTGTTGCAGGTAAGTAGCTGGTGTGAGCTCTGTTGAGTCATGGTTGTCACAGTCTTTTGAGAGAATGCCCAAGTTACCTCGTACAAGTGGGCCTAAACAAGGACTGCCGTGTGATAAAAGGGGAGACCCTCTGAGTTTCCTACCATTCCAGCATCATGGTCTAGAAACATTCTATTGCGCAGCCAGGAGTTAAATGCTCAGAGTTAGATCTCTCTCTACATCTTTGGCATGTTGTTACAGTAGAAAATTCCTGTCTACAGACAGTCTGCAGCAGAAAGGCCAACTTGGTTGAATACAGCAGAGAAACCTATAGGAAAAGGAAGGCTTGCTTCTAAGGAAAAAAAAAAAAAGCATTAATATCAGGGAGAAGAGAAGATAGGAATAGATAGATAGAATAGATAGGAAGATAGGAATAGATAGATAGAATACCAGGGAGAAGAGCAGATAGAGATATATATGACTGAGTGAAAGTTGTGATTTGTCATATCCAGTTTTCAAGTAGTTCTTCTAGTGCTCTTGATTTTACCTGCAATTCAGCTATAGTGAATAAAAGTGTAATCTCTAATACGACTGTCTGGACTTTTTTTTAGCAATACAAGCTCACTGGAAAAATTGAATCTGCTGAAAAATACACAGTATTTGTTCCTGGAAATAATTCCATTGAGGAATACTGCCATGCTGCCAATGTGACACAGCTGGTAAGCACACTGCTTATGTACAGTCTGAATATGTATTGCAATACTTGCAAGGGCGTATATACTGTCAAATCCTAAACTGGAGATCAGTGGATTTGAGTGTGGAGAGGAGGAGCACAGTTGATGAAAAAAAAGTAGAAGAAATGTGGCAGAGAGGAATGCCATGCCAGAGAGGAGGTCTTGTGGGATGTTGTAATGGGTGCTGAAGAGAGCAGCTGGACTCCAGATGCTAATTTATGTGTAGATTTGTATGTGGATTGCTGGCACTCCACCTCCTGACAAATCAGTGGCAATTTTTAATCTTTTGAAAGGTTAAACCATAAAACCCTTATGGCTTCACTTAGTAACAGAGTAATCAAGTGTAATATATTATTGATTGTGATAAGAAGTTATTGGGCTCTGTGGACTTAGTTAGTGGTTAGAATTGCTTAGAAACTCTTCTCATATACATCTAAATACCTCTGACTATTTAATTGCAGTTAAGGAATTCAAGAGCAGCCTGACTTTTGGTTTTCTGTGGATTTAGGACATCGAGACAGTGCAGTACCATGTTGTACTGGGAGAGAAGCTCTTCCCTATGGATTTGAGAAGTGGAATCCATAAGAACACCATGTTAGGGTTCTCCTACTGGCTAATGTTTTACCAAAACAGCACCCAGGTAAGGAGGGAAGAATGTTCTGCTGCTTGAAGGTATGGCTGACATCACTCTCTAAGGCTGGTGGCTGGAGACACTCATGTCTGTTTTGGATGCCCATCAGGTCTCCGGACTGTGGCTCTCTGGTGGTAGTCTGTGCAAGCTGATGGTCAGCGTCTCAGCCCTTTCCTTCTCCTTTGCAGAAGTTCGTCAATAATATTCCTTTGGATGGAAAATTTTTTGAGACGAAGAATGGCATGTTAATTGGGGTTTCACAGGTCCTCCAGATACAGAAGAATCGTTGCACTGCCAATACCACCACTATACAAAAGGTAATGATGTTTACCAGTAAACTGACCACCATCTCACAGAGTTTCTTCATCTTCCAATACAGGCAAACTGATGAATAGCAGAAGACCTACCTTGTCTCCTACTGTAGCCTAGAGCCTGACCCCAAATGAGCTGCTGAGCAGCCCTGCCTTGTACAAAATGGGGCACCATGGAGCTCTGGCGCCTCTTAGCCTCACATCCAGTATTTCTATACGTAGCAGATCTGCAGCTCTTGGGCTCTACATAGCTCCTATGCAGATCAAGTTCAGTTTACTTGCAGGAACTCTGTGACACTGCCAGCCATATGTGAGACTGGTGCAGGGACTCCCAAGTGCTCAGGTGTGGAAGGAGAATCCATTCCAACTTTGGCATGCTATGCCAGGAGAGGGAAGCAATGGCCAGCGTCCAGTCCCTGCCATCTGAAGATCGAAGCGTCAGTCTGAGGCAGGTCAAGTCCATTAAAGATCAGGAAACAAAGACATGCAGCTTTGCAAGACGGAGCTCTGGGCCTGTGGTAAGCCCTGCTCCAGCACAGACACTGGGAGGTCTACCATGAAGTCTCTTCTGGTTTCCTTTGTGGCGCAGTCTCACCCCAGAGCGCAAAACTAAGACCTCGTGTAAAGCCTTTAATAGCAGCCAGGACCTGAGGGATTTGTGTTGTGATTTCTCTTCTTTTAGTGTTTTGAATCATGAACACAAATATGTGGGTCTTTGTCTCAGCCAGCAGCCTGTGCAGCTGCTTTAGCAATTCAAGATTAGTTTCCCGGGGTGACGTGGGTGGAGGGCACATATGTGACTTGCCTCTTCTCTATGCCCTAGTCAAGATGTGCCAAGTGCGAGAAGGGGATCAAGTGTCCTTCTGGATCGGTCCTTGTGGTGAGTCTCTGGTTAATGTGGTGTCTCACATGCTGTTTGCAGATAGTGCCTTGATTTCTCTTCATTGCTCTATAGAGCTCATCTCAAAACCCATAAATATGTGTCCTGTGACTTGTTCCTCATCAATGGTTGTAAGAAAAAGCAAAGCCAAGGGAAGGTGAGGGAGGTTTATGCTGGAAAAAGACAGATGTGAAGCACGGGGCTCCTTAGAAAGTTGGTGTCCGTGCTTTGCCTCTATTTTAGGAGCCCTTCAGCACATGCAGTGTGGTGAGTCTGTTTAGTCTCTTAGAAAAGAGACTAAGAGAAAAAGCCAGCCCAAGAGGGGTCTGTAAGTGCCCTTCTCAGACACAAAGCAAAGCACAGGAGTCTCCAGGAGGTGGGAGGGAGGCATCAGGAGGGCACATCCGTCACTGCAGGGATGTTAGGCGTATCCATCACTGCAGGCTCCTTAGCGAGACTGAAGAAGAGGAGGGCAACAGAGAGCAGAAAGAACAGATCTACAGAGCATTTCCAGAGCGGGTGGGCACAGCAGGTCAGGACAATGCAGTCTGCACGCAGAACACTGCATTATCTGTTAGATTCACTGTAACGCATGACTTGTTTGACTAAATATTGTAATAGTTCACTTACCTATGTTAATTTTATCTGCAGGAATTTCCAGGAAGCAAGAACCTCCCTCGCTGTGAACTACGCTCTGGGCTTACAACAGCACTTGGCTGTTACTTCACCTGTGCAAAAGTTTCTCTGGTAAGAAAAGCATTTGCTTTGAATTCACTTAGACAGAAGCAAGATGGGTGCTAGAAATCCAGCCCTTGAAATATGGCCTGTGCAGCAAGACCCGGGTGACTTTGTGCACAGCCAGCATGGTGCTCGTCAGGAAGCTGTTCTCCAGCCTGGAGAGAGAGGGCACTGGAATAAAAACAAACATGTGGAAACGTCTGCGCACTGAGGAATTGTGTCCTGCTGCTTTGGTGCTGTTGCTTTGGTTTTTGTTGCAAAGAGGAAGAGGAGGTGAATCTCTGCAGTTGGTTTCCTAAGGAAATGAGGCAGAGCGATGGTATTTCGCTTGTGCATGTGCCTTTCCTATTATCTGATGACTGGAGATAAACTGAAAGGAGGAGCAGAGGGTTTTGCAGTTATTGTACTCCTACCAGTTTTGTGAAAATGGGTGGCTGGGAGAAAACACCAGAAGAGGGAATGCTAAGGGAAAAGCTTGGGTGAATTTGATCCTTTTTAGACATTAAAACATTTCTCTGGAAAGTTTGGTAGAGTGACGAGAAGGAGAGAGAGGCAGTCAGATGTATTGTATGTATAGACAGAGCTTCAGTCAGCACTTGTACCTCACTGGGGACTCACTCCTGAGCCTCTTCACCTGCACTATCCAATTCCATTCCCTGAGCCATCACGGCTGCCAGTTGCATCCCAGTGCTAACGGGGATTAGCGCAGTGTTCATTTATAATGAGTTTTCCCCAATCTGTTCTCACTGGAGAATAAGACAGGTCACTCTTTCATGCACTTGCTGCATATTTTATATTCATATCTACCACAGATCTCTATGAAGGTAGCATTATTTAATCTTGGCAGAGACTCTGCTTTTTCCTATTGATTTACCAGTGATTCTTAGGGTTGAAGGTGTTTGGGGGAGAGATATAAGCAGACTTTTTGTTCGTTCTCTTTCCAAAATACAACAGCTTTTTTGCAGGTGACTGTATGTTGTATGCACTGTCCTTTTGAGTGGAGAAAAGGAAGAAAACTACCTGCTCTTCCAAGCATTGACAGAACTGATTGCTGGCACACAGCTAAAGGGCAGCACCTTCCAGAGTAAAGCATGCAGTGCTGGAGGATGTAGCTTTTGCTTCCTCACCTGTGCTGCACAAAAAGGCTCATCCTGACCTGTTCTTGCTGGTTCCCTAGAGGTCCGTCTGCTGCCCAGGCTACTACGGACATATGTGCGAGATGTGCCCAGGGAAGCCAGGCCAGTGGTGCTCCGGGAACGGGGAATGCCAGGATGGCATTGAGGGCAGCGGAGAGTGCCAGTGCCTGGAGGGTTTCCATGGTACTGCCTGCGAAATGTGTGAAGTGGGACGATACGGAGTGGACTGCAAAGCAGGTGACAGCGATCGCGACTGCAGCTGGTGACTGCGCTTACACCCACAAGGGGAGAAAAGTGCCTGTATCTCACCTCTCAAGAGGGGTTGTGGGAGGGAAATAAGGTCCCAAGCCCTCTGAGACAGGCTAAAAGTTGCAGCTCACAGAGAGGAGGAGCGAGCGCTTCTGATCAGCCAACAAGTGGCCTCATTTTTCATCTGCAAAACCACAGTGTGACTGTGCTCTGTCACTCATCCTGCTGCCACGCAAAGGCTCTGGGCTCTTTGACCTGATAGGAAGGGAAGAGGAGCTGATAACTCCTGCAGTGTTTTCCTTACGGCAGCTAGATGCCCTGGACTGTGAACACAGGGACGCAGCAGCCAGCAAGGCAGCAGTTTGTCTCTATTTTTCAGTCCTGGCTGGTTTGGCAGTGATGACCACTTATTTTCTCCCTGCAGAATGTGCCTGTGACAATGGTATATGCAACGATGGCCTGCGAGGGGATGGGAGCTGCGAGTGTTTCCCAGGCTGGAAGGGCCCTACCTGCCGAGAATGTACGTGACCCTGAGGGGCCCGCGGGGTAATAGTGCCTGTCTGGTAGAGAGATGTGAGTGATTCCCTTTGGTTTCCAAAGCAATTCTGTGATAGCTCAGCCAGGTGACTGCGACTGCATGTGCTGTTGGCCCATGGTAAACTCTTGCGCCCTACGGAAAGCTTGCAGACTCTGGTATTTCAGTCCTGCACATGAATTGTGGTTTCAGTCCTTGTTTCATTGCTACCAATGTGGAGGCCATGCAAGTAGGATTGAATTGAACCATTACCCCAGATAGACAGGATAGAATTTGCCCCTTTGCACAGCACCAGAACATGATTGTCCTGCCACCATACAGGCCACGCGAGTCAACATAACTGCTGATGTGTCCTGCCATCAGTCAGCGCACCACAAGCAGGGCAAGGGGGGTATTTTGCAGGGTATTTTACTCTAGATGGCAGAAATGGATTGAGCAAGCAGTAAAATGAAAATTCCAAGTCACGTTTTTGTTTTCTCTTGCAGTAATTGAGATTGATTTATGCAATAACACTTGTCATCAAATGGCCAAGTAAGTAGAGCCAAGGGGCTGGGTTATTCTGAGAAAGCATGTGTGTGTGCATCTGATTTACAACTGGGTGACTTAGTGTTTGGGGATTCACAGAGAGCTCATTAAAGTACATACACTGCAAGAGACACTCAGGCTCTGATTCTGGCAAACTATCATGGAAAGTCATGTCCTTCCTCAGTGCTGCTATTGTGTCCTTAGGTGGGTAGGACCTTTGAAATGGCAGGATGCTTCCTCTGCTGGGCACAGCCCCATTTTCTGGGTATGTTTGCCAGTCTGTTACGCTCCAGGTGACGTGTCTGGATTGATTCTCTGCTGCTGTAAAGAGATACTCAGCCACTGCAGACATGTTCCTCTTCCAGTCTCATCTCACTGTGGACTCTAACCTCCACTTGCCCGACTTGTGTAGTGTGCGTTTCCCACTGTCAAAGCAAAGCAGGAGATATCAGTGACTGCTTTTCTTTTGCTTGTTTCAGCTGCCTGAATGGCTCAGCAGACTCCCCACCAACTTGTTCCTGCTCTGCTGGATACACAGGCAATGGGACCCATTGCACAGGTATGCCCCTGAAGTGTGGGCAAGATCCAGGTTTTGCAAATATCGGCCAGGGTTGCACGAAGGGAAGGGTTTTGCTTGTGAAATGCCAGGTGCAGTGCTGCTAGGAGAGCGATCATTCCAATCTTCTTCCTTCCAGCCATCCACCAGTAAGTCTGCCATGGTAGAGAGCCTTTTCAGTCCAGAGCGTCGCACACTTATTTAAATTTAGCATGACATTTAGATCAGCATCTCTCATATTTGGATAAGGCCCATAGTTTCATTGAGAAGCCAAGGGGTTTTAATAAGATGTTGTGATTTTTGTTAAGACAGATGATTGTTCTGGTACTGTTCATCTTCTCCAGATGTTCTGGGCTGATTCTGCTTCTCTTGTTTCTGGTCATAGAAATAGATCCGTGCACTATTGATCACGGTGGCTGCTCCATACATGCTGTATGTACTAAAGTGTCCCCCGGAGAGCGAACCTGTGTTTGTAAGGAAGGCTATGCTGGAGATGGGACGCTCTGCATGGGTGAGCTCTCGCTGCTTGTTTTGGTGATAGTGTCAGGGCACCATGCATGAAGGAACTTCAGTCAGGTTGAAGCACTGAATTCCTCCTGTTCCTTTCAGTCGGTTTGTGCAGTGACTATTTCAAAGCCAGCAGCTGTTGGCTCATCGTGATTCAACCTTGTTTCTGCTTTTTGTGGAGGTGTGTGCACTTCCACATGGGTGTGCGCACATGCCCAGGTGTGCGTGCTCAGCATCTCCCCAGGCCGTGGTTAACCAAGTGACCACCACTGCTCTGGCAGAGCTTCACCCAAAACTGGGAAGAAAGACCGTGCTGCCCTTGGCACCCGTTCTGCTAGGTGGCCTCAAACCAGTGTATAAAGGCACCACCCAGAACAGCCCTGAGAGGTTTCTTGCTCTGGCACGTGTCATGGGGAGACAGAGGGTGAGGACAGTCTCCTAAGGTGGTGCTCTTGAGATGAGGATGGAGCTATGGGAGAGTTTGTTCCTCTCATCCTTTAAAGCAGATTCAGACAGATGTAGGATTTGGTTCCTCATTCTTCCCCTGTTACAAGTCATGACTGCAACAAGTCGCTTTGCTGCCAAGATGTTTCCCAGGCTGGGAAGATCCTTCCTGTTGCTTTGCCCATACTTCTTTGGGTCCAGTTCCCAGCTGCCTTGGATATCACTCGGTCATAATGTGGTGTTATTGTTTTGATACAGAGATTGATCCCTGTCTCGAAAGCAACGGCGGGTGTCACACCAACGCTGAGTGCATTAAAATGGGCCTGAAGAAGGTAGGTGCCTGCGAGGGATGTCAGGGCAACATTATTATGGAAGTGGCCAAAGCTGTGTTCACCTCCCAAAGACAGACAGTCCTTTGCATGGCAATATCCTTCCCTGTGTTTATTTCCCTCCACATCAAAAACTTGCCTGGGAAGGGCACAAAAAGATGGCTGTTTCCACAGAAGGGGATGGCTGCTTTCTGGAGGCTGGATTCAGTCTATGATTATATTTGTTGCTGACACAGGCCTGGTTATCCATGAAGGAATGGAGTGTGTGGGGAATGAGATCCTACATGCTTTCCATCCAGCTCGGCCATTGCATATTTTCATTTTGGGGTTCAAGCATTCAAACTGAACATCTATCCTCCCTCCAGGTTGCCTGCAACTGTCTTCCTGGTTACAGTGGGGACGGGGTGAGCCAGTGCAACCCCATCAACTTGTGTGAACAGGTTTGCATTTTGCTATTACTAGGATGAACACCAAAGCCTAGCAGTGTCTTTTTATTCCAACAGTTAACAAGAACAGGGTTATTTTGATATGTGTGTGTATGTATGTATATATATATATATATATGTATGTGGTAGCAACTGAGGAGCAGGGGTTTGCGAGAAGAGTCTTTATCAAATGACCTGCTCCTTTATCATGGTTCCCCCCATGGTTCTCGGCAGCCTGGCTCCCAAAGGCACATTCTCCCCTCGGTTACTACAGCTTCTTTTTGTGCGGCTGCTAATGGACGTTCCCTGTCCGTCCTGCCGAGCTTGCCCCACTGTACGATCTTCCCCGATCATCCATTCTGTCCCTGGACCCTCAGGGTCCCTGTTCGGGCACCATTTGTGGTGGCAATTGAGGAGCAGGGGCTAGCGAGCTTACTCTTCATCGGGTCTTGATTTTTCTAATTCCGGCCAATCCGTATTTGCACGCTTCACCAGTCTATATGCATTTTATGGGATGTTCCATCAATCCTTCTGGGTCTGGGGTTGAGTTGCTAGTCAGTGCATCTGCTCCTTCAGCCCAGCCTTTGATCTGTGCACTCTTGGGTTCTTCCACTTGGATATATTCCTTTTAGGGTTGTACTAGCTGCAGCTGCGAGCGTCAATTTCCACATGGCCCCCACCTGCTACAGCTACATATATATATATATATATATATATATATATATTAGAGCTGGCTATCTTACCTTTTTACATACCTAAAGGGCTTCCAGGTGTGCTTGATTTCTGTCCCCTCTTACACAAATCCACATATGTCTCAGCCACGTGGCACTATGACTGGGCTTCCCTCTTGTGACAGCAGCAGTGCAGAACCAGTGACGTGTTAGAGACATGTGGGTTCTTCATATGATTTTTTTCTTTACCTCCATCTTGTGCAGATTGTGGTTATTTTTCTACTCAAAAGCTAAAGAGTAATTTGCACTCGTGCTATTTCTGTCATGTTAAAAAAAATCCCTTGAATCATATTTTTTTTTTTGTCATGACTATGGCCTCTAAAGCATGGAAGTGCCAAAGTCTTGTTTCACAGTAGGATTTCATGCTGATAGCCCTTGGGGAACTGGGCAGTATTTACTGTAAGGTGCTATGCAGATGGCAATGTTTCTTTTTCACTGGGCTCAAAGTAGTTAGCAGCTCCTGAACCCATCCGCCAAACTGTTGGTGATGTACCTACATGGAAACCCTCTGCCTTTGCTTCTAGAACAATGGGGGCTGTAGTCCCTTGGGGCTCTGCAAGTACACGGGACCTGGCACTCGGAATTGCTCCTGCCCGTGGCACAGTGTCGGAGACGGCTTCACCTGCCGCGGCAAAGTGTACCAGGTGAGACGCGTGCGCGGTGGCTTTTGTGGTCACCTGTCACAGGAGACCATTCCCCCCATTCCCAGCCAAGCAGCAGGTGAGCAAAGTAGTGCCATATAGCGACACACGTGTGTGGTGCAGCAGTGAAGAACGGCACTCTGAAATAAGCTACCCAGAAAATCTGGGACTAAAGAGCAAGAGACTCAATTTTGTTTCTGCTCTTACTGAAAGTTAGCGTGGTGAGCAGAGGTTTTGCCCTGCTTGGCCTATACTTGCCGCTCTGGGATGGTCATCGCAGAACTCAGAGTTGTGGCACAGAGAGGCTAAAGTGGGTGTTTTGTGAAGCACTTGAGACGTCCCTTGAGCATCGAGGCAGTTCAGCTTCTGAGGCAGCCCCTGCAGACCCAGCCAACTTTCACCTCTTAGCAATTCCTCTCCTCTCCATCTTGCAGTATCTCCACATGAAAGGTCCAGACACCTGAAGTATCTTCAGGGTGAAAGGTCCACGCAGGGCTCACTACCTACTTTGTCATCTGTGTCCACTGTGGTGGCTGTTGCTTGGGAGGGAGGGAGGAAGGGAGGGAGGGAAAGCTTGCTATCATCTCACTATGTATCTGGAAAAACAGTGTCTTGCTGGGGTGGGAGAGTGAGCTAGAGTAGAAAGAGTGGGTCACTGTGCTGGCTGACGAGGTTCAGTGGATGGGACTCTGCTAATTGAGCTCTTTTCTTTGTTTAGGAGCTCGCAAGGATTGAAGGTGCCTCCATGTTCTTTAAGATGATACTGGTTGGTGGCTTTGTCCTTGTCTGTACACTGTAAATCCCACATGGTGTTTTCTGCTAACTGGAACCATGCTTTTTTTTTTTTTTTTTTCCCCCAATCAAAACAATGTTGCCTCTGCTTTAGGAGGAAAAGATGAAGGAGCTCAGTGGGGCAGGGCCTTTCACTGTCTTTGTCCCAAAGAAGGATCTCATAGGAAACGCCACAACGGTGAGTGTCCTCTCACGCAAGCACTGTCAGAGGTTTGGCAAGCTGCGGTAATGGCAGTGTATCCCTAGTACCCAGCCCTGCTTGTATGAATCAATGTAACTGTCTGTCCTCTATAAAATGGTCTGAATTCTGCTCTCTGTCATGCTGGTTGAAATTTCCCAAAGTTCTCAAGTGCATTTGTGTGTTTGGCATGTTTTTGGGGGGGAGATTGGTTTTCCTGTAGGGAAACATTAGAGGGATAGGCCAAGCAAAAGGATTCAGGGCAATCCGGGTCTCCCTCATCAGGACTCCGACCTCTCCAATCCCCCTCCCTACTGCCAGCCCCTTCCATAGCAAAGTGCCCCCAGTGTGAGCTCAGTGTTCCTGTTTTCTCTCCATAGTTCGAGGAGTGGAAGAGCAGAGGCCTCCTCAAGGAGCTGCTTCGCTACCACATGGTGGGTTGCCAGAAATTGATGTCCAGCGATCTGGAAACCCAGGAGTCCCTTACATCTTTATCAGGCCATAAAATAAGGATTACGTCAAAAGAGGTAGGTCTCTGCCACACTTTGCTTTCCTGTCCTGCATAGCAGGACCTCATTTTTGCTGTCACTTGAAGACCACCAAAGCTGTGGCTCACAGCATGGTGCCCTGGGGCAGGAGTACCTCATCACATCCCTTCCCTTTCAGAATAGCATCTATCTCAACGAGAAAGCTACGGTTGTTGCTGGCGACATCGTTGGCGTGAATGGGGTCATTCACTTCATCGACAAGATCCTCATCCCAAGCGACCTGATGGAACATAATGTTTCCTCAAAGATTTCACAAGTAAATGTCCAGCAACAATTGTGCCCTAATAACTGCCTTGTTGAGGACAGGACTAGTGTCTTTCTCCTCACACCCCCAACTACTCTGATGCTACTGTCACTGATAAAGTCTCACTAACGTTGCATGGGATGCTCCACTTTTCATGTTCCCATTTGTGTAAGGGATGTTGGAGGGCATGGGTCTGACTTTTGAGAGTGGTAATATTCGCATCATAGTAACATTGGGTCAGAAGGAGTCGTGATGATGACAGAGAAATTTGTCATCACATTTAGATGCTGTGGTTGTTAACTCCCCTGCATTCCTGCTCCAGGTCCCAGGGGGGACTCCCTGCTGCCAGGTAGAGACAAGCCCCTTGGGCAGAGTTAGCCAAGGGTGCTGTCAGCCTCATGCATGGCAGGGGTATCTCTCTTGTTTCCAAATGAAGATCAGAGCTTATTTGACCTGGTCTCTGCCGAGGGGGGGAGCTTTTCACTCCGTGTTAGTTTTGCCAGTAATTCAGCAGTCAAACTACTGACCTATACTGGACATGCTGAGGTTTGTGCTGGATCCTCTCAGTATTCTGCAGTTGCCCGTGGGGATGGCCTGTGACTCCAGGCAAACTGGCAATGTGACAGTGGTTTGTTTGCTTTCTTCCTTCTCCAGCAAAATATCATGGAGGTGGCAGAGGCCTTTGGGTACACCATTTTTGGCAAGCTGCTAAAGGTGAGCTGCCTGACTCCTGCCATTGCCTGGGGACCGGGTATGTACATGACATTGTTCATTACGATCTTGTTGCTTTTTCTTTGTACCCCTTCTTGCCTTGGGCAGGACGCGGAGCTGCTGCCACTGGTTAACAACTCACTACATAGACCCTTCACCATGCTGTGGCCCACAGACGCTGCCTTTAACGCCCTCCCAGAGCAAAGGCAGCGGTGGCTGTACCGCAGAGAGCATCGGGACGTACTGGCCTCCTACCTCAAAGCGCACATGATCAGGAACATAAAGGTAAATGTGCCAATACGCAGGCTCTTGCCTCCTGAGGGCACATGTGGGGCCACCATGTTCCTGTGGTTATGCCTGAGTGACCTTGTCCAGTATTTTGCCCCTGTAGGACATGTAGCATGTTAGTTGTCTTGAGAAGACTCAAAGCTGAGCTGACCCAAATGAAGGATCTGCCATTTGGGCACCAACTGCTGGTGCAGTGTGGTTGATGTAAAACCTTCTTGCCTCAGTTGCTTGGGTAAAACACAGCAGCTACAGGTACTCAAAGCAAGCTTCACAACAGGCTTAGCCCTCCTCTTATCTACAGAGGAGATGAACAAGGAAAGGGGCCAGCTGAGCAAAAAAAGGTTCTCCCAATGTTTAGGAAGTTGGACTAACCCATCAGAGTTAGATCATTCCACCCACACCAGCTTTACATTAGCCATGTCACTCCCCCCAACTCAATATGGCTGCTGACCCTTGTTCTCCATTTAGAAATGAGAACCACCAGTTTTGCCTGTCTCTCCCTTCATGTACCTTTTCCTTCTGGCTCTCACATTCATTTTCCCTCTCAGATTGTTGCTGGTAACGTGCCCCAGCTCGGCTCTGTACGGACCATGCATGGCTCTGCTGTCTCGCTCAGTTGCAGTAAAACCCAAATTGTGAGTGATGGTGACCTGGGTTCTGCTTGCCAATGAGCAAGTGTCACTGGGAACAGCCATGGAGGGGCTGGTCACCAGTGGGAAGTGAACTCGTAGCTTGCAGGCTGGGACACCCCGCACCCCTGGCTGCAGCCAGCAGGGGGTTTGCGACTCTATGGCCAGCAGGCAGAAAAGCTGCACATACCAACCACATGGTACAGTGCATGTGGTGCATGGACAGAGGCTATTTCTTAGGAAAGGTGGATCTAAAAGACAGCAGTTGGGAAGGGAGGTTAAGGCAAGAGAAGGTATGCGTGAACACAGAGATTTTAGTTCTTGGCGTGACTGAGAAGACATGGCAACCCAAAAGGAAGACAAAAAGGTTGGTGCATCCAGGATGTGGGATATGCCAGGATCACAAGCCCCTTTCTTTCTCTTGTAGGGGGAGCTTCTGGTGGGGAATGGTGATGCCATCATCATCCAGAGGCACATGGAGTTCAATGGAGGCATTGCTTATGGCATCGATAGGCTGTTGGAACCACCAGATCTGGGATCTCGGTGTGATCGGCTCGTCTCTGTCGAGTTGCATGTAAGCATTTATCCTGTTGCCAAGGAGGATCTGTGCCACCTGTCAAGCCCTGTGTCTGGGAAGAGGGATGTTGGCAGGGCTCACTGCTCTTCCTTGGCAAAGCTCCAAGCAGCCAAGAAAAGCAGAAATGGATGCTGAATTGTTTTGGTGTTTCTGTCTTCCCTCTGCAGGGATCTCCAAGGAGCTGTGGAATCTGTGGCTTCGAGCCACCCTGCCCTGCTGGTTCAGTTCAACAGGTAAAGCTCACAGCTTTGTCAGCCAAGGAGGCCCAGTGTGTGGCGAGCAATAATACACACATCTTCCTTGTGCTTAAGCAGCAAAATAAAGGAATGCCTGCATGTGGTGAGGTCCCTTGGTCACGTCATTGGTGCCTGGCCAAGGGCTGCATGATCTCTCAGGCCAGGAGCTAGGCTGAGCAACATGAGGTCAGGGGCCTCCAAGGTCCTCGCCTGGCCCATCCCTTTGGGTGACAGCAGCTGAAAGGTCCAGCTTCATACATGCAGCAGCACCGGGAATTTTCCTGGTTGTTATAGCAAGAGAGCTCATCTTGCTTGTTGAGTGGAGGTGGCTTATCAAGGTAGCGAGCAGACTTGGGGACAGTGGTTGTAGCCCACTCTTGCTGTAGTAGCACAGCCCACTGTCTTCACAGCCTCCTGGCATATTCCTGAGGTGCATCCATGGTTTCTTTGTCAGCAGCCCCATTGCAGGTGATTTCTTATTTGCAATAAAACTGAATAAGTGAGACAACAGAGGCCAAGGTGAAGAATCAGGGACATGGCATCCCACGACCCATGTGGCAAACTCTGTGTTTTGCCTGTTTCCTCACAGGGGGAAACCAAGAGCTGCTACTATTATGGAAACCAGCTCAGAAACACTTTTCTGCTTCATCTCAACTCTCTGGTGCGGCCATCCTGGCAGCACTCCCCGTGGGAGCCCTTCAGAAGGCCCTTCTTTTCCAGGGAGCCTCTGAGACGAGGCTGCAGGAAGAGCTGTGTTTCCACCCAGTGGGTCCCTCAGTGCTGTGCGAACCACTATGGCCATGACTGCCGGGGTAAGGAGTCAAGCGACCATTTCGCACCATGGTCCTTTTTCTCATTATGTTCTTGGTTTAGCACTTATTTCTGGCATCCATGAATGTGCTTCCTGGGGAGAGGAGGCCACGACCGTTTGGATCACAGCCTTTCCTGATGCACACAACCATTAGAAAGGAGCCCTGCGCTGTAGACCATGCAGAGAACGATGTGCCTGGAGTGCACTTGGATGGCATTGTAGTGGGGAGGTCCTTTTCCTCAGGGAAACACGTCTGCCTGTGGACAGCCCTGGGCGCAGGGCTGCAGGGAGGTGGCTGCCGGAAACACCCCTCGCCCCTGTGTGTTTCAGGTGCTTGGCCATCCCCAAGCATCTCCCCTCTGTGCTGCACACATGGGCAGCTTTCCTACAGGGGCAGATATGTCCTCTGATGAATCTGTAGTCAAGTTAGCATGAAACCAGCCAGCACTGACTCAGTATGTTAGAGCAGAGGGCCAGCCCAGCCTGGAACCTTTGCCAGATTTCCTCCTCTTACCCCTGTTCCAAGGGGATAAGAAAGGTGTATTGACTCCCTGGCTGGGAGTCTGAGTTACCTCAAGGACCACCAAGCAAGCAGCTCATACAGTGTCCAGGCCAGGAAAGAGGGACAGGGGTGCTCCTGCACAGGGTCACCTTTTCACTAACCACCTCGCTATGGTGTCCTGTTTGCAGCGTGCCCAGGAGGGCTGGAGGCACCGTGCAACAACCGTGGTACCTGCGATGACAAAATTGGTGGATCGGGAAGATGCAACTGCAGCCAGGCTTTCATTGGGACCAGCTGCGAGCTGTGTGCGCCGGGCAGATATGGGCCAGACTGCAGAGGTAAGGGGGGAGCCTGTGCAGCAGCAGCAGCAGCAACACATGGCACACTTTGAGCTGGGGAACAAGTCCTTAAGTCATGATGAACCCCTTACTGGAAGAGCTGCCTGTCCTGGGATGTGCTCAGTTTGGACAAAAGCCCAAGGGAAGGAAAATGGAGTCTTACCCACCAGAACTGGACCTTATGAGGTCCAGCTGGGCTTGCAGGAACATTTTTGAGCACTTTGTAGTTGCAGGCACTCAGTGAGAAGGCACCTCCAGGAGTGCCAAGGGAGGGAAATGATGGAGGCTGGTGAGGGCAGAGACTTCTCCTGTGTGAGGCTTCTGCCTCGTGGGGCTGGCAGCAGTGGGAAGGGATGTGTGTGTGATGCCGTGGCTGCTCCCACACACTGCGCGCATGAGCAGTGTTCCCCTTTGTGCCAGTCCCAAGGCCTGCTCTCTGAAGGGGGGCCTTTTACTGCCACTGGGGCAGATGCTGGAACACTGTTGTTGTCCTCTCCTCCCAGAATGTAACTGCACTGAAAATGGCGTGTGCAATGGAGGCCTGCATGGGGATGGGTTCTGCTTCTGCGCTGAGGGCTGGACTGGAGAACGCTGCGAAATCAGACTAGGTGAGGGCTGCCAAACCCCACCACGGCCCAAACCCCAGCCTCCCAGTTCCTTCTGCTCATGCCGACGTGTGTACGCTCTGCTCTGCCTGCAGTCACAGCGCCTGTCTGCTCGCCACCGTGCCATCCCCAGGCCACCTGCCGCTCCGGCAACCTGTGTGAATGCAACCCGCACTACGAGGGAGATGGGAGATGGTGCTCAGGTAGCGAGAAGCCATAAGGGGTCGGGGTGGAAAGCAGGCAGCAGGGCAAGGCTGTGGGTGACCGTGTCCCCAGCCACTCCCTGGACAATGGCTGTGTCGGTGAGATGCTCTGCAAGACGGCAGCATCTGGCAGGGTGTTTAGGTCTCCAGGCATTAGGAGTCGGTTTCCCAGAATTTGTTCCTCTCTTTTTCAATGAGGGAGGAAGGACTGGAAGGAGGCAGGAGGACAGCTGCCGCCAGTGACCGAGAGGCCCCACACTGATCCTTCTGTCCCCTGCAGTGATCGACATGTGCAGCACAGACAACGGCGGATGTGCCGTGCACGCACGCTGTGCACAGGTCGGCGTCAACATGTCCTGTGCCTGTGCGCCTGGATACCAAGGCGATGGCTACGTCTGCGACCCCATAGACAGGTGTACGGATGGCAGGAACGGGGACTGCAGCGAGCATGCCACGTGCATCAGCACTGGGCCAGTGAGTGCAGCCCATGCTTGTGGGGAGCTCTGTGTGCTAGGGAGGGCGGTGGACGAGGGCTGTATTGGGCTGCAGGAGGCCAGCAGTGCAGTAACAGCCCTTGCTATTTTGGTGCCCGCACCACTCATCTTCATTCCCCTGAGCTCCAGCCTGTAGGCCCTTGCTGCCAGGCAGCAAGGCTGACGCCCCAGTTGCTGCAAGGCTGCAGTGCGAAGCTCCTGCTGATGTTACGCTGGGGCTGCCTCTCCCCTATCCTCTGCTCGAAGCGTGTTGCTGTGCAAGAAACATGAGCTCAGACGTCTTGCAAAGAGCAAGTGACAGATTCAGTGCAGCCTTGCTTGCTTCCTGTGTATTTGCAGCTGGATGTGTGGCTGGGACAGGGGCCATGTCGTCTCCTGTAGCTCTCTCGTGGTCCTGGCAGGCTGTGCGGGTGTGCTCCAGGCTCACCCCCAGCTTCATAGGGATCCAGGATTCCCCAGCTGGTGGCCGCACACCTGCACGCATGTGACTGCCAGCCTTTCCCTGTGTCGCAGAATGAGCGGCGCTGCGAGTGCAAACAGGGCTATGTTGGTGACGGGACCCAGTGCTTGGAAGAGGCTGTGCCCCCCACGGACCGGTGCCTGGAAGAGAACGGACAATGCCATCGGGAGGCGGTTTGCACTGACCTGCACTTTCATGGTGAACATGCTCAACGCTACGGTGCTAATGCAAGATGGTCCCTTAACCATCACCTTCTGGCGGGAGCACTTCTCATAAGGGATCGACAGTTGGAGGGATGAGGGGCCAGAAACTCATCTTTGTAGCTTGGTCTGGTCTTCACATCCCCCCCACACACACCCCTTTCTCCCTGCATGACTCGTGGCAGAGGATGAGTTGGCCTATGTGCTTCCCTTTGGCAGGCCTGAGGTGGCCTCCAGTGGGATGATACTGTTAGCAAGCACGGGCTCCCTGGGCACCACGGCAGAGGGCTTAGCCACACTACTGCTCCAGGGAGAAGACTGCTCATTTACTGTGCTGCCCTGATAATCGCTGACCTTGATGTTTTGCAGATAAAACTGTGGGCGTATTTCATCTGCAGTCAGCCCGGAAAAAGTACGACTTCACTTACCAGCAGGCTCAGAAGGCCTGCGCGGCGGAAGGGGCATCCCTGGCCACTTTCCAGCAGCTCTCAGCAGCACAGCAGGTCAGGGCAGGCATGCAGAGGTGCAGCAGGAGCCAGCGCCGCGGCTTTGTGGGGTGGGGGACGTGCGCGGCTTTGCTTTGTGTCTGCTTTGGAGGTAGTAGTGGTGGCAAGGGGAATTCCTTAAACGGCACGTACAGCCTTTACAGCGTCCAAGAACTTGCAGAACCAGAGGTTTGTTAGCAGGAATCACCAGCTGCACTGGGACAAGACCTCTGGCAATATCCAGCCCTTTAGCTGCCAGGGGAGCGTAGCATAATTGCATCAGGGCAGAAAAGCTGGGCTGGAGGTATTACTGTTAATCTGGTAGCCTGTTTTCCTCCCCTAGATGGGTTTCCATCTGTGCTTGGTGGGTTGGCTGGACAACGGCACAGCTGGATACCCTACAGCCTACCCCAACCCCAGCTGCGGAGCTAATCGAGTGGGAATTGTGGACTACGGCTCCCGGAGCAACCTGAGCGAGACCTGGGATGCGTTCTGCTATCGGGAGAAAGGCGAGTGGCCACGAGCCAGCACGTGCAGGCAGCCCCACCGATCAACAGCACCGTGACGCAGCTCTCCGGGACAGCTCGGCCCTTAGCAGACATCGCACTGGGGCTGTCTACGGGGAGGCTCAGGGAGAAGCAGGACATGTCGCAGTTACAGTATCACCCTCAGCAGAATGCAGAGCCCTCGAGCCAGGCCTGCCAGGCACAGGAAGCACATTGGGGCAAGGGGGAAAAACTGCCCCAAATGAGGTGCAGGGCAGACAGAGCTCCCTCGCCTCGTGCCAGTGTTGGGAAGGAACTGATAGGCACTGCAGAGTCAAGGGGAGGGTAGTCAGTGTAGCCACCACAGGTAAGTAAAGTTGCACGTTGGCGTTTCTCTGCAGATGTGATTTGCAGCTGCCGTGACGGGTTCGTGGGAGATGGGTACTTGTGCAGCGGCAGACTCGTGGATGTGCTCGCCGAGCACGATCGCTTCTCCACCTTCTATTCCGTAAGTGATGCTCTCCTGGTTCTCCAGGATGCCAACAGCCGAGAACAACGCAGATGGCGGGAACAAGCATAAGAGCAGAGCGGGTAGCTTGGCCACCGTGAGGTGGAGAAGGCAAATTCTGAGGCATTTTCCTTCCAAGATTTGGGGCAATTCCTGGAAGAGGGGGGCAGTGGTCTTGAGCGTGCAGAGGGGTAGGATCTGCCCTCTTTTCCAGATGCTGCTTGATTTTGCCAATGACACAGAACAAGGACTGGAGTTTTTCATGTATTTGTCTGATGACTCTGCGCCCAAAACTCTCTTTGTCCCTTTGAATTCTGGCTTCGCAGCCAATGAGGTAAGTAAGCAGGGAGGAGTGATCAGTGAGTGGGCACAGAACAAGCTCTTGAAGCCTCAGAGTGCAGCAGATGTTGGCATTATGATGATGTGGAGTCAGAGAATGATTGAGAAATTTAGGTCAGAAGGGTCCTCTGGAGGTCTTTGGGTCACTACCCTCAACCCCACCATCATCCCATTTCAGGGGACATTGCTCAAGGCTTTGTCCAGGTGACTTGTGTGTATTTCTATGGATTGTGATACTCCCCTTTTCAAGGTAGTTTTGGTTGGTTTGTTGCATCATGTTGCTCAAACTGAGCTGCCCTTGGGCCTTAGAGAGTGTCTGGACTTAGGCCACAGGGGGATGCACAGAAAAGGAACAAAAGGAAAAGGAGGAAGTGTCTCAGCCTTCTCCTGTCCCTGTTGCTTTTTCAGACACTGACAGGGGAAGAACTGAAACTCCATGTGTCATCCAGCAACATCATGCTGTTCAGCTTCAACCTAACAACAGGCACCATCATCCCTTCCCAGTCAGGATACAACCTCCACATCTCAGACCTCCTTGGGGGGAATAACACAGAACACACAGTAAGTTTGATCTCTGAAGAGGGTAAAATAAAATCCTTGGGGTTTTGCTATGTCTTTTTTGAGATAGGGAGTAAAGTAGAGGTTTTCTGATGAGGTGAAATCATCTGTTTTGTGCTACAGGAGACCAAGGGGATCAATGACACACTGATTGTAGAGTGGGACATCATAGCTTTCAACGGTATCATTCACGCAATTGCAGAACCACTGAGGATCCCACCACCCGTGGTGCATCTGGGGCAGGTGAGCATTTGACAGTGCAAACGGGGAAAGATCATCTTGTTTTTAGTGCAACGAGGCTGGGGAGCAGAGACGAAACAAGGGAGCTAATGTGCCCCCAAGAACTGGCTCTGTGGCACAGATCTGCAAGTTGCTGTCAATATTTTGCCCAAAGTCATACTGGGGAGCTCCTAGCAGGGTGCTTGCGCCAGGGAGCACCCCGAGTGAGCCCAGGGCTGGGCAGGGGAGCACTGGGACTTGGCCCTTGCCTCTTTTTGCAGGTGAACAGCATGGCGCAGTCCTCCAGCTCCGTGGCCACCGGCACGCTCTCTGCACTGTGCTTCGTGCTGGCCCTGGCTGTGGGCGCTGGAGTTGCCTATTACTGCGTCAAAAGGCGGCGCCAGGATGAGCAGTTTGGGTATTTCCAGGTGAGCAGCACCCAGGCTGTGGGAAAGGGCAACCTCATGTCCAGGGCAGGTTCTGCCAAGGCTGAGCGGTGGGCTGGTGGTCCACCACTGGGCTGGTGGTCACTTGTGGCCCAAGCAGTTACGAGGATGAGCTTTTACTGCCCTCCAGGTCCTATCCCGACCCAGTGCTGCCAGACACCGCCCCTGCTCGGTGGTGAGGCGCTTATGGAGAGCGGCCACCTCACGAGACAACATGGCGCCCGCGCCGCCTGCCACGCCCCTTGCCACCATGCCCACCCTCAGCCCTGCCCAACCAATCATGCTCCTCCCTTCCAGGCTGACTGGCCCCACCCCCAGCAGTCCAGCCAATCCCACGCCTTCCTTGCAGGCCGACCTGTGCCCGGACGAGGAGGAGGAGCCGCAGCAGGAGAGGGGGCCCCGCCCCAGCAGGCCCCGCCCCCAGCGGCCGTTGGTCGCCATCCCCAACCCGCTCTATGGCGGCCACGCACCCGACTACGAGGCGCTGCACGTGAGCACCGCGGCACCGGGCGCCCCGGCGT